>CM045928.1:9581889-10004389 GCA_025177825.1 Aechmea fasciata | reverse complement strand
TCGATCGATCACAGATTCACGATGAAACCTGTCACGCCCCGAGCCCGCCTATTTGGTCGGATTCGGGAGCGACCGCCAAACAGACGAGTTTCCTGTACGTTCAAGGCGTCGCAATCCATACAATTACAAGAGGTTCCAAAAAGGAACATATATTACAAACAGATTGCATAAGGAAGTATCTTAAACATAAATGCCGCTACTTGCTATTACAACGATTCAACCCATATTACAATTTTACATTAACTTTAAACTTTAAACTTTCCAATACAATCTAGTTATTACAATATGGTTTACAACTTTATTACAACATATTCTTTTCACTGAAGAAGAGAGAGAGAGAGAGAGAAAGAGGGAGAGAGAGATGGAGAGGGAGGAAGATGGTGGCTGAGGCGATGGTGGCTGGCCGGAGATCGATCGGTGGCGACATCGATCGCTGACTAGGAATGAGCGCCAGAGGAGCCTAAAATAAGGGAATGAAACCTGGGGTGTGGCTTTGGGTACGCGTCTAGGGCTACTTAGCAGGGCTTTGCATAGTGCAAACCCTAATACCAACATATATACATTGCAACTAACATAAAACCTGCCTCACAAATGCAATATGCAACTTTCACTTGATTCTTAGCTTTTCATTATGTTCTTGCTATTCTTTACTTTAGCTTTTCCATTCCACTATTAGCTATCTACAAGATTTAGCTAATTTCATTCTTTACTCTATACTCATGGCATTTATGCTATTTAGCAAACATATCTAAGGTCACTTTGCCTCAACTGACTATGCCACCCGACTCGGTCTTTAGTCAATCAATTGCGGATAACCCGCGCTCTGTCAGGCTCGAGGCGAATGACGTCTCACATGCACCTCAGCCTTTGATTCTCTCGACTATAGGTCCACGCATAGGGTGAGAACTATCATCCACCCCCGGCCCACAAGTCGCTCAATGGACACACGGGCGAGAGAACCACACGTACCCGCGTCCCCAATCTCATACTCATACCGGGCGAGGAGAACCACACGTACCCGATGAGTCACTGCCAGGCGAGGAGAACCACACGTACCTGCAGTTGCCATTCACTTGCTTTGCTGCACTAGCAGCCGCTGCACTAGCAGCATTCATTCCTAGGGATCCCAGAATCCATTTCACATAACTCAAGGGTTGGTCTTAACCCTATAGTGTCGACCTATCTAGGTCCATTGTTCTTGCATCCTAGGTCCACTTGACACTAGGGTTCATTCTTTGTCACATAACCTAGGTTGACTTAACTCTAGGTTCAATGTCATTCCATCTCGACCTATGTTTACTCACACTAGGTCCACTATCATCTTTAACCAACCTATGTCCTTGACACTAGGTTCACTGTTCCTTACCTAAATCCACATGACTCTAGGTTGCTAGAATCTATGTTCATTACACTAGGTTAGATGTCATTTCCTAGGTCCATTTGACTCTAGGTTTACTATAACTTATGTTCTTTACACTAGCTTAGATGCCACTCGATCTATATGTGTATTTAGTCCATGACTCACATTCTTTATTTAGTATTCTCGTCCTTTCGCATTCTTTAGCCACTAGGTTCTTTAAACACTAGGTTCATGCTCACTCGTTCACTAGCATTTCTATATTATGCTATTGTCATATTCATCGAATGTTCGCTATGCTAAGCATGCATTCTTTTACTCTTCTAGCATTCTACTTTATGCTAATATCATGCATTTCATTTGTTTACTTGCATCTACTTAGCATTTTTACTTTACCTCACTAGCATGCATTTCCAATCATGCAGTATTGAACATGCGTCAATAAGAGTTAAGTGACTCTTAGACATACAGGCGACCTAGTCGCTTCGGTAAACACAACCCACCTCAATTCGCACTCCGATTGCTCGTCGACACTTGCAATCGGCCGCCCGCGGCACTCTTGACCCGATTCGGCTCAAACTCTTGCACGACCAACCAAACGGTCTCCGAATTGAAATCCGAGACTTTGTGCCGTTGCCCCACGCCTTTAAGTTGCCCCAGTTCCGTTTTCATGAATTTATGGCTTCTATCTTGCGTGCTGCGGACATCTGGTAAGAATATATTAATATATTAATATCTTTGTACTCGCTCGTCGGATGACCGAACCGAGCGCGCCAACGCGTTCGTTGCACCCCCAATTAGGTTTCTATGGGGTCAAATGAGATCAAACTCATCTATTTCTAAAAACCCCATTTTGGAGCCCTAGGTTTGCATCTATGCAATCCCACCGATTTGATCCCTAGAACAAGCAATAGAGAGCTTGTCTAACCTCTAGGAACTCATCTAAGAGCGCTAGAACCATCAATAGGGTGCTTAGAGCAAACCCTAGAAATCTACCATTAGAGCACCTTGAAGAACACATGATTTTCATGGGTTTTCAAGTCTCTACAAGGTTCTAAAACTTATAAGAAGATCAAAACTCTAGATCTAGGGTTTAGAAACCCTCTACTAGAAGATCTACCATGAGAGGAGCAAAGGCTTACCTCTACAAGAAGCCCTTTTGCACAGAGGGGAGGAAGAAGATGGCCATTGGAGTCTCCACCATCATCTGCGTCATCATCTCCATCTTCTTCTTCTTCTTCTTCTCTCTTTTCTTCTCCTCTTTTCTTTCCCCTCTTCTTCCCTTCTTGCTGTCGAACAGAGAGAGAGGGAGAGAGTTCTGTGAGGGAGAGAGAGGGAGAAAGGGGTTTTAACACCCTCTAATCACTTAACCCCCTGCCAAAATGCAACAAAGCCCCTCAACTTTGCAATATTTGCAACAGCTCAAACTGGGCATTTTCGGGCTGCTGAGACCGGTCTCCATGTATGGGGTCCGGACTCCAAGTATCTTCACCAGGGTCCAATCGCGCGTGCGGTCCGGACATTCACACAATGTCCGGTCCTGGCCTGCGCAGGGCCCTTTTGCCCATTTTCCAGCTCACTGGGTCCGGACATCCACCATTGTCCGGACATTGGATGTCCGGACATTGGATCAATGTCCCGACCTCACAGTATCCTCCAGCCCACTCAAGGACTTAGCCAAATTTTCAGCTTTTTCCGTTTCTTCTCCGTTCCAACTCACTTTTGGCCCGTTTGACCTCCGATTGGTTTCAAATCGAACCGAGACTCTCTAAACATGTTTTAGATCATGTCCACATCATCATTTCACCCGCGTAAGTGACGGATTTGGCTCACGGCCCAAAGTAGCCTTTCGAGTTTCATTTCTCGCACCTAGTGCACCGAAAACACCCGAAAGCTTCCAAACCTCACGGGAACCATTCTTATGGCCCTCTAAGCCAACATACCACGTAACTTCAAGACTTTAGAAGTTCGGGATGTTACAAAACTGTCCGCTCTCCAAAGTTCCAATTATTACACATAAACCTATGTGTAAACGCAAAAACCATAAATTCAAATCCGAATTTGACTTTCCTACCACTAGTAGGGACACGAAACATCCTTTACCCTACTCCAGTGTCACAAGCATGGAGTACGAGGGGTTTCACAATGCAAAAATAGCAAAGAGCGAAAACCCATGTTTTGATAAAATCCTTTTTTCTCGAAAATCATGTATCAGATCTAAAATTTATCAGTGCTATTGGTTCAAGAATAGCTGAACCATTCGAAACGAGCTATTGGATCGCTATGAACGGAGTCTGATACGTGTCAGAAGCCAACTCTACTTCGTGGCCTATTCCAGAAAACCAGGTTACTATTCACTTTAAGTGAAAACTAATGATCGCGTAACTTCTCCGTTCTAACTCGTTTTCTTCTGAAATTTGATGAGTGTTTATGTAATTAAATTACACACAAAAATATCGTCAACTGAGAATTTAGCTGAACTGTCAAAATCTCAATCCTTACAAATGTATATAATGAGATGACCTTCTACAACATCTTACAAATTGCAGCACAAATCAAAGAAGTTAAAATAGAACTTTTAGATTCTGATCTGATAATAGGTAGCATGAATGTCAAGGCAGTAAAATTTAACACATAAGAAATATGGAAGCTCACGTCTAAAATTAAGTTTCTTGCTCAAATGACTTAAAGAGTCCTGATATAAACTTAATTATAAACTAGAAGAGGCCTTCAAGGGCAACTATACTTATGATTGTTAAGAATAATTTACAATCACTCTTAATACAATTCCCTCTACTTAGTGACTGGCAGTAGATTCATTTGCTTTCCAACTCTTCATTGATTTCATAATCCTCTAAAGGACTATTCCACGTATTGCTTTACAAATATAAAGTCATGTGGGAGCTTAGTATGATTAGTTATTATGAATCTTTTATCTCAAAAACTTGTTAAACTGATTCTCAAACAAGTTATTGCTTGTTGTTCTTACATATATACTACAATGTTGTTACTGGTTTTCTTCTTTTTAACCCAGGATTCTAACAAATGTTTGTTTAGTACACTACAAAGTTATCATGGTTGAGACAATTACATATTTTTTACGAAAATTGCCTAGAATCATACGAGCGTTAAAAAATAATCATTTTCGCTAATGGTGCATTTGAAGAGACATGGTAATTTGAAAAGATTGTTTATTTTAGGCTCAATTCAGAGGAAGTGCCAATGGCAGAGGCTGTGGTAAGCTCATTACTCCTGACTATTGGTGCTGCCTTAGCTAGTGAAGCAACTAAAGAAGCAATATCAGCATTACTAACACCGATATCAGCAATAAAAGAACTCGTGGAGAATATAAATGAGATTAAGGACGAGCTTGAGAGCATGCTATCCTTCCTACGGATGGCAGAAAGACTAAAAGAGAAAGATGAGAGCACAAAAATCTTTATAAAACAAATGAGAGACTTGGCTTTCGACATTGAGGATATTATAGACGAGTTCACATACAAGCTCCGTGAAGAGCAAGAAGGGGTTCTACCAAGAGCATTCAAGAGGTGCAGAAATATAAAAACCTGGCGTCGCCTTAGCAGGAAAGTTAAAGAGATCAAAATTATGCTCCAAAACATTATGGAGAGAAGGGCACGATATGATGCAAGAGGAATGGAAAGTGAAGCAAAACCTCGAAAAGCTATTGGCGGTAGCAAGAGCCGTGCAGAATTAGCACATTTTATCGAGGAGGATGAAATCGTGGGTATTGACAAGTCCAGGGACTTGTTGCTCAGATGGTTGAAAGATGAGGATAAGCAGCAACGACAGCCCATGATAATCTCAGTGTTGGGGATGGGTGGTCTAGGGAAGACAATTCTTGTAACTCATGTGTACAAAACCATCAAAGCTACCTTTGATTCTTGTGCACAGGTTCTTTGTATCTCAAAGTTATGAGACTCGTGATTTACTTAGACATATCTTAAAAGAGTTCTATAGGGAAGATCGTGAGAAAAGAGAAGCACCTAACAACATTAATACCATGGATTATAGAAGCTTGGTTGAGACTATCCGCAGTTACTTGCATTGTAAAAAGTATGTACTCATTCTCGATGATGTTTGGAGTACTGATGTACTGGACAATATAAAGAATGCACTTCTGACTAGTAGTAGCAATAGTAGCATAGTTCTCACAACAAGGATTCGGGATGTAGATCTATTGGCAAACGGGAACCTTATGTTTGGGATAAAGCCAATGGGGGCAGATCATTCGTGGGATCTGTTTTGTAAGAACGCATTTTGGAGAAGTGCCAACAAGATTTGCCCGCCACCTTTAGAACAATGTGCTCAAAAAATCGTTGAGAAGTGCGGTGGCTTGCCCTTGCTATCGTATCTATAGCCCGTCTCTTATCATTTCGAGAACAAACCGATTCGAATGGGAGAAGGTTTACAAAGATCTTGAGTGGTATCTAACTAGCAACGAATCGAAGCTCCATGGAAAGGTACATGACATTTTGAAACTTAGTTTGGACGATCTTCCCTACTACCTTCGAAATTGCTTCTTATATTGTTCTAGTTTTCCTGAAGATTATCGAGTTCAAAGGTACCAGCTCATATGGCTTTGGGTGGCCGAGGGGTTCATTGAAGAAAGAGGAGTAACGATGGAGGAAGTGGCCGAGGACTACCTCAACGAACTTGTTCATCGTTGTTTGCTACAAGTGGTACGTAGGGATGAAGCCGGTAGAGATCTAGAATGTCGAATGCATGACATCATTCGAGTCCTTGCTCTTTCGGAGTCAAAGGAGTTAAGTTTCTGCATGGTTTACGAGCATTCAAGGACAATATTGCAGGGATCCAAAGCACGCCGCTTGTCAGTCCTAAGCAATATAACTAATTATTGTACTGAAGACAAATCTTATTTGCGTTCAGTACGTGTTTTCAACAATACCAAGAGCTATGATTTACTGAAGTCGGTCTTAAGATCATCAAAATTTTTACGTGTCTTGCAACTAGAAGAATCGCCAATCAAGAAACTACCGAGTGAGATCTGTAACCTATTCAACCTGTATTATCTTGGCTTGCGACAAACAAGAATTGAGGAGCTTCCAAGATCAATCGGGAAGCTACAAAATTTGCAAATATTAGATACGGGTGGAAGTGAAATAGAAAAGCCGCCAAAGGAAATAACAAAACTTCAAAAGTTGAGACATCTATTGTTGCCTGCAATTTGGGTAAGAACATCAAGGCACGGTGGGAATACGGTGCTTGAAGGGCTTGCATAGTTTGTCATATATTAATGCGACTAGGAATATTGTGCGGAATGTAGAAGCTTTGACAGAGTTGCGGACATTTGTGATAAAGCACGTAAGAACACATCATTGTGCAGACTTGTGGAATAGTATCACAAAGATGAACCATCTTAGCTTCTTATTTGTCGAAAGTGAAGATGGGCAAGAATTACAGCAGTTGGACACCCTGCGCCTACCTCTACCAATTAAAGATTTATGGCTGAAGGGTAAATTAGACAAAACCTCAATCCCTGAGCTTGCCACGTCCTTTGGGTCTCTATCAAACCTAACCAGATTAACACTTTTTGAGGCAAAACTGGATGAAAATACATTTCCTTACCTGCAAGCGCTGCCCGCGTTGATGTTTCTTGGACTTTGTAAGGCATATGACGGCATGAAGTTGCACTTCCAAGCAACATCATTCCCGAAGCTAAAGGAATTGTTCATATTAGATGCCCTGAAGCTCAGTCAGGTGGAAATAGAAAGAGGAGCAATGGCAAGCCTGAATAAGCTTGATCTAGGCGGTTGCCCTGAGCTAAAGGAGCTACCCCATGGCATCGAGTACCTTACCACCCTTCAGTATTTATACATTTTATATCCAGCAGAGGAACTTGTTGAGCTGCTTCTTGGAGGAGGAGAAGGCCACCACAGTAATGACTGCCGCACGAGGGTTCGCCACATCCCGAATTTTACTATTTCATTCAAACGAGACAGCAAGTATGTCGAACAAAGGATTCAATGATTCCATATCATGTGGGTGAGTTTGTGCGCTTTTTGCAAAGCAGGGCGGGCTTGATGCTTTCATATCTTCCGCCTCGGATCTTCTAAACAATCCACGCTTGATGAAATTTGAAAATGATGATCGATATATGATGTTATCTTATATATTGTATATTTTATTTTATTTTATTCTCAATGTATATGTTTATATATTATTTACATACAGTCTCGCAAACATAGTCAATTGCGGAAATATCTCGCAAAAGCGAAACTAGGTGAGATGTCCCTGCAAAAGTCCAAAAGTATGCAGATATGTCCCTGCCGTGCCTTTTGCAGGGACATATCTGCAGATATATTTTGCAGATATGTCCTTGCAAAAGGCACGGGGACATATCTGCATACTTTTGGACTTTTGCGAGACATCTCACCTAGTTTCGCTTTGCGAATATTTTCACAATTGACTATGTTTGTAGGGACTGTATGCATTTGACCCATGTTTGTATGTAAAAGTGGATGCATCGAATTAGTTGGTGCCTTCAGCTACTCAGTATTATGTATTTGTGGAATGCTTTGTACCCTTAAACTTTATTTATTGGCTAAAATAAAAAAAAAAAAACCTTCCCTTATAAATATCCATATTTTTTACTTTCTAAGATGACTAAATTTTCTTACATGTTAAGAAAAAAATAATTTTTTTTTATGCATTTCTAACAATTTCAGGGTATCTTCAGTATAAATTATAAGAAATGGACAGATAGTAGTGACGGAATTCTGACGAAGGGCGTTTAAATCCATCAACTTGAAATTTTGAGAAGATAAAATATAGATTTTTGAAAGTCGATCAGTGAACAAAATGAAAAAACAAGTATTTACATAGAGTTTTCTATATTTTACCCTTATTAAAAAGATTAAAACATTTTTTGAAGAAAAAGCTTTCGTATAAAGCAAATTTCGGTTCTTAACTACGTTGAGTTAATCCTAGATAAATAGGACCTGATATAACAAGATAAGAATAGAGTAAATAGAAGAGGTAGTTTCACAAATATTAATTGTTCTTTAACAGATCGATTAGTGAGAAAATCTATTGTTAGATTTCAGTTTAAATTTATAGTTATTTAAATTAAAGTCAAATTTATTTAAAATTAAAGTGAAATTCTACTTTAATTAGGATATATAAGATGAGATTTAGTTTCATTAAAACATAAATAGAGTTTAATTAAGAACTAATTAGTCTCTACATTCGACACATTCATTACATATAAGATGTACGGCCAGAGGAGTGAATTAATTAGTTAAGCTCTCAATTAAATAGTATTTAGCAAATCAGAGGGGTCGATTATATTGAAATTATGATGACCAACTTGTTGGCCAATTAATTTTAATTTGCATGTGGAACTCGTATCATCATAATTGTTGAAACGAAAATCAAAGTCTCTCTCTCTTTTTTCCCCCCATCCCGTCTCAGGGTCATCCCCTCCTACTCCCTTCCCGTCTAAAGACGCTTAACTCTCTTATTTATGTCTCATATATAGGACTATATGGGGTCTCACAATCTCCCCTCCTTTAAGCCGTGACGTCCTCGTCAGGCTCAGACTCACAAGTACCAGGCGATGTGAGACTCGTCTCGCTAGCCCGTCATCAGCTCAGAGACTCATCTCATACTTTCCAGTAATTGGCTCGATACCATCCGTGACGCCCCAACTTCCCGTGGGTCACCCATCCAGGACTACTCCCGCCCTAAAGACGCTTAACTCTCTTAATCTCTTCGCCACTACCCAAAATCTTGCTAGGGTTAAGAGTTTAGCCCTATTATATCTCATATATAGGACTATATGGGGTCTCACACTTTTCTCATAAACAGATTGATTTAAGAAACATATTGATTGTTTTTAATAAATCACTGCTTCGCATAGTATCTATAATATTAGAATATATAATATATGATTTATTTACTACTAATTGAATTGGATTTGAATATGGATTAATGTAGATATAGATAAAATTGTAGGGCCAATCCTACTTTATTTATATTTATCCGAAAAAAAAAAAAAAAGAAAAAAGAAAAGAAAAGAGTAGTTGGAATATGTATCGAATCTGATTTCTTTCGTTAATTCTCCAAAAAATTTCTATCAAAAGAGGAGGATACGTTTGTTTCTAATTATGTGGTGTGGTTAATTTAATAATTAATTATAATTTTATTCTACAACATGTTAATTTTAACCTAAATTTGAATTATCACAATTATATCATGGGCAATTTCATGCGTCCCCCTAAAAAGTTCGAAATTATTACAAAACTACCCCTACAAATATTTACGTTGTTTCAAAAATACCCTCAACTAAAACGAAGGTTAAGAATTAAATTGTCAATTTTGCCCCTAAACTGGTGAGGGACCCTAAACTGGTGAGGGATATATAAATGAATGTCGTCCTTTTTTTAAAATTTTTTTATCCATTCAGATTTCAAATATTATAATCAATTAAATAAAAAAGATCAATAAATAGGTTAATTAGCTAATAACAATTAACTATTAAATGAATTTACTTATGTTAGTTTCAAATGAAAATTGGTCAAAGGTATTAAATTTAATGGAATAATTATCTTAATTTGTGAATTTTTTCATTATCTATTTTTATTTTAATTTATTATTTAAAACTATTATTGGTTCATGCAAAGTCAGTTGATTACAAGAATTTAGTTTGTCCTTTCATAATACAACTATTTTTTTTTATTTGAGGTCGGATTTTATATTAATACCCTCAGTTATAATATATTTATAGCGGCGAATTTTCTCTATATTAAGTAATGAAATAAAAAAAAAATTATTACTTTACAATTGGTGTAGTGAAAAAGAAGATATAACTAAAATAAACTATTTCTCGTTTTGACAATATATAAAGCAAAATAAAATTTAATTTAACTACAATTTATTCCAAATAGAAATATTTATTTAATTGAAATTAATAATTTTTTTTTAAACTAAAATCAATTGAATTTTACTAAATTTTTAGTCTAGATAGAATTTAATTAAGTTTGACATATAATAGAGGATATTTATGAAATAGAATTATTAATTGACCATTTAATAATTAAGAGGGGTAAAGTTGGAATATAAATATTATTAATTTTAATATGAATGGAGACTCGATAGTAGGGTTATTTTTAAAAGTTTCTTAAATTTGAGGGGGTATACATAATATTTCAATTTTTAAAAGGGCATTTATAAAATTAGATGTTTTAAGAAGGATATAGAGAAATTTTTTCCTTATATCATATACTCTTGTTTGGAATAAGGCTTAAGTTTGATATCGAGTCCTATCTAACGCTATTAGATAAAATGGAGTTATGAAAAAAGTATATAGAAATATGCTGAACACAATATTACGTACGGAATTAAACAAGATATTTTACTAACGTACTTCCCCACCGCACGTAAGGCAATCTTCTCGCAATCCCAAACGAAACCTAACTATGGTGGATTCATAATTATTATATATGTAGAGTTTTGCTAGAATACTATCGGTAGTAAACGAGCCGTTTTACTACCGATTTGTTTTCGATGATAGAGCTTCCAAATTGACGATTGGCTCCGTTGAATATGATCTATACCATTTGAAGTGTTTAGAAATCAATTTTCAAATCTTTTCGAAATCATTTGCCTAATGATCAAAGGGTTTCAAAATTTGTAATTTTAATGGTCGATAAGAGGCGTTTGCTCGTTTAACGGCGTAAAGATATCCAAATCATTTGAATTTTTGTTAGAAAATTCTTTAAACTATTTAAAACAGGATCTATACTCTTGATCTTGATTACAAGACTCCTATCATCATTTTTTAAAGAGTATTGATTTTCAGACATTCATTTTTTTGTTCACTTGATGGATAAAAGAACAATATCGAAAGTACATGAAATTTGATTTCTAAGTAGTTTAAATGGTTTAGATCATATTTAACGGAGCCGATCGTCAATTTGAAAGCTCTATCATCGAAAACAAATCGGTAGTAAAACGACTCGTTTACTACCGATAGTATTCTAGTTCTATAAAAGAGATTCCAAATAATTCTACAACATGCTTCCCTTTCTTATTCTATTGAATCCAATCCGTTCCTCATTAATTACCAAACAGAATCATAATATCTTCCATATTAATTCTGAAAAAGTTTTTTCTATTAAAAAAGGAGGATATATAGGATAGGCTTCTAGCGTAATAATGTTAATTATATAAGGTTTTGCCTATATTTTTGTTCCTAATTTTGTGGAGTGATTAATTTAAGAACTAATTATAACTTTATCCTGTGTCATGATTGAGGGTTAATTTTAATTTAAATTTGAATATCACAATTATATATGACATGCTCTGTTTGGAACAACTATATATGGTGGATTCATAATTAATATGACTAAAAGAGATTCCAAACATTTTTCCCCAAAGTTATATGACAAAGAAATTCACAAATAATTGTGTTCTCTTCCTAACAAAGAACATACCTTTAGCTAAAGATTAATCAATAATATTTATATTTTAAGAGCCCTACAGGCTCATTTTCAAAAAAATATTAAAAACACTATATAAAAATAGATTTATATGGAAGTATATGGACCGCTTGGGGTATGTTTGTTTCGACGTAAGTAGACTTGGAGTGGAAGTGGACTTTGGGTTGAAGTGGAGTTGGGTTGAAAATTAATTCACTTCCGCTGTTTGTTTCTAATTGTGAAAGTACGATTCTGCGAGTTTTGTTGTTTGTTTGGTAGGAAACGGATGACGTAAAAAATATAACTTAATGAATAATAAATTATAATAAATAAAAATTAATATAATTATATATGTATATAATTATATATATGTATAATTATAAAATAAAATTTAAAAAAATTATATTATTTGTTTGCATATATAAATTATAATAATATAACAAATAAAATTCTAAAATTAAAAAAATTATTAAAATTTAATAAATTTATTTTTCATCATTTTCTAAATATACAAATTAGACAAAAAAATATATTAAAACTTACCTAACCAAATTTGATCACATTACCTAACCAAATTTAACAAATTTCTTGGACTCTTTATACTTCACCGGAATTGACTTCGCCCCGTGGGAGGGGAAAGTCAATTACTCTATTTTAGGTGAACTCGAGTTTCAGCCGTAACAAAATTACGGCAAAACAAACAACGAAAATGGCGTAAACAACTTCCCCCTCACTTTCATCCAAACAAACACACCCTTGGCATGACAACGCAATAAGTTATTTATGAAGTTATGATGGTATAGGCAATATATAGAATTCATTGCAACAAATCTATATCTATACCTCTGTATCTATACATTCTTTCTCCTAAATTTACTACATGGCGACATTCCTTTTATTATTGAATGTGGGCTTCACCTCGAACCGGTTCAAGTTTTTCACATATTTTTCTCTTTATTTGCTTGAACTATACAAGATTTTTTTTTTTTACTTGAACTGAATCGATTATTGTTGAGTGTAGGCTCTCCGAACCGGCTCAACTTTTTCACATATTTCTCTTTCTTTGCTTGAACCGAATCTGATTTCTCTCTTCATTTACTTGAACCGAATTGGATCACACATCTGCATTGAACGTAATTGTTCTTCTTCCTCTTTCCTCTGCTATTATCTTCTTTCATTCACAAGATGAATCTCATCTCTTATCATCGCTTATTCTACTATTATTTTCTCTTTCTTTATCGCCCTTTCTATTCAACTAATTAACCGTCGCATCGCACGGATTACTGTACTAGTTAATTATATGTTGGAAATGAATACTGCAATTTTAAAGAGTAAAATAATTAGCATATCCCAAAACACAAAGAAAGCCTATGATCTAAGCGTCATGAGCTCATAATGCACATAATCTTTTATTAATTATACATGTACGTACACGCAACAAATAAATAAAAGAAAAAAAAGAAAAGAAAAATGAGTATAGTGTGAAGTTGTTTTTGTTAGATCTGACTCGAATTCAGTTTTGACTCAAGTTCGGACTTTCGACTCGCCGACAGTTTCGCGGTGCGACCAATTTGAAAAAAAAAATTATGGAGAAAAAATGAATGTCTGTGGTGGGTAGCGGACGCCCGAGCCCGTTATGTTTTTCCTTTTCGTTTTTGCCCTAGAGGCGAGAAATCGTGGTCGGTTGTAATCTGAAGAACTCTGTATTTCCTTTTTCGTTTTCATAGTGAAGTTCTCTCCTTTCTTGCCCGTGGTTTTTTTTTCTGCAAAGGGTTTTCCACGTAAATATGTGTGTTCATCATTTCTGCTTGTGGTTTTGATTGTGTTTGTGTTCGCCATTTTGGTTTCCGTTTGTGCGTTTGTCGTAACAGTTTTTAAGGCCATCATACATGGGACTTCAAAAGGGTATTTTAGGCCACTGGCCCTCTTCAAAAACTTTATTCTAAAACTAGACAAAATAGACTTCAACTAGTCCGACGGGCACCAGCGCGGCGAGGACATAGAGAAAAGGGATGAAACCATTCGCTGCATTTTATACAACGGTAAACAATTTTCTAAAAGCGATGAACTATTTATCGTTTTTAAATACTTCCCACAAGCTAGTAAGGAAAACATACTAAATAAAGACGGTTAATTATTCACTGTTTTTATTGACGGTAAATACTTGGTTGTTTTTAAATACGGCAAATTATTTACCACTTTCAATTTTTTTATCAGCGGACTAACTCACCCGGCATATTAGAGGCCTACTTTTATAAGTAATTTTTGTAGAAGAATATGTTTGTAATTATAAACTTAATAGGATTGTTTATAAAAGAACCTCCTTTTAAATACTATAAATCAAACATATATCGAATTAGATTTTAATTTTAAAATACTAACTTCCAAATATTATTTATAATTTACATCTACAGAAGTAGACCAGTGCCATAGTCACGGGAGTTCTCTCTGCGTTCTTATTTTTATTTTTTACTTTAATTTCAGAACTGTCGCGCCTAGGCCGCATTCATGTAGATCTTATGATTAACAAAATTTATCACTTTCATAATTTACAAAGGGCGTATTTGGTTCGGATAATTTTGTCAAAATTATTATGTTTGGTTCATGCAGTGTATAATCTAATTGGCAAAGTAGCATTACAAATGATGTAAGATTACTCTGAAAATATTACCAAACGGATGTAAGATTACCCCGCAAATATTACCGAATGAGGGTGGGTATCTCGTATTACTCCTGGCAGGTAATCTTGCAATTATTTAAATTACAAGTTTACCCCTCTTTATCAAGTTTTTTGTCGTTAGATCTACTCATATGATCACTTTCGTATGTCAGATCATACTATTTAACAAATTAATTAATTATCCACTCAACCTTAGTGACCACTATTATTTTAATCCTATATCTCTACATCCAATTAATAAACTCTAATAGACCAATAACTTGGAGTTTTGATCACAAAATTATGAATTTCCAAAGTCATTAATTACTACTTGCAAGGAATTTCTATTAATTATCAACAAACTTATTAGATTTTAATTTTAAAATATTGATTACCAAATATTATTTACCATTTATATACACACAAATATATATATAAATAGAAGTACACCAGGTGCAGTTCATAGTTGGTAGCATCACTTGGTCCCCACGCGGTGCGAGTCGTCTCCGCGTCCTTTTTTTCTTTATTTGATTTTAATAATATTTTAGGATTCAGCAGTGAAAGTGCATCAGCGCATATTTTACATAATCTAATCTACAAAATTTAGCATTTATGTATAATTTGCGAATTATAATATTTTACTATTCTATTTAATAATAATATTTTATGAGTGACGCCTGCAATACTTTCATTCTCAAAGTTATTTGTTATAATTTTGTCGTTCGAACTACGAGGTCGGTGGCACTTTTGTCCTCAAATTTTAATTAGTTATAACTTTTAGCATGAACCGTAAAGCATATGATATTTTAGTTCTCGAACTTTCTGAATTGTAGTATACCGTCTTTGATGATGCGATAATAATTAAAATACTACATTAGTTGAATACTAATAATTTATCCATTCTTATTTAAGAAAAAAAATTTGCCTGTAAGACTTAATTATAATAATTCAGCAAGTTCAAGGACTAAAATGTCACAAGTCTTAAAGGTCGAGCCAGATATTATACCTAATTAAAGTTCGAGGACTAAAATATAAATGTGCATAATTCGAGCCAAAAATTATAATAAATTAAAATTTGAAGACTAAAATATCACGCAACTCATAGTTTGAGGACCAAAAGTGTAATTTACTCTCAAACAAAATATAAAATTATATAACAACATACTAAAACTTTTCGAATGCATAATGACGACAAGGGAGAAAAGCGCGGGCGCTGAGCTCGGCCAGCGCAGGGCGGTTGAGCGGGTAAAACGTGACAAATGTAGAATGACGACGGGGGAGAAGAGCGCGGTCATGGTGCCGAGCTCGACCAATACAGCGGTTTAGCGAGTAGACTGCAACACCAAAGAGTGCCTTGAGCCCATCCTTGATTGAGCGGCCACGAACTTATCGCCTTCGTCTGGTCCGCCCTCACCCACGCCGCTCCAAATCCTCCTCCTTCAAAGAGCACGGGCGTCGGGCGGAGAAAGAGGAGGCGGCAACGTCCTCCTTACCGTCGCCGAGGGTCGCAGTCGGTGGAGGAGGCGAGAAGGATCGGAGAGAAAAGGAGAGAGAAAAAGAAATAAAAATATTTTAATCAGTTTTCTAAAAATTCGAGCTGAATTTGAAAAATCCAAAATATTAGCCCATTTTTACAAAATCTCGAGACTAGTAGATTTTTTATGCAAAAAAGCTATTTATTATTGAGATTAGATTTTAGATAGGTATTTTAGTAATTTTAGAATATATTTAAAAAATTTGCATGGTAAATAGTAATTAGTAAAAGGTAAATAATCAAAAGGAGCCCCTACAATTTCATGGCGCACTACAATAACCAAGTACTGATGCGAAAAGTCAAGAGGGGAGTTTCTTGGTAGCTGCAGTGTCCAAATCACATGCTCCCAGTTTCTTGTTTATATAATGTTTAGTTCATCGATCATCTCCCACTCCTCAATCCCTAAAACCGTTCCTGTAGCAGCTAGCTCCCTCTTCAATCTCCTTTTTGGATCGATCTGTGGTTAGTTGTGCATCTTCTTCTACTTGTTCTTTTTAATTAATTTTTATTCTCTTTGCTATCAGCTGGCTTAATTCTTTTATTAAAGCACAGAGCGCATAGTACATGTCTTTGTTGATATATATATATATATATATATAGGAGTTGGTAGAATCTTATCGATAGCAAAACCCTCCGTTGCCACCCATATGTTTCGATGATGGAGCCTCCAAATCGACGATCGGCACCGTTGAACATGATCGATACCACTTAAAGTATTTAGAAACCAAATTTTAAATATTTTTGACATCATTAGCCTAAAGATCAAAGGGTTTCAAAATTTATAATTTTAATGGTAGATACGAGGTGTTTTCTTGTTTAACGGTGTAAAACTATCCAAATCAATTGAATTTTCGTTAGAAAATTCGTTAAACTATTTAGAACAAGATCTATACTCTCAATCTTGATTATAAAATTCCTATCATCACTTTTTAGAGGATATTCATTTATAGCCGTTCATTTTACACCCTTTTGATGGACAAGAGAACAATATCAAAAAAGAATGAAATATGATTTCTAGATACTTCAAGTGGTGTAGATCATTTTCAACGGTACCGATCGTCGATTTGGAGGCACCATCATCGTAAACAACTGTGTGGCAACGAAGGCTTTTTACTATCGATAGCGTTCTCAACTCTATATATATATATATATATATATATATATATATATATATATATATATATATATATATATATATATTGTTTCGATTCACTTGAGATCTTTGGTAACAAAATAACAAGTATTAACTTAATTATGAACAAGAAGAGGGCTTCAAAGGAAACTCGATTTATAATTGTTAATTGTAAAATAATTTACAATCACGCTTAATACGATACCATTACTCAGTGACTAACAGCAGATTCACTTACTTTCCAACGGATCTTTATTGATTTCATACTCCCGTAAAAGACTTTTTCACAACTTGCTCTACAAATATACATTGAGGTCGAGTTCAGTATGACTAGTTATGATGAATCTTTCGTCTCAAAATTTTGTTAAACTGAATCTCAAACAAGTTGTTGCCTTACGTTCTTCTAGACTACAATACTGTTTCTGGTGTTTCTTCTTTTTAACTGAGGATTCTAACAAATGTTTGTTTAGTGCACTATAGAGTTATTCCGGTTGAGACAATTACATATTTTTTACGAAAATTGCTTTGAATCATAAGAGCGTTAAAAATTAATCATTTTTGCTAGTGGTGCATTTGAAGAGACATGGTAATTTGAAAAGATTGTACATTTTAGGCTCAATTCGGAGGAAGTGCCCATGGCGGGGGTTGTGGTATCATTACTCCTAAATATCGGTGCGACCTTAGCTAGTGAAGGAATTAAATCAGCAACATCACGATTACTAACACGGATATCAGCAATGAAAGAACTCGTGGAGAATATAAATGAGATTAAGGACGAGCTTGAGATCATGCTACCGTTCCTACAGATTGCAGAAAGACTAAAAGAGAAGGATGAGATCACAAAAATCTTTATAAAACAAATGAGAGACTTGGCTTTCGACATTGAGGATATTATAGATGAGTTCACGTACAAGCTGGGTGAGGAGCAAGGAGGGGTTCTACCCAGAGCAATCAAGAGGCCTAGAACTATAAAAACATGGGATGACCTTAGCGGCAAACTTAAAGCGATCAAAATTAAGCTCCAAAAAATTATGGAGAGAAGGACACGATATGATACAAGAGGAATGGAAAGTGAAGCAAAACCTCGAATAGCTGTTGGCGGTAGCAAGAGCCGTGCAGAATTAGCACATTTTGTCGAGGAGGATGATATCGTGGGTATTGATGAGTACAGGGACTTGTTGCTCAGATGGTTGAAAGATGAGGATGAGCAGCAAAGACAGCCCATGATAATCTCAGTGTTGGGGATGGGTGGTCTAGGGAAGACAACTCTCGTAACTCATGTGTACAATATCATCAAAGCTTCCTTTGATGCTTGCGCCTGGGTTGCTGTATCTCAGAGTTATGAGGCTGATGATTTGCTTAGACAGATCTTAAAAGAGTTTTATAGGGAAGATCCTAAGAAAAGACAAGCACCTAACGACATTGATACCATGGATTACAGAAGCTTGGTTGGGGAAATCCGCACCTACTTGCAATGTAAAAAGTATGTACTCATTCTAGATGATGTTTGGAGTACTGATGTACTAGACAATATAAAGAATGCACTTCTGAATAGTAATAGCAAGAGTAGAATAGTTCTCACAACAAGGATTCGCGATGTAGCTCTATTAGCAAATGAGAACCATATATTTGAGCTAGAGCCACTGAAGGCAAATGATTCATGGGATTTGTTTTGTAAAAACGCATTTTGGAAAAGTGCAAACAAGATTTGCCCATGACCTTTAGAACAATGTGCTAAAAAATTGTCGAGAAGTGCGGTGGCTTGCCCTTGCTATCGTATCTATAGCTCGTCTCTTATCATTTCAAGAAGAAACTGGTTCTGAATGGGAGAAGGTTTACAAAGATCTTGAGTGGTATCTAACTAACAACGAATCGAAAATCCATGAAAAAGTACATAACATTTTGAAACTTAGTTTGGACGATCTTCCCCATTACCTTCGAAATTGCTTCTTATATTGTTCCAGCTTTCCGGAAGATTATCAAATTGAAAGTAAGAGGCTCATAAGGCTTTGGGTGGCTGAATGGTTCATTGAAGAAAGAGGAGAAAGAACGATGGAGGAAGTGGCTGAGGACTACCTTAACGAACTTGTTCATCGCTGTCTACTACAAGTGGTTGAGAGGAACGAAGACGGAAGCATTCTAGCATGTCGAATGCATGACATCATTCGAGTCCTCGCTCTTTTGGAGTCAAAGGAGTTAAGTTTCTGCATGGTTTACGAGAATTCACGGACAATATTGCAGGGATCCAAAGCACGCCGCTTGTCAGTCGCAAGCAATATAACTAATTATCATCCTGAAGACGAATCTCATTTGCGTTCAGTACTTGTTTTCAACAAATCCATGAGCTATGATTTACTGGAGTCGGTCTTAGGATCATCAAAACTTTTACGTGTCTTGGAACTACGAGGAGCGCCAATCGAGAAACTACCGAGTGAGATCTGTAACCTCTTCAACCTGCATTATCTTGGTTTGAGAGCTACAAAAATTGAGGAGCTTCCAAGATCAATCGGGAAGCTACGAAATCTGCAAATATTAGAATTGAAAGAAACTTATATAAAAACGCTGCCGAAGGAAATAACAGAGCTTCACAAGTTGAGACATCTACGTTTATCAAAATTTCGTTTCTGGGACATCGAGGCACCCGTTGGAATATGGCGCTTGAAGGACTTGCAGACTTTGGGATCTATTAAAGCAACTGCAGAGATTGTGCGGAATGTACAAGCTTTGACAGAGTTGCGGAAATTTAGGATAAAGGGCGTAAGAACCCATCACTGTGCAGACTTGTGGAATAGTATCACAAAGATGGACCACCTTAGCCTTTTATTTGTCCATTGTGAATATAAGGAAGATGGGCATGAATTACAGCAGTTGGGCACCCTGCCCCTACCTCTATCAATTAAAAAATTACGTCTGTGGGGTAAATTAGACAAAAACTCACTCCCTGAGCTTGCCACATCCTTTAGGTCTCTTACAAACCTAACCTCATTACATCTTATAAGTGCAAAATTGGATGGAGATACATTTCCTTACCTGCAAGCGCTGCCCGCGTTGATGTTTCTCCGCCTTTATAGTGCATATGACAGCATGAAGTTGCACTTCCAAGCAACATCATTCTTGAAGCTAAAGGAATTGTACATATTTGGAGCCCCGAAGCTCAGTCAGGTGGAAATAGAAAGAGGAGCAATGCCAAGCCTGAATAAGCTTCAGATAGAGAATTGTCGAGAGCTAAAGGAGCTGCCCAACGGTATCGAGTACCTTACCACCCTTAAGGATTTATCCATTTTGTATGAAGTAGCTGTGGAACTTGTTGAGCTGCTTCTCGGAGGAGGAGGAGGAGGAGGAGAAGGCGACCACAGCAATGACTGGCGCACGAGGGTTCGCCACATCCCCAATTTTACTTTTCAGTTCGTACGATACAACGGTTTAATTGTCACAAAAAGGATTCAATGATTCCATATCATGTAGGTGAGTTTGTGCGCTTCTTGCAGAGCACCGGCCGAGCTTGATGCTTTCATATTTTCCACCTCAAATCTTCTAAATAATCCGTGCTCGAGGACAATTGAAAATGATGCATGATCGATTTATGCAGATGTTATCTTATATGTGTATTTTATTTTATTTTATTCTCAATGTATGTGTGTGTAAAAGTGGATGCATCAAATTAGTTGGTGCATGCCTTCTGCTACTCGCATTATGTATTTGGAGAATGCTTTGTACCCTTCAAACTTTATTTATTTGTGTATTTGGAGAATGCTTTGTACCCTTAAAACTTTATTTATTTATGTATTTGAAGAATGCTCTGTACCCTTAAAACTTTAAGTTTGTTTAAGTTGCAAACCTCCAATCTTTTCAATTGTCTTACAATAGAGAAATAGCAGCAAATACTTAAGGCTATACATCAACAGTAGAAAAATATATGCTAACAGAGCACAGAAGCCTGGAGAAACATCAACAGGTACTATCATTCATTCTAGATGCCGTACGCTCTGAAGCATCATTCACATATTGAGGCTGTAATTCAATTGCTGTTAAGAGAAAGATCAACAGGTACTACAATTTTCTTTTTCTTTTTCCCAGTTCTAGATGTCTTACACTCTGAAGCATCATTTAAATTTTTTTTTTTTTTGAGAAAAGGTAGCATGCTCCTGCTTCATTCAACTAGGGAGTGAACTTAGCTACAAAGTGAGGTAGCCAGGCCTCAGGTGACGAGGGAAAAAAAGTCATCGCCTGTCACCAAAAAAAAAAAAAAAAAAAAAAAAAAAAAAAATCACCGGATGAAAGTTAGTTCCATGACTGATCCCACGAATCTCTAAGAGCTCTGATATTGAACAGTGAACTCCTGAGCGCTTTTTTTGAATTTTGGAAAATCCTCTTGTTGTGCTCCAGCCAAATTACCCACCACGTTGCGGCAAGGATCACCATTTCTTTACCCCCCACCACCGCTTTTGACACAACTCTTTCCCCAAAGCTCCTTCACGGATAGATGATTATTGAAGGGTATTTTATTAGGGAACATACCTTTCAATAAAGTTATGGTGTAGGCGCATCTCGAAAAGAGATGGTCCACATTCTCCTTCTCGTCCAGACACAAAACACAGGTCTCATCTCCGTGCCAGCCCCTTTTGAGGAGGTTGTCCTTGGTGAGAACCCTCTTTTTCAGCAGTAACCAGACGAAAATCTTGACTTTAAAGGGTGCTCTGATCTTCCATAGACTTACCGAGCTCACAACTCTGACTCCGCCGTCGAGCAGAAATTTATACACCGAGTTGACCGAGAACATTTCAGAGTGTGTCCACCTCCATCTAACTTCATCTTGTGACCTGTTTGGGGAAATCGTAGCAAGAAACTCCTTGAAGTCCGAGAGTAGTTCCCAATCCCTCAGGGACGAAGGGGTGAATCCTGCCACAATCTTGTGCCACCTCCATCCATTCCTTCCCCAACATTCGATCACTCTGAGTTTTTTTTACGTTATCTTGTCAAAGATCCAGGGAAATATAGTTCGCAGTGAAGCTCGATCGCACCAGATATCAGTCCAAAGATTAACAATTCGCCCGTTCCCAATTGTATACGAAACGCCGCATTTAAAAACCTCCTTGGTCGTTAGGATACTCTTCTACCAAAAAGAAAACGGCTTGAAAGACCTTCCTTCCGCAAGCGGTTTCCGTCGTGAATAGTAAATTCCGGCTACTAGTGCGCCCCACAGATGGTGACTGTTAGAGAAAAACCTCCACCACCATTTAGTCAGTAAGGCAATATTCATGGCATCTAGGTCTAATATTCCTAGACCCTCCTCATTTTTGCTGTGACAGAGTACATTCCACTACACTAAGCAATGTCCTCCCGTGGTAACAGCACTCCCTCGCCAAAAAAAGGCCCTCCTCAGTGCTTCAAGGCGACGCAAAACCCACTTCGGTGCCTTGAATATCGAAAGGTAGTAGAGCGGTAGATTCGACAGCACAGAATTCACAAGAACTAGTCTACCTCCTTGTGAAAGAAGTTTAGCTTTCCACCCATCGATCCGACTCTCCATTTTGCCAATGACAGGCCACCAATCCTCTTTCCTAAGGCGGCTCGTCGTTAAAGGTAGCCCAAGGTACTTAGTTGGGAAAGAACCCAATTTACACCCAAGTATAGTCGCCAAACTCCAATTCGTTCGTTACCCATATAGAAAAGCTCGGACTTTTGTCTACTAATCTTCAAACCAGACGCCCACTCGAAAATTTCCCACGAAAATAGAACATTTTTCACTTGTCTTTTCTGAGCCCCACAGAAGAAGAAGGTATCGTCTGCATACTGAATGATAGATACTTTTGTCGTATCAGAAGGTCCGACTCCTCTCCACAAGTCATTTCGGACGGCTCTTTCCGTCATTCTTGCTAAACCTTCTGCCACCAGTAAAAAGAGGTAAGGGGATAACGGGTCTCCTTGCCGCAAGCCTTTTCTGACCTTTATCCATTTAGTTGGAGATCCATTCACCAACACCGCCACCTTTGCATTGGAGATGCATTGTTCGATCCAGAAACACCACGTTTGGTCTGCCCCGAGCCAGGTCAGGATTTTTAACAGAAATTCCCATTTCACACTATCATATGCCTTTTCGAAGTCAGCTTTAATGCCTACACTTTCCACACCCGTTTTCGAACACCAGTTCGTGATTTCACTAGCTGTAGCGAAAGAATCCAGAATGAACCGGCCTTTAATAAAGGCAAACTGCGAAGGGGAAATAATGTCTTTCATTTCCTCGGCTAATCTGTTGGCAAGAACCTTCGAGATAATTTTCTGGACACTGTTAATGAGACTGATAGGTCGAAAATCGTTTGCCGTTGAGGAGGCTTCTTTCTTGGGAATGAGGCATATATAGGAGTAATCCATGGGTCCGGAGTGAAAGTTACATTGATACAGGTCGTTGAAGATGTTTAACAAGTCATCTTTGATCACCTCCCAAAATTTCTGGAAAAATCTCATATTAAACCCATCCGGCCCCGAAGCTTTATCGCCGCCAAGCTGGAAAGTGGCCCTCTTAATCTCTTCTAAGGAAAACGGCACAACCAAACGGTCCGGGTTGGGGAAGGGTCTTGTCGTGAATAAACTGCTCCAATCCCCAGTAGCAGAGTTGTGTACCGTACCCGGAGCAAAGGCCTCTTTGAATTTTGAATAAAAATACTCTTTCTTGTCCTCTTCTCTATGGAAGGTCCTCCTGTCATCTCTGATCGTGTGAATGAAATTTGCACGACGCCTACCGTTTGCGGTAGCATGAAAGAACTTGGTGTTGCCGTCTCCCTCTTTCAACCACTGTTGTCTGGCCCGTGATTTCCACAGAATCTCTTCCTCAACTATTCTGTCCCGCATTAGTGCCTTGAGCCTTTGCCGCTCGGTTGTTCACGAGTGAGCGCGCTCATTTCTTCAAGGAGATCTAGACTGTGAATCTCATCCGCCAGTAGTTTCAAGGATCTAGATATACAATGATAGCTTGAGGAACACCATTCCTTAATTCTCTTGCGACAATGTCTTAGCTTCGCTACGAAGGTGAGAACGCTGGACGCTCTACTCGGCACCTCGTTCCACCAGGCCGGCACGAGGCTGCAAAAATCATCTCTCCGAAGCCAGACCTCTTCAATACGAAATAAGCATCTAGTCACTCTGTCACCAGTCGAAAGGAGAATAGGGCTATGGTCGGATGTGGGATAGCCCTTACCCGAGTCAAAGGAAAGGCATGGTCCCACTCGGTGGAAATAAGGAAACGATCAAGCTTCGCGAGGGTGGGGCATCTTTGCATATTTGACCAAGTAAAATTTTGGTTGACCATAGGTAAATCTATTAATTCCAAAGTATTAATCAAATCATTAAACAAAGTCACGAGTCGCCTACTCCACGCTCGACCCTGACGCTCAATCGTTAAATATTGAGGCTGTAATTCGATTGCAATTAAGAGAATAAGGTCGGGGATCTTTGTTCTAGTACTTAACGGCGATGGACCAATGAGTAAGAATTCCATATAACCTCAATTTTCTCATTCAAGTATATTCTCACCTGGTAGCAAAGTGCGAAAAGATGAATCCAATTTCAATACAAACTCCCACTTCAATTATTCAACGCATATTCTCACCTGGACAGGAATTCTTTCCTTGGACTAGAACATCCGGATAGCAACTTTGTTCCCTCCTTGCATTGAATGCTTAAATATGTATTAAATAAATTTGTAGTCGACATCTGATATCGAAAAGGTGGATGAGTATACCACAAAGAAAGTAAATTGTCCCCACCTGCAATTATTTGATATTTAATACATCGATATCATTTACCGCAGCCTGCATACCTGCAGAAAAACAGGAATTACATACACTATATATAACATACAGGGAAGAGATTCTCTTGAAGTGATGTATTCCTTTTCACAGATACAGGCAGCAACCAGTGTAGCACCGAGCTTAGCAGAAGCATTAGATGCTTCTTCAGTTAGTTTTTCAGCTGAATCAACTAGAAGATCACTTTTGTGATGCTTGATGAAATGGGTTTCTACCAAGCCTCTCTCAAAGGCCGGTAGTGGTGTGGCAATAAGCATATGTACTATGCTCGATGAAAATGTGTGATCACATTAAACAAAGTTTACCATTCAAGGGCACTTGTTCCTGAGTCAGGGGAAGAGGTTCTCCATTTGCAACACGAATTTGCCACTCCACAAGATCTTGGCCAACAATCATCTCAGTTACAGGATGTTCTACCTTCAAAATATTGATGTAAGAAATCAGGTATTTTCTGTCGCACAACGGCAATTTGCATGTAAGGATCAAGTTGCACATGTATATACTAGTGCACATGCATACAAAATGGAAGCTTCCCAAAACAGTGTGTACAAGAATAAATTTAATCGTGCACAGAGAAAAGTATTTTGAATGTGAACATTTTAAGGTAGAAATAGCTGATAACAGTGTGCCTGGTTAGTTAAGAAAAGCATTAATACCTGAAGGCGAGTATTCATTTCCATGGAATAAAATTGTCCAGAAAGCGTATCCATTATAAACTCCACCGTTCCGGCATTGTGATAGCCGACTGCGCGCCTTCAAATTAGTTAAAAAGAAATATGAAAGTGCACCAACTCTGTGAGAAATTTGAACATGAAATAAAAAGATCAAAGAGTTGAAATAGAGAAGAGGGAAATCGAAAAGCACCAATTAAGTGGAAGAAATAGCTCTTAGGTTAAAAGCATTCAATCTGTGGTCGCTAGACCTGACAGATACGCCTTTGCTTGTTATTTTTGCATCATGATTATGTAATCAATTTAGATCTTATCAATTCATATCCCACTTTATCAAACTGTTTCATATTGATCGATCATGCCTCTAAACCTATATTGTCTGTCTAAGCTATGATCAAATCTGTGTTTTATTTTGCGTCTCTACTCTCTAATCATATTTGACTTGTTCCAACTGATTCTAATTGGTCTAGACTTGAATTGACACAAATTACAATATGACCTGACAACTTCAACTCTATTTTGCGCAACCTATAATCTTATGGTTCTTCAAAACATCATCCCAGTCCGTAATGATGTATAATTTGGACTCTTGTTTGAAACTAAAATCATTTCATTCTACACCAACGAACTTTCTAGTGAGGTATCATACACTCAATTTGAATCAGAAATAGATCAGTTATGATAATATTACCGACTGCTCTATTTAAATTTCCAGAATACAAAATTTAATATTTCACCTCACATGACATCTCGCAACCAACCTGCACAAGATTGCTATGTAATTTGCAGGCTCGTCAAACTAAAGGTGTCCATGAGCCGGGTTGGGTATAGGTAGTTGATATACTGTATCCGTACTCTAAAAAGAAATGGTTATAAAAAAAAATATATACCCTACTCATTTAACTTCGGATCCGATTCGGGTCTGGATATTTAAGTTACTAATATATCCATCGGGTCTATTTGAGCGGGTCTGGGTAGTAACTCCTCATATACTACCCGTTCAAAACCGGATATGGATCAGGTCTAAATCGGATACAGATACTGGTATACATATATTTTTTTATAGATTTTATTAAATAGTCTGTAGACAAATTATAAATCTCTCTCTATAAAGAGAATATAAGTCGTAGTAATTACTAATATTATATATTACCATCCAAAAAAAATAAATAAAGAGAAATTAGAAAATTTACTAAATAGAATATTCATTAAAAGTTCAAAATTTTTTTTATTTATTGTTGAATGTTTCATCGGGTCCGAATCCGAGTCCGGATTTGAAAACTATTCCAAACCCTACTCATTTAAAAGTTGGGTTCGGTCAGTCCAAATCGGGTATGGATATAAAATATCCAGACCCATACCCAAAATTTTAATGGGTAATTTTTTTTTACCCATATATTATCCATTTTTTATCCGGTTCGGTTCGGGTCCAGATAGGGTCCGGGTAGGATCCGGATCGGGTATGGCATATCGGATATTTTGGATAGCTTTACATCAAACTAGTGAAGATTATTAACATGCACTTTTTCGTGATACTCGAGAATCTAAAAGCCTCTTTAGCCTTCTCTGGGAAGAGCTCACTTTGCTTCATCTTAAATCAAGATGAAGAAGAACTCTTTATTACTTGATCTTCTCATTGTACACTGGAATTAATAAACACTCTCATCAAATGAGGTTTTCTGTGGGCTCTTCTTGCTTTTGATCGGCAGGAGTCAAGCCCGTAGATGATGTGGGAAAAGATTTACCTCTAGATCCCCTGATGACATATATATATTTACATAAAATCAGATTTAGATCTTCAAAGTGAACCCTTGAATTCAATTGTTCATTTTCTAATTAAGAATTAATCAAATCAGAGTTGTAGCTAGGGAGATCGATACCACATCATGTAGGTGAATTTGGGCGCTTTTTGCAAGGCTCCGAGCCTGATGCTTCCATATTTTTTCACCTCAGAACTTCTAAACAATCTGTGCTCGAGGAAAATTGAAAATGATAATCTAGATGCATGCATGTATGCATGTGTTATCTTGTATGTTATTTTATTTTTAATTTGAATGTATATGTATATAAAAGTGGAAGCATCAAATGAGTTGGTTCCGAATACAGAGGCACTACTACTCACCGTCGAAAGTTCCCAGCAGGAGGAGAAGGAATTTGCACTTTTGCTGGTGGTAGACACATCGGCCCGGGGTGCCCGTCCGGCCGCATCATCGCCAATTTCGTCACGTCCAACGCCCCAGAACCTCACCCCTGCATCCCCCATCCCCATCCCCTACCGCTGCTGCCGCTGCTGCTTTTCTATCGCCTTCACCAGGAACGGCGACCAGAAGATCGACACCGTCGCGTTGTGCGCCGGGAAGATCCACCGCGGCGGAACTTGCTGCTGTTGCTGCTGCCTCCGTAGACGAGGTCGGGAGGCCAAAGGCCATTCGACCTTTTTAATTTATTCTGCAATTCCCATTCTATTTCTTTTCACTCTCTTCAACCTTATCTCTCTCTCTCTCTCACTCACTCCTGAATCCCTATTAAATAAAACATCTACTACAAGAGCTTCTTTGGTTGCAGCAGGACGCCGTCCAGATCAGTTCACTGTAAGCTCTCATCAATTGATACATATGTCGCACTATGGGTGTGTTTGGCCAAGCTTTTTTAAAACTGATTCTGAGCCCAAAAGTAATTTTATTTGTGAATTTAGACATGGCTCTCAACCACACGAGGTTATAAAAAGGTGTTTAATCATGCACATTCATTTTTAAGGAATGTTATTGAACGATCATTTGGTGTACTTAGAGCACGGTGGCGTATATTACAAATGATGCAAGGCTATTCAGTGCCAACTCAATCAAAAATAGTGTCGGCAACAATGACCGTTCACAACTTTATTAGGATGAGTTCGACGCAAGATGAAGAGTTCAACAAATGTGATCGAGACACGAATTATATGCCCAACATCGAAGAAGATGAAGGCGATACAAGTAGTTAAACGAATTTTAGTGGAGTAACAGAGATGATTACATCATGACTCAAATTCGCGATCGTATTAGATCATTGATGAGCGACCACATTTAGATAAATTGTTATCCAAATGAATATTTATTATTATACAATTTTGTTATATTTAAATAGTTATTGATAACTTGAAATATTGGTATGTAATATTAATTAGTTTTTAAAATGACTATTGTGAAACAGCATTACAAAATCACTTCAACAAAAAAAATTTGGCAAACAGCTTTCTAAAATTATTTCAGCAAAATCTTTTTTATATCAGACTCACCACACGCTACAACTTTTTAAATCACTTTTTCAAACCGAATCACTTCTCCGTAAATCACTTTTTCGTAGCAAACATGCCCTATATTAAAGATCAAAATACTTCTAGTTGTGTACGACACATAAATAAATTAACTTCTATTTTGTGAATAACGTATGTTGTATATCGAATTATTTCAGGTTCTTGTCCGGAATATACCACATGATCCAGATGAGTCAATCATCCTGATCACTATCTCACTCATCAGGTAGTTTGTTGCGAAAGGTTTGACGAATTTGTTTGTAGACATACATGGAAATTTAATACACTTCCATGTTTGTAGACATACATGGAAATTTAATAGGAATAGAAATAGGCCCTTATCCTCCCCTTTATATCCAAACGTTAATTTTTTACTCGAGAATAGTAGTTCTCGGTTATCCCCATCAACACCTCCATTTTTTATATAAAACTATCTAATATTTTTCTTATCCCCGGAAACAACCTAATTTTCAGCCAAACGCTATTTTTCTTATCCCCATACTTGTACCTATCCCTGGAACAGCTAGTTCTTACTTATCCCCGAACCAAACGCTACCTGATTCAGTAAATTAGTTGTACAGATGGGAAGTGATGTATCCTGCAATTTTTACAAGAATGTCCAAATTTTTTCTTTTGTTTTCAATCAGAATTCTGGTATTTACCTTTTGTTTTTCCATTAGTTTCTGGAAAGCTGGTAAAAGAGGATACAAGTAGGCTTGTAGGCTACAAGATTAAGAAAATATGTGTTCTTTGTGTGGTGTGCTTTGTAGGTTGTTTATAATGCCAACAAGCTTGCGAAACCGGTCAAAAAGAACAAACAGATGCAGAACTGGCTTGACTATTATCAACTGAAGTATAAAAGAAAACCATCTAAGAGGCCAACTTGCAAGGTTTGTTCAAAAAAAAAAAAAAAAAAAAATTAATATAAGGACGCTTTTTAGACGACGCTTTGGGCACGTTTGTTTCAACGTAAGTAGACTTGGGGTGGAAGTGGACTTTGGGTTGAAGTAGAGTTGGGGTGAAAATTAGTTCACTTCTGTTGTTTGTTTCAAACTCTAGAAATGCAGTTCTGCGAGTTCTGTTGTTTGTTTGGTAGGAAGTAGATGACGTAAAAAGTGTAGCTCTCCACCCCGGTACACTTACCTCCAAAGTAATATTATTGTCTATTTTATAACTTATAGTGATTAATAAATTATAATAAATAAAAATTAATATAATTATATATGTATATAATTATTTATATGTATAATTATAAAATAAAATTTTAAAAAATTATATTATTTGTTTGCATATAAATTATAATAATGCAACAAATAAAATTCTAAAGTTAAAAAATTATTAAAATTTAACAAATTCATTTTTCATCATTTTCTAAATATACAAATTAAACAAAAAATATATTAAAAATTATCTAATCAAATTTGATCATATTTTAGAAGAGGTAATCCTAACACATTAATCCATTCTTACCTTTTTTGCACTTCACCGTAATTGACTTCGCCCCATAGGAGGGCGAAGTCAAGTTCATTATTTTAGGTGAACTGGACTTTCGGACGTAATAAAGTTACGGTGAACCAAACAGCGAAAGTGGTCAATTTTTACCGAAAATCACTTCCCCCGTCCCACTTCCACCCCACTTTCGGCGAAACAAACAGGCCCTTAGGGGAAGCGTCTTCAAACGTTTTTACAATATAAAAAATACCGACACTTCAAAAAACGTCGTTATATGATATAAAATAATTTATTAAATGGTGATAGATTTTACTATTATTTTTAATTTTTCGACACTTTAAAGCGATCCGGACGCTTTAAAGCATATATCCTGATGCAAAGGGTTAAGAAGTTTCTTGGTTGCTGCACTATCCAAGTCATTTGCTCCCAATTATTTTACTAATTGTTTACACAGGTTATCCTCAGCTCTCTCCTCAAGGTTTCTTGGTTGCTGCACTATCCAATTGTCTACTTCAAGAGCTTCTATATATGGTTACAGTTTTTTTTTTTATTATTTCCTTATCAAATTCAAAATTTTATATTTCGTATTTTAAAGTAACTTTTAAATTTTGAAATGTAGATTTTAAATTCTTAAATTGAAAATTTTAGAATTTTTTTAATTTTTAATTTTTAAAATTTATATTTTTAATTTTAAGCTTGAAATTTGAAATATAAAAATTTTCAATTGGTGTTTAAAATTTGAAATTTAAAATTTGAAATATTAAAATTAAAAGTTAACAATTTTAAATTTTAATTTTTAAATTTTAGATTAAACATTAAATTTATTATTTTTACTATATTCAGCCAAACACTTTATAATTTTTAACTAAAATTAATTCTTCAAATTAAAATTATATATATATATTTTTTTTTTTTTCAAAATCTAGGCCGAAGATATCTATAATTCATCATGGCCCACTGTAATCGAGTGCTGATAGGAACACTTAAGAGGAAAGAGGCTTCTCAGTAACTTCCAAATTATTTGCCACCAATTATTTGTTGACAAAGCTTATTCTCATCTCTCACTGAATCATGAGAACATCTTCAAGAGCTTCTTAATTTGGTTGTAGTATTTTTCTTTCCATTTATTTCCTTTATCAAATTTGATATTTGGAGCAGCCCCCTCTTCAATCTCTTCCTTGGATCTGTGGTCAGTTGTTCCTCTTCCACTTACTCTAATTAATTTTTACGTTCCATGTGTTCTTGTTTTTTATTTTCTTTGCTATAAGATATTTAATTCTCTAAAGCACAGAGAGTAATTCTTTTTTGCTCAATATATAGTTTGGATTCACTTCATCTTCGGAAACAAGATGACAAGAGATAATAACTGAGCTAGAATATATAGTTTGGCCTCATATAATACTTTCACTTTTTTGTTGACGATTGAGCACCGAAATCGATGATCAATACTATGAAAGATGATTAAAGAGACATAAACTTTATAGAAAGAGTTTTGTGATAGTTAAAATTTATTTTCTGGATCACCACGACGCACGGCACACTACGAATGGTCAAAATTCGCAACCTTCTAAATACAATATTTTTTTAAAGAAAGAAATCTTAAATTCATAATCTTGGTTATAGATATTGATCTAGATAGTTGAGAGAATTTTATTTAACATCAAAAGCTCAACTAATATATGCAGTTTATTGGCATTTAAATTTAGTTTGTTTGTCTTTTCTATTTACATCTTCTACCAGTGTATTGACATCATACGCAAGTTATTTGACATGTAAATGAGTAAAACATCTTAAGTCTTTAATTAAGAGATTACTATCAGATCAATCTTTTGGGTAACAAGACCAATAGCCACTATCATTCCTTAGTTATATACTATAAGTATCATCGAGAAATGTACAGTGGATAGCATACAGAGTATGTTCTTTGGATTTAAACTTGCTAATGTATATACAACGAGATGACCTTCTACAACATCTTACAAATTGCAGCACAAATCAAAGAAGTTGAAATAGAACTTTTAGATTCTAATCCGATAATAGGTAGCATGAATGTGAAGGCAGTAAAATTTAACACATAAGAAATATGGGAGTTCACGTCTAAAATTAAGTTCTTATATTTCCATCAAAACAAAACTATTTGAATAAGCACTAATAGTTTTTTGCTCAAATGACTTTAGTCTTGATATAAACTTAATTATAAATAAAACGAGGCCTTTCAAGGGCAACAAGACTTATAATTGTTAAGATAATTTACAGTCACTCTTAATACAATTCCCTCTACTTAGTGACTGGCAGTAGATTCATTTGCTTTCCAACTCTTCATTGATTTCATAATCCTCTAAATTAACGACTATTCCACATCTTGCTTTACAAATATGAGGTCATGTGGGAGCTTAGTATGATTAGTTATTAAGAATCTTTTATCTCAAAAATTTGTTAAACTGATTCTCAAACAAGTTATTACTTGTTGGTCTTACAGACTACAATGTTGTTACTGGTTTTCTTCTTTTTAACCGAGGATTCAAATAAATGTTTGTTTAGTATACTACATAGTTATCCTGGTTGAGATAATTACATATTTTTTTACGAAAATTGCCTAGAACCATAAGAGCGTTAAAAAATAATCATTTTCGCTAATGGTGCATTTGAAGAGACATGGTAATTTGAAAAGATTGTTTATTTTAGGCTCAATTCAGAGGAAGTGCCTATGGCGGAGGCTGTGGTAAGCTCATTACTCCTGAATATTGGTGCTACCATAGCTAGTGAGGCAACTAAATCAGCACCATCACTACTACTGCCATGGATATTAGCAAAGAAAGAACTCATGAAGGGTATAAATGAGATTAAGGACGAGCTTGACAGCATACTATCCTTTCTACGGATTGCGGAAAGATTAAAGGAGAAAGATGAGAACACAAAAACCATCATAAAACAAACAAGAGACTTGGCTTTCGACATTGAGGATATTATAGATGAGTTCACGTACAAGTCTGGTGAGGAGCAAGCGGGGTTCTACCCAGAGCAATCAAGAGGTGCAGTAATATAAAAACATGGGGTGACCTTAGCAGCAAACTTAAAGAGATCAAAATTAAGCTCCAAAACATTATGGAGAGAAGGACACGATATGATACAAGAGGAATGGAAAGTGAAGCAAAACCTCAAATAGCTGTTGGCGGTAGCAAGAGCCGTGCGAATTAGCACATTTTGTCGAGGAGGACGATATCGTGGGTATTGACAAGTACAGGGACTTGTTGCTTGGATGGTTAAAATATGAGGATGAGCAGCAACGACAGCCCTTGATAATCTCAGTGTTAGGGATGGGTGGTCTAGGGAAGACCACTCTCGTGACTCATGTGTACAATATCATCAAAGCTTCTTTTGATGCTTGTGCCTGGGTTGCTGTATCTCAAAGTTATGAGACTTGTGATTTGCTTAGACAGATCTTAAAAGAGTTCTATAGGGAAGATCGTAAGAAAAGAGAAGTACCTAACAAAATTGATACCATGGATTATAGAAGCCTGGTAGAGACTATCCGCACTTACTTGCAGGATAAAAAGTATGTACTCATTTTGGATGATGTTTGGAGTACGGCTGCAATGGACGATAAAAGATGCACTTCGAATAGTAATAGCAAGAGTAGAATAGTTCTCACAACAAGGATTCGTGATGAAGCACTACTAGCGGACGAGCACCATATGTTTGAGCTAAAGACGCTAGAGGCACATCATTCGTGGGATCTATTTTGTAAAAACGCGTTTTGGAAAAGTGCAAACAAGAATTGCCCACCGCCTTTAGAACAATGTGCTAAAAAAATTGTCGAAAAGTGCGGTGGCTTGCCCCTTGCTATCGTATCTATAGCCCGTCTCTTATCATTTCGAGAACAAACCGGTTTTGAGTGGGAGAAGGTTTACAAAGATCTTGAGTGGTATCTAACTAACAACGAATCGAAGCTCCGTGGAAAAGTACATGACATTTTGAAACTTAGTTTGGACGATCTTCCCCATTACCTTCGAAATTGCTTCTTTTATTGTTCTAGTTTTCCGGAAGATTATACAATTGAAATGGACTGGCTCATAAGGCTTTGCGTGGCTGAAGGGTTCATTGAAGAAAGAAGAGAAAGAACGATGGAGGAAGTGGCCGAGGACTACCTTAACGAACTTGTTCATCGCTGTCTACTACAAGTGGCTGAGTGGGACGAAATTGGAAGAGTTTGTGCATATCGAATGCATGACATCATTCGAGTCCTCGCACTTTCAGAGTCAAAGGAGTTAAGTTTCTGCATGGTTTACGAGCATTCACCGACGAGATTGCAGGGAAACAAAGCACGCCGCTTGTCAATCCTAAGTAGTATAACTAATAATTGTATTGAAGACAAATCTCATTTGCGTTCAGTACTTGTTTTCAACAATTCCATGAGCTATGATTTACTGAAGTCAGTCTTAAGATCAGCAAAATTTTTACGTGTCTTGGAACTACAAGGAGCGCTAATCAAGAAACTACCGAGTGAGATCTGTAACCTATTCAATCTGCATTATCTAGGCTTGCGAGAAACAAATGTTAAGGAGCTTCCAAGATCAATCGGGAAGCTACGAAATGCGAATATTAGTTATTGGTAAAAGTGAAATAGAAAAGGCTCGAAGGGAATAACGAGGCTTCAAAATTTGAGACATGTAGTTTCTTCAAAATTCTGGGGCATCAAGGCACCGGTGGGAACATGGCACTTGAAGGGCTTGCAAACATTAGTATGTATTAAAGCAACTACGGAGATTGTGAGGAATGTAGAAGCTTTGACAGAGTTGCGAGCATTTCAGATACGGGGCGTAAGACCCCAACACTGTGCAGACTTGTGGAATAGTATCACAAAGATGAACCATCTTAGCAATTTATCTATCGAGAGTAAAGATAGGGGAGAATTACAGCAGTTGGGCACCCTGCGCCTACCTCTACCAATTAAGGAGTTACATCTGTGGGGTAAATTAGACAAAACCTCACGAGCTTGCCACATCCTTTGGGTCTCTAACAAACCTAACCACATTAAAACTTTATTATGCAAAATTGGATGAAGATACGTTTCCTTACCTGCAAGCGCTGCCTGCGTTGATGCTTCTCGATCTTTTTGATGCACATGATGGCATGAAGCTGCACTTCCAAGCAACATCATTCCCGAAGCTACGAAATTGTACATAGCGGATGCCCTGCGGCTCGGTCGGTGGAAATAGAAAGAGGAGCAATGCCAAGCCTGAATAAGCTATCCCTAAATGGTTGCCGCAAGCTAAAGGAGTTGCCCCACGGTATCGAGTACCTTACCACCCTTCAGTATTTATTCATTGTCGATCCAGCAGAGGAACTTGTTGAGCTGCTTCTTCTCGGAGGAGGAGGAGAAGGCGACCACAGCAATGACTGGCGCACGAGGGTCCGCCACATCCCCAATTTTACTATTCGGTTCTTCCGAGACGGCGAGTTTGTCGAAGAAAGGATTCAATGATTCCATATCATGTAGGTGAGTTTGTGCGCTTTTTTGCAGAGCACCGGCCGAGCTTGATGCTTCCATATTTTCCGCCTCAGATCTTCTAAATAATCTGTACGTGCTTGGGGAAAACTAAAAATGATGATCGATATGCAGATGTTATCTTATACATATATTTTTATTTATTTTGGGATAATTGCCTATATACCCTCATGCGTCGAAAATATCCGATCTATTCCTACTTTTTTTCTTTCTAAAATGCCCTCATACGTTCCACCGTTATTGCAAAATACCCCCGCAGTTATCTCCTGTTAAGTTAATCTGGATTAAACGTGAGTTAAATATCTACCACAGTTAAAAAAAATTAAAATACCAATTTTGCCCTTAACTTAAGGGCAAATAAGAAAGGTTGGTGACGGTAGAGGGGTATATTGGAAAAAACCAAAAGTCGAAATACTTTTGTGCCCTTGACTTTAAGGGCAAATAAGAAAGACGATGATGGTAGAAGAGTATATTTAAAAAGGGCAAAATAGTAATTTTACGAGATAACGAGTTACTTAATGATTTTAACTCTAAGGGTATATTAGAAATAGGTTGGAACGTAAGAGGTATTTTCAATATTAACCTTCTAAGAGGGTAAATCGAAAAATCGGGATCTTTTCAGGGGTATATAAGCAATTGTCCCTTTTATTTTATTTTATTTTCAATGTATGTGTGTGTAAAAGTGGATGCATCAAATTAGTTGGTGCATGCCCTTAGCTGCTCGTATTATGTATTTGGATAATGCTTTGTACTCTTAAAATTTTATTTATTGGCTAAAAAAAAAAAAAAACCTTCCTTTATAAATATTCATACTTTTTTACTTTCTTAAGATGACTAAATTTTCCTTAGTTGTTAAGAAAAAAAAAAAAATTTATTCATTTCTAACAAATTTAGGATTTGTTTGGTTCGAAGTCGGAATCGGTATCAAAATCGGAATGAGAATAAGCTGGAAACGGAATCGGAATGATTCATTATCTCATTTTGTTCGGTTTGCCACCTGTAACGAAATGGGAATGAACCATTCCCATTATCGGTATTTGGTTCAGATAGATATCAGAAATATGTTCAAATTCATATGCCAAGTTTATCTTTATAATATATTAATTTAAATTCAAACTAAAAATTAAATATTAAAAATTTACGTCAAAATTTTAAAATGATGTTAATTAAAATTTAAAAAATTAAAATTTGAAATTGAACGGATAATTCAAAATATAAAACTAAATTTTGATTTATTCAAATTCAAACTTAAAGTTATAATTTAAATTTCAATTTGAATCCATAAATTTAATTTAAATTTTAAATAAAATTAAATTTAAATTTAAACTCAAATTTATAAATTAGATTCGAAATGCTTGATTGAATTTTAATTTTTAATTTAAGTTTAAATTAAAATTAAAATTTATAAATATAATTTTAAACTTAAATTTATGTTTTAATTAAAAAATAATTTTTAAAAAAAAATTAAATTTAATCCGAACAAATTCATTCTGTCCGGATTCAATTTCCAATCCGACCTCCTAGGCTGGTTTGGAAAAACGGATAATTATGAGATTCCCATTCACCCGGCAGTCGGAATCATAATTAAAATTTCGCATAGCAAACATGCACAAACGGATTCGTCCATTCCGATTCCAATTCCATGATGAAAAGGGGATCCGGATCCGGAAGAAAAAAAATTATCCGAAACTTCTGACCAAACATGCCCTCAAGGATATCTTCAGTTTCCAATTCCATGATGAAAGGGGGGCGAACCAAACATGCCCTCAAGGATATCTTCAAGTATAAATGAAAAGAAATGGGCGGAATAGTAGTGACGGAACTACGACGAAGAGGCGTTTAAATCCATCAACTTGAAATTTTGAGAAGATAAAATATAGATTTTTGAAAACCAGTGGAGGAAGTGAAAAAACAAGTATTTACATAGAGTTTTCTATATTTTACCCTAATTAAAAAGATTAAAAAATTTTTTGAAGAAAAAGCTTAATTTCGTATAATGTCTGAAAGGATAAAAGCAAATTTTAGTTCTTAACTAGGTTGAGTTAATCATAAGATAAATAGGACTTGATATAACAATATATGAATAAATCGTAAATAGAAGAGGTAGTTTCACAAATGTTGTTGTTTAACAAATTAGTGAGAAAATCTATTGTTAGATTTCGGTTTAAATTTATAGTTATTTAAATTAAAGTCCAATTTATTTAAAGTTAAAGTCAAATTCTACTTTAATTAGGATAAGATGAGATTTAGTTTTATTAAAACATATATAAATAGAGTTTAATTAAGAATCTAATTGGACTGTGAGTTCTAATTAATTAGTCTCTACATTTGACACATATTCATTATATATAAGATGTACGGCCAGAGGAGGGAATTAATTAAGCTCTCAATTAAATAGTATTTAGCAAATCAGAGGGGTCGATTAGATTGAAATAATGATGACCAACTTGTTGGCCAATTAATTTTAATTCGCATGTGCAACTCATATCATCATAGTTGTTGTTGAAACGAAAATCAAAGTCTCTTTCTTGATGTTTCCTGATAGACAGATTGATTTAAGAAATATATTGATTGTTTTTAATAAATCACGGCTTGGCATTGTGTCATAATATTACACAATATATATATTGAATTTGAATATGAATGAATGTAGATATAGATAGATAAAATTTTCGGGCCAATCCTACTTTATTTATATTTATTTATCCGAAAGAGAAAAAAAAAGAAAAAAGAAAAAAAGAGAGTAGTTGGAATATGCATCGAATTCTGATTCCTTCCGTTAATTCTGAAAAAATTTTCTATCAAAAGAAATCTTTCGTTAATTCCGAAAAAAATTTCTATCAAAAGAGGAGTATAGGTTTGTAGTCTTCCTTTGGCTTGCGGCGAGAAATAGAATCTTAACTGAGGATACGCTAGCTAACAAAGGATGGAACGGTCCATCGATGTGTGCACTTTGCTCTAGACACGGGGAAAATCTTGATCACATTCTCTTCACATGCAAATATGCGACGACGGTTTGGGCGCAATTACTGCAAACGTTACCAACATCTCAAGTCTTCATTTCTACTAGCCCAGGAGAGCTACCTGCTAGATGGAACCATGCAAGGGGCTGTGTCCGAGGGAGGCAAAAGAAGTGGTTTGATCTCTGTTTCGCTGCAGCATGTTGGGAAATATGGAAAGAACGTAATAGACGAATTTTCGAAGAGCGATCTACGGGAACGGCTGAGACGACAAGCAGAGTACTTAGCACGGTGAAGCTATGGACAACGGCGTTCACGAGAGGAGGGTGACGTGTGTTTCGAGTCGGCATCGACTGTAATCTGGGTTGTTCTGTCGGTGCCTATGTTTTCTGCCTTTTGACTTGCCGTTAACCGGCTCCTGTAACCAACTCTGTTCAAATAGGGTATAATCCTATTTCCTCAAAAAAAAGAAAAAAGGTTTGTTCATAATTATGTAGAGTGACTAATTTAATAATTAGTTATAACTTTATTTTACGACATGATTCAGGATTAATCTTAACTTAAATTTGAATTATCACAATTATATATCATATACTCTGTTTTGAATAACTATGGTTAATTGATGCATAACTAGTTCAGGATCCGTGCGATGCAACGGAGAGATAATAGAAATAAAAATTTAAAATTTTAATAAAATTTATATCTGCAGCTTATTGATGTATAAAAAGTTATACCATATTAAGTACAACCAATTTGTATGATTAAATTCAACCGATAAAAAATAAAATTATAGTTAGAAGCTTTTATAATTTTTTTAAAATCTTCGAAATACAGTAAGAAACATACAATTTTATCGTATTTTATACCTCTTGAACATTTCGTTGTGAAAGATAAAAAAAAAAAAGTTAGCTCTAATTGAATCAAGTATTTCTATCCATGTATCAAAACAAATTAAGAACATAAAACACATAAATAATAAGTTAACATTATGGCTTAAAATAATTTTGGGTGAGATCTCAAGTTCTAGTCTCCACATCATACTTTTTAATCTGCGAAAGAAATTTTATCCACAATAGAGCTTACTCAAAAAAATAGTCATAAGCTAGGATGAAAATAAAACAAAAACATAAATTAAAAAAATAATAATATTTCTTTAGAGCACTTCTTAATCCACGCAAGCTTGCTCATCAAAACCTCGTACATCTTCTTAATCTTGACTTACGATTTGCTTCCCGCGCGAGTCACTACGGATTACCATTGCGACCTATGAACACACAACTCATTTGTATCACAAACCGCAATATTTAAATCGACGCAGCCTTGCCATCACATCAACCAGAGAAATTCTAATTCTCAAACAATTAATTTGAATTTACCAAAAATTCTTGCGATTCTCGAGAAGCGAGCGTCCACGAAGAGGAGGCTCGGGACGCCGCTCGCCTAGGCCGATTGTGGGCACGCATGAGCCAATTGAGGAGGCGGCCGAGGCGCGGTGGTTCACGGCTAGTAAGAGTCCGGCGCGGACCGGCCCGATGCACTTATATAGGCCGCGGCTCGACTTCGCAGAATGATGCTTCTCGAAGGAGGCAACATTCTTCGCATGCTTTTCTTTTTCTTTTTTTTCTTTTCTTCTTTATCATCGTCCTCATCATCTTTGTTTACGCAATGAGAGAGAGAGAGAGAAATGAGTATGTGAGGTGGGAGATTTGATTATTATACTCTTCTTTGCATGAAAAATAAGGATTAATGAAGAAGAGAAATGGATTGGAGTTACAAAACCTACTCATTAGTGAGTAGTGGAAGGATTAATGGAGAAGGTGAATAGATTGGAGTTACAAAATCCACTCATTAGTAGAATATGAAGCATATAATTAAATATTACACCTTGGGTGCTATATAGGAAAACCACCCACGTTGGATAAAAAATCGAGGTTTAATATTTAATTAATGATTAATGATTAATGATTAATGAAGATGAAGATGAAGAAGAGAAATGGATTGGAGTTACAAAACCTACTCATTAGTGAGTAGTGGAAGGATTAATGGAGAAGGTGAATAGATTGGAGTTACAAATTCCACTCTTAGTAGAATATGAAGCATGTAATTAAATATTACACCTTGGGTGCTAGGAAAACCACCATAGGAAGAGAAAGAGCCGATGAAGGAGGTCGCGCCACGTTGGATAAAAAATCGAGGTTTAATATAGGGTAAAAAATCGATGTTTAATATAGGGTTATAGATTAGTCTGGCTCAGGGAACGGTTGGGTTCAGGCCAAGAAAAGGAAACGGTTTGGGCACTTGAGCCGGTTCAACTTTGAGTCCTCACTCAGCAAAAAAAAAACGGTTAAATGATGAAAACTATGAATCAATTAGTCTGGTTCGGTCAATTAGTCTGGTTCGGTGCCGGTTCAACTTTGAGTCCTCACTCAGAAAAAAAAAAAAAAAAAAAACTGGTTGAATGATGTAAACTATGAATCAATTAGTCTGGTTCGGTCTACTAAAGTACGTGAGCCGGTTTGAATTTGTGCCCACACTCAAGAGGGCACCAAAAAATTTGAGTTGGTTTGGTTGGCATCTACACTAAACAATCCGATTTGATTTAAGATAATAAAGAAGAAAACATATGAAGTACTTGAGCGGTCGGATTTATGCCCGGGTCGGTTTGGTTCGGTTCGGTGTGGATTTACCGCCACGTGGCAAGAGAGATGCCGCCACGTGGCAATAGAGGTGCTGCCACGTGGCAAGAGATGGATACCATGCCGACACGTGGCGAAAGAAGGGTATCATGCCGACACATGGCAAGATAAGAGAATTCATGTATTGTATAGATTAGATGACTAAAAGAGACTCCAAAAATATTCCCCAAAGTTTTTTTTTCCTTACAAAAAATAGACTTTTATCTGAACACTAATCAAAATTTATATTTTACAAGCCCTATGGACACCTTTATAACAAATAAAATAAAAAATAAAAAATAAAAAATAAAAAATAAAAATTTAGTTACCATGGCGTGACAGGTTAAAATGAATAAGTTACATATGATGGTATGGTAAATAAATAGAATTCATTTCAACAGATTGTATGTTGAAAATGTAAAGTACAATTATAATGGGAAAATTAATTAAGCATATCCCACAACATAAAGAGAGTCTGATCGAGAGATCTCAAGAGACATGAGATCATTATGTGCATAATAATCATTTATTTACTATGCATTCTATACAAAACAATTAATTATTAAGCGAAATAAACATGAGTGAAAAAATAGTATAGTAGGGGAAAATAAAAAGCTAGAGAAATTAATATAGGGTGTTATTTTTCTTATAAATAAATTATAAGTATGGATCTCATATAAATATAAGAAAACAAGTACACCATGGAAAATTGGTTCTAGATGAACCCAACTTTCGAGTGTACAAATAGTTGCTCAAGAATAAAATGGACCAGTAGAACATTTGCATTCAATTGTTCGCATAAAATTTATGATTTCATTTTTTTTTTTTTTTTTTTTAAGTTATACCCATGTTTAGAATTTCTTCCATATTAGCATTTTAGTCCTATCAAATAAACCAAGGCCAAAGTACACAATTTTACATTAAGATCAGGAACACAAAATTCTAAAACTCTATATCAACAACCTGAGACAAATTCATATAGAACAGTACAATTTTAGAATATATAACATCATTGAAATATCAAATTCCATCCAAGTTTCGTCGAGCACAATTTGTTTTTTTCCTTCTATTATTATTTTTCAACATGTATTGCGTCGAGAACATAAACAAAACGAGGAACAACAGGCCGAAGCAAAAGATAAAACACACTATGTACCACTTTTCAAATTACCCAGGATGGTTTAAATAAAACGAGGCACAACATGCCGAACCAGCAAATGAGAAACACACTACGTACCAGTTTTCAGAGTAACCAGGAGAGAAACCTTCGGCGAGTTGGCTAAAAAGTTATAAGTCTTTTCAAGGGCATCATACCATTCGATCCATCTCCGACCAGTCGATTAATAAGATGATTTTGACAAGCATGAAATGCTTCAGCAGATCAGCTCTTCTGATGCACAGCAATCACATGGATGTCCATCTCCTTCAGCATGACGGATCGGCCACAAGAATCACACGGCGCCGTTCTCGACCCGCATATGCTCTCGTGCTCGGAGAGACCTCTGAGGCGGTCGCGGGTATCGAGCGGTTCGGTCCCGGCTTGGACCATGTCTCCGCAGAAACGGCACACTATGAGCCGCAACGGGCAGGTCGAGGACTGGTGTTGGACCTACCATCACAAAGAAGAGAATAAAGAGTTAATGCCCTCTACTGTAAAAGATAATCCATTCTTACGAAAGCAGATCTTTTTCAATAGTATGTATAAAATAGAACATCCTTGATTACCAAACTAAGCAGGTGACATTAGTAGACATTTTCCAGTCTAAGTACAATTGTAGAATTACTCGGATTTCATTGGGCAATACTAATATTAAAATCCGTCTATTAACATTTTGGGAGTATATAAAGTATCATGAGATAGCAAACAAGGATATGTTTAGTGTTAGATAAGGTATCAGCAGTAACAGACTCACAAAATGCATAATATAATATCGAACATAATTCCAAAATCAAAGAGCATAAATGAAAGCCATATAAACAAACTGATAAATGCAGATGAAAAATCTCAATAGATATATAATAAATTATGCTTACCATCTCTTCCTTCTCGAGGACTACTCCACATGGGCAATGGAGTGGCTCATGAAAAACTTTCATATGCTTCTCCATCTCCCCCTGTTGAAAGGCTTGTCCGCATTTACTACAATGCACATGATTCGCTGCTTGCTCCTTCCTGAGAACGACTGCGCATCCCTCATGCTGGCACACCACATTGTGCCTGATGCAGTATGCTTCATGGATTACAATGGTCCTGCTGGATATATAATGCCGACAATTCCGGCACTCTACTGAATCGGAATCAACTTGAGAGGAGGCATTCAAATGTTCTCCAACCTTTTGCCTGTTAATATCCTTAACTTCTACAGAAATATTGAATTTCGTAACTCCCTTGAAGCCAAAAACTCCAATGCTGTAGGTACCTGCAACAAGGCTTTCGCCCTTCGGTTTAAGTATCAAAACCTTTGAGCCCATCTCATGAGATGACCATTCATGTCGATGTTGGGTCGGAAATACCAGTGGATGCCTAGATACATATATATTAGTATCACCATCGCTAGAATCTGCCTCGATCTTAACTTCTATATTCATTAGCCCAGACAAAACTTTCTCACTGAGAGTCTCTTCAATGGAAAACTTATAGTACTTTAATTTTCCTTCTTCCACGATTCCCGACTCAGCCTTTCCTAATACAAGCGGTATGAGCACATGCTGTTCATTCTCATTGTCCAAAACAGAATCAGATCCCTCTATATCGACTTCGATATCTGTTTCTAAAATTGAAACACTCGAAGAAGGTTTGAGCTCGAGAACTCTTAACTTGTACTGCAGCTCTCCATAATAGACCGTGATAACATCGCCTTCTGACAGGGTCGCATGTTTTCGAAGAGTGGTTTCGAGGATAGCTTTATGGTTAGGAAGGTCGGAGAAGCCCACTGCTTCAGGCTTAAGCTTCGCATAAGTTCCTTTTGGCAAGCTGGCATAGCGCACCTCAATTAAAGGAACTTCAACGTTGGTATCAGGGAATAAATTTGTCCAGACATGCAGAGGTAGCTCTGCAGAATTTTCTCGTGCAGTGAATTCGAGGACTCCTGAATGAGTTGTTTTCATATCTTGATTTTCGCTGGAATTAGAAGTTGAGGGACCTCCTTCATTAACTTTGGACAACCTAAAGTACATAGGACCTTTATCCAGGGCTCCTTGATCAGATAGCTCTTTGAAGCAAGAAGGCGGTAGCTTGATCTTGTCTCCAGAACCATCATATGGAAGGGCTTCAAATAACCTTGAAAAGACAATCCCGCCGCCTAGAAGCATGTTTTCTTCCATCTGTTGCTCTGCCTGTCAAATAGACCAAACATTAATAACCTCACAAGAGCACGACTACTGATAAGTGATAATTAAGATCTATCTAATATTAGCCAGACAAATGGGAACAAGAAAAGGCCACAAAAATCGCTATAATTAATTAAACTGCTAAGTTTGTTTAAGCTGCAATCTTTTCAATTAACTTACAATAGACAAATAGCAGTAAATACTTAAGGCTATGCATCAACAGTAGAAAGATATATGCTACCAAAGCACAGAAGCCTGGAGAAAGATCAACCGGTACTATCATTTTCTTTTTCTTTTTCCCAGCTTTAGATGTCTTACACTCTGAAGCACCATTTAATACTGAGGCTATAATCCAATTGCAATTAAGAGAAATAGGGTCAGGGATCTTTGTTCAAGTACTTAATGACAATTGACCAATGAGTGAGAATTCCATATAACCTTAATTTTCTCACTCAAGTATACTCTTAAAGTGGAAGAAATAGCGAAGACTAGCTCTTAGGCTAAAAGCATTCAATCTGTGGTCGCCAGACCTGACAGATACACCTTTGATTGTTATTTTTGCATTATGTTTATGTAATCAATTTAGATCTTATCAACTCAAATCCCACTTTATCAAACTCTATCATATTGATCATGCAATATAGGGTTAACTCATCTGAAATGCCTATAAACTTATATTGTCTAAGCTATAATCAAATCAGTGTTTTATTTTGTGGCTCTGCTCTCTAATCATATTTGACTTGTTCCAACTGATTCTAATTGGTCTAGACTCGTATTGATTCAAATTACAATATGACCTGATAACTTCAACTCTATTTTGCACAAACTATAAACTTATGTTTCTTCGAGACATCACCACAATTCATACAGATGTATAATTTGGACTCCTATTTGAAACTAAACCGTTTCATTCTACACCGACCTTTCTAGTGAGGCATCATACACTCAATTTGGATCAGAAATGGATCAGTTATGATCATATTACCCGCTGCTCTATTTAAAATTCCAGAATACAGAATTTAATATTTCACCTCACATGGCATCTCACGACCAACCTGCACAAGATTGCTATGTAACCTCCCGGCTCGCCAAACTAGTACCATGCTCTTTTTCATGATCCACGAGAATCTAAAAGCCTCTTTAGCAACTCTTCTTCTTCCTCCAACTCATTTAAGCTCTATAAGCCTCTTCTTGCACATGGAAAAGGCCTTCTCTAGAAAGAGATCACTTTGCTTCATCTTAAATCAAGATGAATAAGAACTCTTATTACTTGATCTTCTCATCATACACTGGAATTAATAAACACTCCCATCTAATGAGGTTTTCTGTGGGTTCTTCTTGTTTTTGATCAGGAGTAGAGCCCGTAGATGATATGGGAAAAGATTAACCTCTAGATCCCATGATGACATATATTTACATAAATTCAGATTTTTAAAATCTTCAAAGTGAGGCCTTTAATTCAATTGTTCATTTTCTAATAGAGAATCAATCAAATCTCCCCACATTTCACTCAAAGAGTTGAAGGGAGATAGCGCGTCAATCAATTTGCAAGGGCAAACTCAATCCTCTTCCCGAGGGATCCCACATGAGGGAATGCGTCCCAAGCGAGAATATCACAACTCACATGTACCGCCACATCCTAGGCCGTCACAAGAAAAACCATAAGCTACATTATTTTATTTGTAAACTGAGTTTTTTTCCCCTTGATTTTTCTTGGATCTTATACTTGGCCTTGTCAATCCTTCGTCCCAGCTTAAATGATCAGTTTTGATAATCATATTTTACGATTCTGTGGCATCTCTCACCTTCGCCTACACAATGCATTTACAAAAGCCTTAACCTAATTATAGTACATGTTCAACTACACCCAACTCAATGTATAATGACATAGAAAAAGAAAGTGATAATAATATCAAAAGAGCACCAGAGAGACGCACATCCGATCATGAATTCTATGTTTTCACAAAAGCCATAGCCTAAACTTAACACCATTCTAGAACTACATGGTGTAGAAATTAGGGTTTCACGCCAAATTAACATAAGAGGAGCACGGGACAGAGAGAGGTGGATTAGGGTTTCAATACCTCGAGTTGTGCCCGGGCGGCGTCGAGGCGCTTGGCGCGCTGGGAGGCGTCGAGGGCATCGCGGCGGCGCGCGGCCTCGGCCTTGGCGCGGCGCTCCCTCTCGAGCTTGGCCTTGGCGCGCTCCTTGCGCTCCCTCTGCTCCCTCTCCAGCTTCTCCCGCGCCGCGCGGAGCTCGAAATCCATCCTTCGATCTTGATCGGAGAACAACAACAATGGCGAAGACGACAAAGACGACGAAGAGGAGGGGGTAAAATGGGCGAGGATGGGTCGATCGATCGATCGACGCGACGGTGAGAGATCGAGCAATTAGGGTTTGGGAGAATGAGGGCGAAGAGACTTGGAGAGAAAATAATCGGGTGTTTAGTGTTTACGCACACAACACGAGGGGTATAAATATATATATATATACCTCGTCTATTGGTTGGGTGGGGACCTGGTAGGGCCCGCGACTCAGATTCCGTGCAGGAAAGGAAAAGACCAAATGAAAAAAAAAAAAAAAAAAAAAAAAAAAAAGCAAAGAAGTTGCTAGAAGGAACTAAAGAGTGTGCGTGTGCACGTGCGCGCGCGGGCACAAAGTAACCACTCAGCACGTGCGTCATCGCCCCAACATAGGGTTTTGGGCCCAATGGGCCCTACAACCAACAACATATGGCTCATCAGGCCATGTACTATGGCCTTGGCCTGTTTAAGTTTGTTTTCATAGGTGTAATGGGCTATGGATGTCCATGGCTACGGATATCCGAAATTGTATTCGAACCCGAACCCGAATGCTCATTTGCATTAAAAATTGCATCAATTTGAGGTGATACTGAATTGAAAAAGTCCTCAAAAAAGAACCACATAGTACATTTTTTGCGAGACAGCCCCAATTGACTAGTTAATCAGCTTGCATAGCATTTCTGAAGAAGCAAGAATTTCATCCAAAAGAGAAGCGTGACATTCATCGACGAAGGACTGAAGCGTTTTGAGCTCCATTCTAGCGTCCCAAGTAAAGGACTCGGATTGGTCAGACCTGAAGTGGATCGCTTTAATAATCAATCTTGAGTGCGAGAATACTTGTATTCCTTCTTCTTCGAATGTATCCAAGAAAAATTGCATCAATTACCTCTCTATATTTTGGCGTTATTTCAAATAGATAATTGTTGATTTCGACTGTAAAATTTTGCAAAAAAAAAAAAATGATAAATAAAGTTTGTTATAATTAATGCAGTGAAATTATATAAATTAAATAAAATTATTCAATAAACTACCAATTTTGATAGCAACAGCAAAAGAGGATATCTCTTTTATCTAATTGGTTATCTATTTTTTAGTGTAAATTAGATAGATGTTGAGATGTGGAATAATGTGATTCGCCAAATCGTTACAGTGAAGTTTTACAAGCTAGTTCCTCAATTATCCTAAATCTTTCCGAATTATTTGAAATAGTGGCAAAGTGTAGAATAATAATTGACGCAATTTTTAGTACGGGGGAATAAAAAAAAAACATGGGATTTTTGTAATTGAGCCTAGAGCAATGTTATTTGCACACTTAAAAAATCATGTGTAAAATTTACATCTTACTCATTTAATATATATTATTTTTACTAATCTTATCAACTTTCTTTTTAATACTAAAAATCTAAAAGAGTTTTGTAAATTCGAGAATAAGATGTAAAATTTACACCTATATAGAGATGTATATATATAGTATTTTCATTAAGTGTGGTACCTCAATAGTTCCATAGTTGATACGATAAGAGAAGTGCGAGAGGCTTTTATGTGATGAGCATATTGATCTAATAATTTGACTTAAGTATTTTGGGACGGTAGTTTGGGCTCAATTAGTGAATAATACTAGCGGGTCCTTATAATTGAGTTGGTTCACTAGCACTAAATATAAGGTGGGCCTCACATCGTGATGAATCTGAGCTATGCGTGTGACTTAACTGGATTGACAATAATATATGTGAGTGTGAGTGGCTTATATATTAAGAACACACAAGAACTAATAATTGGACTTAACCGAATTGACAAGAATATTGCTTGAAAATATTCAATACAAACTGAGTTTTTCTAGAGAGTGAAGACCACAAATATACATAGGCCACTTGCCGTCTTAGGCTTTGTTTGGTTAGGGGATAGGGATAGGAATAGACCCTTATCCCCCCTTTATACCCAAATGCTAATTTTTTACTCGAGAATAGTAGTTCTCGGTTATCCCCACCAACACCTCCATTTTTTATATAAAACTATCTAATATTTTTCTTATCCCCGGAAACAACCTAATTTTCATCCAAACGCTATTTTTCTTATCCCCATACTTGTACCTATTCCTGTAATAGCTAGTTCTTGCTTATACCCGAACCAAACGGTACCTTAAGAGAATAAATAGAATAAATAGGCTTTGAACCCACTATCTCGGATACTAATTATCAAGTCTTTTACCACTTGTGCTAAAATCCGTCAGTAATGACGTAAAGTTATAAAGCAAAACAAAAGCTCTCAAGAGACTATTTATTATCTCTCTTATAAACCACATAAGAGACACTTGACTCTCCGCAGTCTTAAAACCAGCATAGATGGTTCTAGAAGACGTTGGTAAAATCTCCAACAGTAATCTTCTTTGAAGTTTCGATGATTATAAAAGAGTGAAGTGGAGAAAATATTAATTCTCTGACAACACGCTCTCGTCGGGTGTGTACAGATAGTATTTCTCAATAATATATATAATAATATAATATATAATATATAATATATAATAATAATAATATATAATTAGCACCGATTTAGGGTCAAAGGGAGACGTGTGATTTGGGTCCACGCGCTTTTGGCGTGGGGGCGCGACTGCTGACGCATCCCCCGCCGCGGCGCCGCGCACGCGCGCGGCGTGAGCCCGCCGATGACCTCCGCACCGCGTACTCAACCTCTCCCCAACTTTCAAAACTGCTCAACCGGGACCACCTTTTTTTTTTTTTTTTTTGGGCAATTGCTTATATATCGCGAAAAGTTTCCGATTTTTCGATTTACCTCTTGAAGGCTAATATTGAAACTACCCTCCTACGTTCTAACCTATTTCTAATATACCCTTAGAGTTAAAATCTGTTAAGTAACTCTGTTATCTCTATAAAATTACTATTTTGCCCTTTTCAAATATACCCTTCTATCATCACTGTCTTTCTTATTTGCCCTTAAAGTCAAGGGCATAAAAAAATTTCGACTTTTGGTCTTTTTCAATATACCCCTCTACCGTCACCAACCTTTCTTATTTGCCCTTAAGTTAAGGGCAAAATTGGTATTTTAATTTTTTTGTAACTGTGGTAGATATTTAACTCACGTTTAACCCAGATTAACTTAACAGGAGATAATTGCGAGGGTATTTTGCAATAACGGTGGAACGTATGAGGGGCATTTTAGAAATAAAAAAAAGTAAGGGTAGATCGGATATTTTCAGACGCATGAGGGGTATATAGGCAATTATTCCTTTTTTTTTCTTTCTTTTTTTTTGTGTGTGATATTTAGACCCGGTGAATGGGCGAGTTAGATAACCCGCGGGCGGATCATTATACCTGCAGATTATTTGGGAATGAATAAAATTTATTCGTAAATTTTTGGATAGCTAACATCTTTATCCATACCCGTAAATTAATGGGCGTTCATCCGTTTTATCAGTAATTTTTGGTATCCATACTCGCAAATTTGCGGATAACCTGCAGGTGCATGGATCGAGATTGCTAGATCTAGTGTTGTTTTAACGCATGGAGATAAGGCCGCTCAAGTATGCGAGTTTTCCAAATAGCCCCCTCAATTTTTATTTATTTGCATGAGGCCCTTATTAAATTTTACTATTGTTTATTTTGAGTTTTTATACTTAGTTGAGCTAATATATGCTAAAAAAGTAATTAGAGTCGTTGAATTTGATAAAATTGTCAATGATTTTTATAAAATCTCTATATATATATTTTTTTGTTTACTCGAGTCGCTTAATTCTGAAAAAAATAAAATATGCAGAGGATTTTACTAAAGAAAACAAAAGGTGCAGTGTCTAGCTCAACATGATTTGTAGTTGAGGGGGCTTTCATATACTTTTTTACTTTTTTACTTTTTACTTTATTGTAATGTACTTTAGAATTATTTAATTTTTATATTTTATTTTTTGATAATGGCAACCGTTAAGAAATACAAGATAAATACTAGCAATATAGAAAGACATTCACTCAACGGATCTGTTTGAGGTTAAGCGTTGCCTAACACAACTCTGATAATTAGATCATGTTTAATAATATTAATCGATGATTAATTGATGAGCCATCATTGAAGACGACTTAAAAGTAGTAACACTTGATATATCTCAAAGTATTTGTTGGCGGAAAAGAATACACAGCCTAAGTCGTGCTCTAACTGGTCCGTCGTTTGATGTCCCTTCGATTGAATTTTGAATTTCACTATGTCTCATGCGCCGATCGGAGTGGAAATTATTCGATCGGGTTTTTACTTTTTCAAAAGCGACATTCTTATTTTTTCAAACGCAAGATTAACTCAAGATCTATCTCAAGACTTTAGGAGCCAGCGAAAGTGTAAATTGTTCGGCCTTTCAATTCTTAGCTATTGATTCGGACCGGGATCGAGTGAGGAAAATTATTGAGATGAAATAGTTTTTGAGGTAGAGGACTGCACGTGGTGGAGGCGCATAGTGTGGAAGATGCGCGTTCACCGGCGGTAAGCAAGGTGGCCCGGTGATGATCGGAACGGTCGTAGGCGGTCGGTGTTAAAGAGGGTTGTGCTTCAAAGGGATCTTCATATTTTAACTGTTCTTATGGCTATATCATGTCTACTCCTAAAAAAAAAGTAAACAAGTAGAATTTCTGGTGGTTTAATAATTTTCTACATTCGTTCGTGTCATTCTTCCTTTCATAGCATCTGAATTCGAATCCTGCATAGTTATAATGGGTGTGATTTTTGTAAGATAGTTATACTTTATTTCAAAAATATATAGTTCTATATTTCATTGCCTATTTTTAGAATCTTCGGCGCTCCCTATTTGAAATAATTTCGTAGAGAAACTTCAGACTTGCCTTCTCACTGGCTTTACCGAAGAACTTGGCCATTCGTATGCTGTATCGAAACGAATCTTACGCTGAACCCCTATTCGGCTCTATCTTCTTTTAGATTCGCCTTTCGTTTCGTGTCAAATTTAGATATCGATCGACAATATTCTAACCCAACTCATATTTCAATTACTTTAAATTTAAAAGGATATTTAAGATAGTTTTTAGATTTAAAAGGATATTCTCCAACCCAAGGTTGTCTATATTCTTTTCCTGAGTGACACGTGGAGGAAGCCTGTCCAAGTGACAACCCCATACATGTGGCCCTGCCAGGGATATACAGATCAGGTCGAATTTAATTTGATATGATTTTTTTTTTTTTTTCATTTGACTCTCTAAAAAATATTTATTTTAAAAATAATCATAGCTTGATGATATGATTAATATCGATATTCTATTGATGTTCTGTTGAATTTATTATTATATTAAATTTATTGTTGTATTATTAATATTGATTTTTTTTATATTGTTGTACTGAATCTGTTGTTATATTGCTAATGTTGAATTTATTGGGTTATTGTGTTATTATTCAACTTAATATCCTGGCCCAATTCCGCTCACGTAGCTCTAACGTGGCGCTTGTGTGGCAGAGCAAGGATCAAAAATACAAATATAAATTTGCTGTGCTTATTTTTAAAATAAGCTTTTTTAGAAGGCCAAATGCAAAAAGCCTTTTGATACCAAACTAATATAATTTTGAATATAAGCATAAAAATAAAAATTAAACGAATTTGAATTCGAATATGAATATTCTCCGAATCGAATTAGAATCCGAACTCAACCCAAATCCGAATTGATTTTATATTTTATAAAAATAATAAATATTTGATGTTATATTTGCACTTGTATTTTAAAATTTTTAATTTTAATGTAATATATTTTGAAATGTGGTAAAGAGAACTAATTATTTTGGGGTTGGATTTGGGTTTGTATATACATTTTCAAATCAGTCCGGTTAGAGAATTCAGGTTATGCATTCGGATTCGGGTTTGAGTTCGGATTTTGAAAAAACCATCCCAAATTCGGCCACATCCCTAGGTCTTATTACGTTAGAAAAAACTACTTGTACACGAACCCCCCCCTCCCCTTTACTATGTGTCTTATCGAATCATAATTCAGAGCAGATTTGGATCAGATTAATTTTAATCCTATTTTTGGCATTCACTTACCACTTTATTTGGGGCAGATTGGGGCAAAAATGAATATTTAATGAATTTTGCGCTGATCAGGGTGGATCATAGAACCCCCCCCCTTTTACTATGTCTCTTATCGAATCGTAATTCAGAGCGATTTGGATCAGATTAATTTTAATCCTATTTTTGGCATTCACTTACCACTTTATTCGGCGATTGGGGCAAAAATGAATTTTTAATGGATTTTGCTGATCGGGGATCATAGAACCCCTTACTATGTCTCTTATCGAATCAGAATTCAGAGCAGATTTGGATCAGATTAATTTTAATCCTATTTTTGGCATTCACTTACCACTTTATTTGGGGCAGATTGGGGCAAAAATGAATTTTTAATGGATTTTGCGCTGATCAGGATGGATCATAGAAAAAAAGGGGGTCTCTCACCGCTGGCTCCATTTACTTCGCAGATTGGGGCATGTTATATTTATTCTATATTTTTTATTCCCACTTACTATCCGTTTGGTGCAGATCGATCAGTAGCTCCATCAATCCCGATCCATTTGTATCCCAGTTGTGTGTTATATAAATCAAGTGTAAGTTTTGCACTCATTCATCTAAAAATAAAATTTTAGAATTAAAAATTAATAAAATTACTGAAAAAATATTGGCTTTTGGATATGTAAAATATAAGATTTATTTTCTCCTTATAGGACTACCAGCAATATTGTTCGTAGCTCATTACATTACGAGCAGTATTACGTCTACGCATATAATATAGGTGTAAGATTTACATTTCATTTCTCCAAAAGCCTATGTATTCTCTCATAGATCTTATCATTTTTTTTTAAGAAAATGTTAACCATACATCTTATATTAGAAATGCAGATAGGATGAATTCAAAAGGCGGACGGGGTTCCCCACCTACTGCCCCATTCGGAGAGTTTAGAGTGGGTTATATTTTTTTATATTTTTTGTTTCCACTTACCGTCTCATTTAGAGCGGATCTGGACGGGAGGTCCACCAACCTGAATCTATTTGTATCTCTATCTTATACATGCTTATGTTTTACACCTTTGCATCCGAAGATTTATAAAACTCTTTTAAAATTTTTAGTAAAAAATATTTACTAAGACTAACAATAAATTTCTAATCATAAAAAGCCGATGGCGTAAATCGCACATATATTATAGATATACAAATAGCATTGCTTCTTTGTTATATACTAAAAAAAATTAATTTTTTTTTGTGAATCTTAAAATAGAAAATGTATAAGATTTATACTCACATATGTGTAAATATAGTATTTTGCATTACAAAATATAGAAATATCTCTAAATTTAAATTTAAAATACTCTTTTTTAAATTTTAATTTATTTTGGGTCCACAGATCCATTGCTTGGGTACTTTGTATTGCTGTAAATGAACTCCTCACACAAGTAACTGAAATGAATTAAAACGGTTAATTACACCATTATCCCTAACCTTTTTGGAATTTGTTTATTTTAGTCTCAATCTTTTATACTTGAAATCGAGCCCCTAATGCTTATTCATTATTTCCATAAAAAAGTTTTCATTGTAAAAAAAGAAAATACTGTTAACTCTAAAAAAAAAAAACTACATCATGTCTTAAAAATTTAATTAAAATGATATCGGAGTAATTATTTTGTCTTTGATCTTTAACCTTGGCGGACAAGCTATTTTAATCCTTAATGTTGTGAATTTTATAATTAAATACTTAATATTTATTACTTGTTTTTTTTTTTTTAACTTTAGCGATCTTAGCTGTTGATAAAATTTAGTATTGAAAATAATAAGATACGCTGTTATCAATGTTACAATTTTTGTCTGAACTTGTAAATGTTAAGGATCTTGTTACAAAAACTTGAATGCTAGGGACCACAATGAAATTATGGGAAAGGTTAGAGACCACCTGGCTATGTGTTCAACCCTTAATCAAATAATTAAATAATCAATATTAAGTAAAGCCAAAGGAGTAAAAGCTTCCTAAGCATAGAAGTGCTTTCCCTTTTCTTTAAGCTTATTTTATAGTATAAGGGAAACATATAAAGAGACCCCTAAACTTTGACTCTTTTGCAAAGAAGTATCTGAAGATTCAATTTTGGTAATAAAATCCTTAAACTTTATAAGGTAATTCAATATGCCAATTTTCTAATTTGAAGTTATTAATTATACAGCCATTTCGATTGCATGTCATGTACATAATTTTCTGACTCCAAAATGTAAATAATCTTTTTGTTCACCTCTAATCTTGACAACTAAATATGATTGAAAATTGAAATGAACTTTTCTCTGATTTTTATTTTTTTATATAGTAAAATAGTAATAATTTTTCTTTGATGTGTTAAAATAGTATAAGATATATGTGCAAGACATATGATTGAAAGATTACATAATTAGTAATTTTAATTAAAGAGAGAGATGTATTGAGCAATTTGATAAAATTTAGAAGGTCTATCTACTAAAATTTAAAATTCAGACAACAGTTTGTGGATGAGCTATTTGATAAAGTTTGGTGGAAAACTATTTATCAAATTCACTTTTTTAAAAGGCTAAATTACAGAAAACCCTCCTGTAATAACCCGCTTTTTTACTTTTCCCCATGACATTTAAAAACCTACACTTTGCCCCCCTGTTAAAAGAAAAAAAATAAATAAGTTCACTTTCCTAAATTCACTCTTCCATTATTTTCTACCATTCCCTCCATTTCTACCACTTTCTCCACCATTCCCTCCACTTTCCCTCCATTCCCTTTATTTCTCTACTACTCCCTCCACTTTCTCCACCATTTACTCCACTTCTCCATCACTCCCTCCACTTTCTCCACCAATCCATCCACTTCACAATTTCCTCAACTTCTCCACCATAAACCTCCACCATCCTCTATCTATATAAAGAGAGTGAACAAAGAAGAAAAGGGGGAAGCTATTCATAAAAAAAAACAAAAAGAGAGGAAAGAAACTTAAAAAAAAAAAGAGTCAAAGAGAAAGGTGGGTTTAGATTTTTTTTTATGCTTATTCTCTCTCTTCTCTCCTAGTTAAGGCACTCCATATATCGAGCTTTCTATGCACACCGAGCTACACATGCTGTCGTCAACCTCTACTACGCCGAGTCATCATCAATCAATAAAAGACGACCGTTCGTCGGCATTCCTACACCGTTGCTGAATGTCGTTGCCCCGTCGCCATTGATCTCGGAGTAGTGCACATTCCCGTTTGCTGTTGTGGCGTCGTCATCGACCAAGGAAGTGGCCATTCGCTTGCTGCTGCCGCGCTAACGACCCCGACAACGACGATGATCCGCTAGGTGACGACAACGACGGCGGCGATCATCCGCTTGACGCTTAGCCGTCGGCGGTAGACGACAACGACGGCGACGATCCGCTTGACGCTTAGCCGTCGGCGGTGGAGAAAGGTGGCGACAACACCAACAACTGCGATCATCCGCTTGACGCTTAGCCGTCGGCAGTAGTCGACACCAACGACGACAACGACGACGGCGATCATCCGCTTGACGCTTAGCCGTCGGCGGTAGACGACACCAACGACGACAACGACGGCGACGATCCGCTTGACCCTTAGCCGTCGGTGGTGGAGAAAGGCGGCGACAACACCAACAATGGCGACGATCATCCGCTTGACGCTTAGTCGTCGGCGGTAGACGACACCAACGACGACAACGACGGTGACGATCCACTTGATGCTTAGCCGTCGGCGGAGGAGAAAGGCGGCGACAACACCAACAACGGCGATCATCTGCTTGACGCTTAGCCGTCGACGGTAGTCGACACCAACGACGACGGCAATCATCCGCTTGACCCTTAGCCGTCGGCGGTAGACGAGACCAACGACGACAACGACGGCGACGATCATTCGCTTGACGCTTAGCCGTCGGCGGTAGAGAAAGGTGGCGACAACGACGACGGCGATCATCCGCTTGACGCTTAGCCGTCGGCGGTAGACGACACCAACGACGACAACGACGGCGACGATCCGCTTGACGCTTAGCCGTCGGTGGTGGAGAAAGGCGGCGACAACACCAACAATGGCGACGATCATCCGCTTGACGCTTAGTCGTCGGCGGTAGACGACACCAACGACGACAACGACGGCGACGATCCGCTTGATGCTTAGCCGTCGGCGGAGGAGAAAGGCAGCGACAACACCAACAACGGCGATCATCCGCTTGACGCTTAGCCGTTGACGGTAGTCGACACCAACGACGACGGCAATCATCCGCTTGACGCTTAGCCGTCGGCGGTAGACGACACCAACGACGACAACGACGGCGACGATCATTCGCTTGACGCTTAGCCGTCGGCGGTAGACGACACCAACGACAACACCAACAATGGCGATGATCATCCGCTTGACGCTTAGCCGTCGGCGGTAGACGACACCAACGACGACAACAACGACGGCGATCACCCGCTTTACGCTTAGCCGTCGGCGGTAGACAACGACAACAACAACGGCAATCATCCGCTTGACGCTTAGCCGTCGGCGGTAGACAACGACAACAACAACGGCAATCATCCGCTTGACGCTTAGCCGTCAGCGGTAGACAACGACAACAACAACGACGACGACTATCCGTTTGACGCTTAGCCGTCGACGGAAAGCTCCAATCAAATTATTGATTGCCGCTATTTTTGAATTGGCTTTTGTGCACATGCCAAGTGTTAGACAAAATGTCAAAAAGAATTTGTGCATAGTACATTGTTCATGTACGCACGCTAAGCATTTGATGAAATGCCAAAATGGTGTGCATATAATAGAATGCCAAAGGAAACTTGAGCATGCGGCATTGTTCATTTACATGTGCCAAGTATTCGATGAAATGTCCAAGACAATTTGCACATTACTTGTGTGCGTGCCAAATGCTCGATGAAATACCAAAGAAAGCTAATGCATGACTCACATTATTTGGAGAAATGCCTTGACGAGAGATGATAATTGTCGCTTTTCTTCTTCGTTGTATTAAATTTTGTACACCGATATACAAGAGTAATAAAAGAAATGCATTCTGTTTTGCTAATTATCATAATTGACCAGCTTAATCGGAGGTTGTCTAAATGTGAATAGGCGTAATTAATTAGAAATCTTTATGATTCCTAAGGAGTATAGAACCTTTAATCTCTATTAATATCCCCTTGTTTAACACAAACGCTTTAAAATTTTTAACTCTCACACCCCCTGTAAAATAAAAAATGTTCACAGGGGTTTACGGTGTGTAAAATGACCATTTTGCCCTTCGCCATTTTCGTCGTCTTCCTTATTTTCTTCAGCAGCATTTCCGATCGGCCGCGATTCCCACCGCAGAGGAGGGCGAAGGGGATGTGGGGGATGGCGAGGCAGTGGAGGACGGCGAGGCGGCGAAACGGATGGAGGCGAAGCAATAGAGAAATGACGGAGGGGCATTTTCGGCAAAAAAAAATATTTTCTAACGGAACCCTAACGGTAGGGGGTGAAGTGCATATTTTTCATTTTACAGGGGAGCAAAGTGTAGATTTTTAAATGTCAGGAGAAAAAGTGAAAAAGCGAGTTATTACAGGGAGGTTTTCTGTAATTTAGCCTTTTTAAAACCATCCTATACCTAATCTTTATTTTTCAAATAAAAAATTCAAAAAAAGATGAGACCTTTTTTTTATGTATTCTTAAATTTTTTTTTTTCCAAAAAACTATTTTTTCATAAGTAAACAAATGAAAAAAATATTTCAGCTAAAAAACTATTTTCTGAGATTTTTTTTTCTCAAAAATCAAATACTTTCTATAGTTGAAAAAAAGTCTATGTAGCAGACACACCACACCATCTACATCTAATCAACCACATGTCTCTTTGAAAGAAAAAATATAAAAAATTATTTTTCTAAAAATTATAATGAGATACTAGAGATAGTATCTTAACCTGTCGAAAATATTACATCACCAATATAACTACCACGTTCTAAACTTTTTCGTACTTGCACGTATTTTTGACGATGTAATATTGTACCGATAAAAAATACCATAATAAATAAAGGTTAATTTTATATAGGTTCTTGTAAACATAGTGAATTACAAATATACCTATATAAGTTTAACTTTTATATATTGTGCTGCAAAAGTCTTAATATTTTCAAATATATCTTTTTGGTTTATTATCGTTAAAGTACAACTTATTTTATAAGTAAAATGATATTTTTGTCATCACAAATATATTCTCTAAAAATCCTAATTATTAATTAAAGATTGGTAAAACAGTTAATTTACCTCATTAACTAACTGATGTTAAGTATTTATTTAATGTATGATTTACGAAATTTTTAACGAATCCTAGCGACAGTGACATATCTGAAAATAGTAGGACTTTTATACGAACAATATATAAAATTTAAACTTTATGGTATCGGTTCGGGTATAAGCAAGAATTAGCTATTACAGGAATAAGTATAAATATGGAGATAAGCAAAATAGCGTTTGGATGAAAATTGAATTGTTCGCGGGATAAGAAAAATATTAAGTAGTTTTATATAGAAAATTGAGGGGTTGGTAGGGATAACCGAGAATTACTATTCTCGAATAAAAAATTAGCATTTGGATACAAAGGGAGAATAAGAACCTATCCTTATTCCTATCCCTTTGGCTTTGTTTGGTTAGGGGATAGGGATAGGAATAGGCCCTTATCCTCGTCTTTATACCCAAACGCTAATTTTTCTGCGAGAATAATAGTTGTCGATTATTCCCACCATATTTTTTATATAAAACTATCTAATATTTTTCTTATCCCTAACAACTCAATTTCCATCCAAACGTTATTTTTTTTATCCCCATACTTGTACCTATCTCTGTAATAGGCTTAGTTATACCCGAACCATAAATTCTCATCATATATATATAAGAATATATTTATAATTTATTATATTTACAGGACCCCGTATGAAATTAACTCTAAATAATAATAATGTTATTAAAATAACAAACCCCAACAACGAAGCGTCATCCTCACCTCATTCCCCCACCACCAACGCTCTCCGAATGCCAGCAACAACAACAACAGAAGGAAACAAGCATTCTTTCCATTGCGTCAACAACAACAAGGACGAGGCGGAGGCGGAGGCGGCGGCGACACCAGAAGTCGTGGACGTTTCCGGAACTCGTCGCCGACTTCCCCGCTTAAATACGTCTTCAATGCTTCCCGAAACCGAATCATGTTGCCGACTTCTTCTTCTTCTTCTTCCTCTCCCCCCTTCGCCCCACCTCCTCTCTTTTCCCTTCCTCTCGAGGCTATAAATAGACGCGCTCGCGCTCTCCGACGATGTCGTCGTCGTCGAAGAAGCTCCTCCTCCGCCGCCCCCGCGCCCACCTATGGCTAGGGCTCCGCCTTGCCCTCTCCGCCGCCGTGCTCTTCTGCGTCCTCGCCCTCCTCCGCATCCACCCCCGAGCCCCTCCTCCTCCGTCCCCTTCCTCCGCGGAGTGGACGAACCCTAAGATCGCGTTCCTCTTCCTCGCGCGCTCGAACCTCCCGCTCGACTTCGTGTGGCACGCCTTCTTCCAGGTAGGCTTTGATTTATTTATTTTTTTTGATTCGGTTTTTTGATCTCGGATTCGGGGGGTTTGTGTGGTGCGGGATCGGATTTTCTGATGGTTGTGGTGCGATGAGGTGTTCGATAGAATGCCGAGGTGGGGAATTACTCGATATATGTCCACTCGGAGCCGGGGTTCGTGCTCGATCGCTCTACGACGCGGTCGGCGTTCTTCTACGATCGGCAGCTGAAGGAGAGCGTTAAGGTATCGCCTATGAAAATCCTGATATTGTTGATAGATCATAGATGAGTTTGGGATGTGGTGTTTTGATTGCTGTGTGTTGTAGGTGTCATGGGGAGAGTCTACTATGATTGAGGCCGAGCGGCGGCTTCTTGCGACCGCGCTTGAGGATCCGGCGAACCAGCGATTTGCTTTGATCTCTGATAGGTACTCAACCTCATAAAGTTGTTGTTATGGAAAAAGATTTGGCTTTTTTTTGTTGTTATTTTTGGCTCTGGGAATGGTCATTTATTTATTTATTTTTCATATCTCTGTTTAGTAAGTTAGTGTTATTAGTATTGAATTGTTGAGGAACAGAGTAAAGTATAGAATTGTGTGATTTCAATCTTCCTTGGCTATCTACTATAGAAAAGTTTGTTTCAGAGTAAAGTATAGAATTGTCATTACCTGTCAGATACTGTTTTTTTTTTTTGGTATTATTTTTATCGGTTTGTTTTGTCTTAAGGATTTCAAATTGCTACAATTACTTTGTCTCTGATCTGTCAACTGATCCATAATTAGGATTGAGAGATTTGCTTGAAGCATATCTGGATCCACAATAAATTTTAAATTTTTTTGAGAAGCCTTGTTGTGTACTGGTGAGGCGATTGAAATTTGCCATGGGAATAAACTACCGCCATTAGATTATGGTGAGAGAGGTTAATAGATTCTGTCTTAAGTTTCAAGTTTAAAAGGCGATGCGTTTGCTAACTGCACTCAAGGATGTCATTTTCTGGTGCATCATGGAGATCTATGTTGGTTATCTTATCGTTATAGTTTGTGATTTGATGTTCAGCTAGCTTAAGCTGGTATATGATGGTTGAAGGTCTCAATAGTCAACCACTCTACGGCATCCAAAAGGAAGAGAGAATTCGGAGGAATTGTCATCCCTTGCTGTAGGACGAGGAGGTGACAAGGCATCAAGAACGACCTCCTTTGGCTTAAGGGAGGTCGTCCGGTAGTCAAAAGTAGGTCAATCCGAGTCTACAGCCATTAATTGTGCTGAGTTTGAACATATAGTGATTGGAATTTTAGTTAATTATTGTTAGTAGTTATACGACTTATTTCCAGGTACTGGATTTAGTTTGTTCTAGATAAACAGATGATGAGGTATGCATATATTGAGAGCCAAATTTATTCATCCCTTCTCATGGGCATCTATAGAACTTTGTCATTTTACCAAGCTAACTCCATGTTTGTCAATCATATCATATGTCGTGACGTTCTTCTATACTACAGTTTCCCTTTGTAAAGTTACATATGCTGAGGATGTGGTGTACTTTTTTTCTTTAGTTGATGATGCTTACCTTTTCTAGCCATTCATACCTTTGTCGTGATGTTCGAGTTGTTGGACTCTTTATGTACTATCTATTCAAATAATCAAATCCACATCCTGATAATGTCATTGCTTACTGCAGCTGTGTTCCTCTTTACAACTTCAGCTATGTGTATAGCTACTTGATGTCTTCTTCAAAAGTTTTGTGGATAGGTATGTAATGGCAAAGGGTTAGTGTAGTAATTTGGAATAAGTTTGTTCTTCTGATGTCAATTGGTTTCTTGAACTATTCAAATTATAGATTGTATTGACTAAAATTGTCTCTATTAACTTATAACAATTTACTTTTTCCAGTTTTCTTGACAAAAAGGAAGGACGTTACAATCCTAAAATGTCTCCTGCTATTCCAAAAGAGAAATGGAGGAAAGGATCTCAGGTCTTAATTTAATCTCTTCACTTTCATTTCTTAAACAGTTTCAACTTAGTTTTTATTAGACATATATTTTTGTTGGAAAAATTTGTTGTGATGGGAATTATACTTTTTATTTCAGTGGATCGCTTTAGTTAGAAAGCATGCGGAGGTCTTAGTTGCTGACAATGCTGTCTATCCTATATTCAAACGGCATTGCAAGGTAATTCAACAACTTCTCTGATACATACATACAATATTTGCACTTCATGAAAATTTTGAATATTTTCCCCAAGCACAGTTGTAGCTTCCATTGAGAAGTGTAATACCAAAAGTTGAGCTTCAAGTTTCTGATGACAGAAATTAAAAGATATGTGTTCGACATTTATTTCTCCTCCTCTCTGTTTCTTACCTCGTAAAGTCCCAATTCCTCTTTTTAAGATGGTCTGCATATTTTAGGGGGAAGCACATGCATATATAGGGTTTGGGTTCTCATTTCAGGAACAAATAGCCAAGTAGCATTAGTTACTTCGATGAAACAAACTTTAAATGAAATTGCTTAATATCCTCTTCTATATATAGCCATTCACCATCCTATTTTCTCCTCATTGCTGCACGTGGGACAAATTGACCCTTCTAATCCTAGCGTCCTCCACTAGAACATCCATACTTCTCAATCTCCTTTCTAGTACACATTTATTAAGAATTGTGATGGGATGGCAATGTAGCATAAGTGCCATTGCCTTGGTGTTTGATTGGCCCCATTGGATTGAGGTTAACATGTGGGATGCACAATCAACTAGCCCCACATGGTAGGGTCTTGGAGTTAGATAACATATGCATGTCAAAACTAGCCTACTAGTACGATACAGTAATCTTGATAAAGTGGGCCTTAAACCACATGGTCACAAAACTTTTAGCCGAAGTTAGTAACACTAAAACAATATTCCTCTCTCTCTCTCTCTCTCTCTCTCTGTGATATATATATATATATATATATATAGTCCGGTTGGGATACTATCGATAGTACCAAGAGTTTGGTGCTCTCGAGTTTTCCGCCATTAGATTTAACTCTTTTACTATTTTCACCCGTTAGATTATACTATTAAATAAATAACTTACTCAACCTTAGGGGACCAACATCATCCTAACCGTACATTTTTTCATCCAAGGGCCGAAAACCTAATAGCACCAATAGTTTGGTGCTATTGATAGTATTTCAGCCTAGTTCTATATGTATATGTATATGAATATGTATTTATATATCACACGGAGAGAGAGAGAGAGGAATATCATTTGTGTTACTAACTTCGGCTACCAAGTTTTCCGCAGTTAGATCTACCGCTTTGACCATTTCCACCCGTTAGACATACTATTCAACCAACTGCCCACTCAACCCTAGGGAATCACTATCATTCTAACCACACATCCCTTCATCCAAGGGCTGAAAACCTAATAGCACCAATGACTTGGTGCTATTAATAGTATAGTAGTCTACTTCTATATATATATTTATATTTATATATGTATATATGTGTGTATATGTGTATATATGTATATATATGTGTATATGTATATATGTGTGTGTGTGTGTATAGCCTTTCCACATTACCTGGTATGGGGCTAATTAATGTTACGCAAATTGGGGTTAAAATTTTATAATGAGCTTTTTGTAGTAGAAACCTTAGGACTGGTTGGATGCCCTTCACCCAAATTATATCTATATAACCGTTCACCTTTCCATGAGGCACAAATTGGGACAAATAGTTTATAAAGTAGCTTCTTGTACTAGATACCTTAGATTGTGTTGGATGCCCTTTATGCAATTTGCACTTTCATCTCACCACCAAATTGACTAACACTTCTATTTAGTGTGAATTTCTGAACTGGTTTGCTAAAAACATCATTCCTTGTCTATTTGTTGCAGCGACGACTTGGATCGGATGTTGGTCGAAAGAATGCTCCAGTAAGTTGATATGTTTATTTTTATTATTACTTTTCTACTTTTGATTAGCCTGCTGAGGTGTCCTCATATAATTAGCTTTTCTTCATAGTTGGAGAAAACAATAGCTATTTTTAGTACAAACAGATAATATTATAGAATATTTTGGTGGACTCTGAAAGTCCTTTCTCAATGGCATTAATACAAATAGCATGTTCTTCATACCAGATGAAAAGTTGATTCACCTTGCCATCAGGAAGGCCTACGGAGTTGCACACAGATGAAAATTTGAAATGCGCTTGTATTGAAGTGCAAATGTTAATTAGACGGTTATAAGATAAGAGTTTTAAGCATGCTGTTCATGTAACAAAGACACAAGGCACATTCACATCTCCGCATGCTTACATCTCAAGTTATGTGCTCATAGGTAAAAAGCTGTGCATGCACATGCAAGGTCAGAAGCTAAGTCTTCTTCGTATGCTCCTTTGTAGGTTTTGTAATTGGAGTTAGAAAGTTACATGTGCACACTATCTGTGGTTACATTTGGACGGTTGGATTCTTAGTGCTCTCTTTTACTGATTGGACTTGCCATTACTCACTTCTTCCAGTTGCTACTGAAATTTAAATATGGACCCAGATGGGAGATCATTTTTCAATCAGTCTTGATTTTTTGTCTCATAATTGGTGCCTTTCTCAGTATGTCATTTGCTATATGCCATTACTTTTACAATTTCATTATTCATATTAATCTGTAATCTTCATATGAATTCATGATTCATAAACCTCCCTGATGATATTAGTATGCTTTTTAACTATTCTTTTCTATAGTTTAAGGTGGTTTTACCATTCTTTTCTATAGTATGAATTCATGTTTTTTTACTATTTTTGGACTGGAGCTTTTGTTATTTCTTAGAATCCTTATCAATTGTTGGTTCAATTCTTTTGCAGAAATCAGCTGCTGAAAAGGAACACAACTGTATTCCAGACGAACACTATGTTCAGACATTACTATCTGTAAGCCTTGATAATTCTACATTTCATCCTTTTCGCTTTTTAGTGCCTACTTGGCCTAGAGAGAGCTTCTGCAATACTGCCGTATGAGTAGAGCTGCTTGAAGGAGCACCAACTTCCTTTTCATTTAAATCTTCTTTACAATTTCCCAATGCTGTAGAACCAACACCAATTGGAGTTTCTACTTTTGGAGTCCCAAAGCTCATTCTAACTTTTCATTATGACAAAAGTTCTTGATAAGTGTTTGCCGTATACCTTCTTTTGGAATCTTATGCTTTCTAAAGTAGAAAGTTGTTTCAAAAGCCAGGCCAAAGGGGCACTGAAACCATGATGTTATAATTTAATTATTCCAGATAGTTTGGTTCAGGTTCATGACAAAAACAATCCGTGTGAAAGCATGAAAGAAAAGATTCTTTTTTCTTATCTCATCAGCAATTTATCATTTCCAGATGAATGAGCTTGAACATGAAATAGAAAGAACTCTAACCTACACATTATGGAACCAATCTTCGAATCATATGGATAAGAAAACTTGGCATCCAATGACGTTTGAGTATGCTGATGCAAGCCCTCAACACATTAAGGAAATAAAGGTAAAAATTCCATGTTCCACGGTTTTTGAATCTTTGATACTATGTTATTGCTTTCTTTGCTTCACACATTTTTCTAGTAAGTGCATGAATATGTTGATTCGATGCTGCATTTAATTTGGAATATTTATAGCGATACTCTCAGTGTGTTTGCATTTATGCCGAAGGTGACATTTCCTGTCTAGAAGGGTATATCTATAGTTATCATTTGATATATTATGGACTTAAATGTGGTCACTTGAGACATCTATCATTCTATCTTGGAACTTTAATTGTATTTGACAACCCAACTCAGACTATCGGCGACTAAGCCACCAAGATGTGTTGCTCTGAATATTCTTGTGTCTTTTGGACCTTGAAGCAACTACTAGGCATGCGTACGACCACAGTATTTTTTTTTATTTTAAAATAATCTACATCATGATTAAAGTGTTAAAAAAATTGCGAACCATGTATACTACGACACGAGTACGAAACCGTGTCGCATTCGTCGGACTGTTGGTTTCTTTTCGCCTTATGATTATCTTCTTAATTTTTCAGAGCATCAACCATGTCTACTACAACACGGAATACAGGACAGAATGGTGCCAATGCAACACAACACTGGTTCCCTGCTTCTTGTTTGTGCGGAAGTTCTCCGCGGTGCAGCTATGCGGGTATTGAGCGAGGGAATTGTCGGCCCCTTCGATGCCTCGGCTTTACAAATCAACTCTTCATAACAACCATCAAATGCAATATTTCATATACCCGCTTTATACACACTGCGGCACACTTTCAATCGGGAATCATCTCTACGCCGATGGCATATCCGATGCATGGCGCGAGGATACATAGAGGCAAATATATGGTAAAGATATGGTATCTAACCAACACTAAATACAAATACTGTGAGCACTGTTGGCCTGCCTATTTTTCTTTAGCTATCTAATAGTGAAGTAAACATATATAGATATACTCAACCATCATAACAAGGTGAGAAGCTCTTTTTGTGTTTTTAACTCCCATGCTCATCTCTAGTATTAAGATAAAGGGTTAAAAAGAGTAAATTTGTAATTGACCAGCTTACCCATATTTTTTTCATTTTCCTATAGGATGAAAAGGGAGAACCTGACTTTCTATTTTAACTGCTCATGTATCATAATAAGATTCTTATGTATCATACTTAGTTCTCTCTCTCTCTCTCTCTCTCTCTCTCTCTCTCTCTCTCTCTCTCTCTCTCTTATGTATCATACTTAGTACTCTCTCTCTCTCTCTCTCTCTCTCACACACACACATACGCACAACTGTTCCTTGTTCTTTATTTTCTTTTAAATTATTGTTTAGACATATTTGCCTTTTTATGTTTTCAATCAAGAGTCTCTTGGGTTGGACATGAATGGCTTTGACTAGTAGATGCCTAATATTAGTATATGATATTAGCGTGTGCTAAGTGTTCATCGGTAGGGGCTGTATCTATTGTACTGTATCGTATCAATAAGATATTGACATAATATAGTTTTTAAAGTAATAAGTAATTTCCTCAATAAAATTTGTTGGAAGTGTGATCTACTATGATTCCAAATTGTTGGAAGAAGAGGAAACTTATCAACAAAGTTTAAAAAAAAAATTGCTAAAAATATATGATAAACAGTTGAAATATTTTGTTGCTGAAGAAAATAAATATTTTATGTTATTTTTTGTCGGCACATAAATTTTTTATGATCTGCATGTATTGACACGGTCCGGCGTCTATCATGTCATACTACGTACACACCATATTGTGCTGTAACTTTTTAGTACGATTTCGTATCACGATATTTAAATTTTTGGGCGTGCTTGTACTCTAATTTTGACCAAACAAGTGACTTCAATTATTGGCTGGATTGGTTCAATGGATTATCGGTGCGGAAGAAAATAAATATTTTATGTTATTTGTTGTTGACACATATAATTTTTTTTTATGATCTGCATGTATTGGCACGATCTGGCGCGTGCGCGCCATACCGCGCTATAAGTTTTTAGTACGATTTCGTGTAAAGATTTTTAAATTTTTTGGTGTGTGCTTGTACTCTAATTTTGACCAAACCAGTGACTTCAATTATTGGCTGGATTGGTTCAATGGATTATTGGCTTGACTTATTCGGCTAGAGGAGAATTTTTCGTTGCCACTAGCTGGGATTTTTTTTTTATTTTTTTATTTTTTATTTTTATTTTTATAGATGGTCTTACTAATTTTACAATTATAAAAAGCCTTATAAAAATAGTTTAAAAAATAATTATAAAAATAGAACTTTAATATGATATATTAAAATTTTTAAAAATAAATAATATAAAAGGTGAATGAATTAGTATATTTAAATATGAGGAATCATTCATCACATTTATAATATTTTTTAAAACTAACAAAATTATTTTAAAGATGGTGAACCGTTGTTCATCTTTATTATCTTTTTCTTTGATTGTATGTCCTTTTTTAGAAGTGGCGAATTATTTACCGCTTTCATAAGTTATCAATAATTTAACGAATACAATTGAAACATTCATCGCTTTCATATTTATTTTTCTCCTCACCATGCTGGCACCTACATCAGATTATATTTACAAATAAAATTTTGACGGGTCTAATTTTAGAATAAAAATTTTGAAGAAGGCTAGTGCTCTAAAATCTCCTGTAAGTGCTAAAAATATTCATGTATGTATTAGTTTAAAAATTGTGAAAAAAAAACGTTACTAAGATGCATAATTGAATAAACAATTAACTGTTTTTTTCTAAAGCTTTTATCCGAAAAATAAAAACTGTTATAAAGATTGTTTTTCTTAAATTAAAAATATTATTTTTGTTAAATTTTTTTGGAAAATAAATTTTCATGTTTTTTTTTTTTTTTTTTTTTTACGGGAATCAAATACCGGGGAAAAAAAGTAAAGAAAAAATATAGAAAAAAATAAAAAAAAGCCTATTAATGGAAAAAAAAAACGGTGCCATAAATGGCGCAGAGAAGGATAGGGAGAGAACAAAGAAAAGAAGAGTTGGAAAAATTGTTTATATTCGTTGAACCATCTCTGCCACGTCATTATAGACCGCGCGATAAGTGACAGCGGGATTCTATTTTTTTTATTTTTATTTTTATTTTTTATTTTTTTTTACCATGTCTTTTAAAATCTTAAAGTTAAAACCTATTTTTTTATATATGCTATGTAATATTTGAAAGTCAATCTTACACGTAAGCATGTATATATTTAATTGGATTCTAATCTAGATATTACAGACACTGACACGGAATATGAAACACGACACGACTTGAATACCGCGACTCGACAACTTTCAAAAAATTAGAACACGAACATAAGATTAAGACCTTTAATAAAATATAATATTATTAATATAATAATATATTTTTATTATATTTAAAACATTAATTTTTGTAAAATATTGTTATATTTCGACGAATAAAAATTAATAAAATTTTTATTGATAGTTTATATATTTTAAGAAATTTTTTTCATCATATATAATTTATTTATATTACAAAAAAAATCATATGCATTCGTCAAAAAGTTAAAATATTTGTTTTATCGTCCATTACATATGCATAGAAAACGTAAAATAAAAATGGATATATATATTTTTTAGTTGTATGCATTATGGATCAACATTAAACGAGCGTCTGAGGAGTGTCCACGTAAGACACGTGTCCGACGGAGTGTCCACGTAAGACACGTGTCCGACACGAACGTGCGCGTGTTCGATACGAACACGAGGCTTATAGAAGTGTCCGTGATACGTAGATTTTAATTTTGAATATTAATTTTCAAAGATGAAAGCCTGTAAAATTCATCCCAACAATCATCCATTTGGATTGAACTATTATGTTAATTTTTTGAATCAATTGATGACTTTTTAATTTTTATATTTGAATGCATTATTTATCTTTACGGATTTAGTTGATATTTTATATAATTTGCGTAGCTATAAATTTATTTAAATGCATAATTAGTTAAAATTTTGTATCTAAAAATTCATCAAATCACATAAACAAATTGGAAGATTGAGTAATAAACCTAAAATTTTAAAAGTTTGAGCAATCAAATTAAAATGGTTTATAGTTCAAGTAAATTTTAAGGCTATTTGGTTTCTAGAAAATGTATGGAAAATAATTTTCTGAAAAAGTTCTTGATTGAAAACTTTTTTCGCAATTTTTTTTATCTATTTGGTTAAAAAAACTAGCTTTTTAAAAAGATGTTTTTTTTAGATTTCACGAAAAAATAGTATTTTTATTGTTCAAGAAAAAAATTTGGAAAACATAAACAATAGTTTTTCGTAAAATCTACAAAACATTTTTTTTTTTATACAAAACTAAATTTTCTAAGAACAAAATATGGCCCAAAAAAAAAAAATAGATAAAAAGTTTTTCATGATAAACCAAACAGGCGCGTAAGGCGCAGTGGTACACCCGGTTCAGCCAAAAAGAAGAGATACTGTTTCATCGATGCTCTTAGTCCACCACGTCATCCGTGGACCTGGTGAATTTATTCTGGTGGGTGTTGTTGGGTCCCACCGCACTCCTTTGCACGACCCCCGAGGAGGAGAAAGAATCCAATTTAGGGGAGAGAGAGAGGGAGAGAGAGAGAGAGAGAGAGAGAGAGAGAGGAGGGATCTAGAGAGGGAGAGAGAGAGAGGGAGGGAGATGAACGAGGTGATGACCGCGGCGGAGGCGTCGCCATCGAGGGCGTCGTCGTCGTCTCCGGCGCCGGCGACGATCGCCGGAAACCTCCCCTCGTCTCCGCCGTGCTCGCCTTCTCCGCCGCCCAGTTCCTCAAGCTCTTCACCACCTGGTGCGTCCTCTCTCTCTCGCTCTCTCTCTCTCTCTCTCTCTCTCTCTCTCTCTCTCTCTCTCTCATCATATTGATGCACCCGGTGTGCTGATTTAATTCGTTGGGGATTATGTAGTTTTGTTGATGCCTAATTGATTGTGAGATTGTGTTCGATACTAAGATTGCGAGTGTTCTTGATAGCCATTTGTTTTGCATAATCTTGATGCTAACCCTAGGTGATTACCCCGTGTTGAGACATTTTTGTGGGGATTATTGCTGTTATGGTAGTGCCTAAACCCTAATTCTCTCTCTCTCTCTCTAATTGCTTGTGAAATTGTGGGAATGCTTAGATTCAGGGCATTTTCTATAGCAGTTTTTAATTTTTTTTCCTTTTCCCCTTTGCGTTGAGACATTTTGTCGGGATTATGTAGTTATCGAGACTTAAGACCTAATGAAAGGAGAAAGAGGCGCAATTGCACTTATCGGCACACGAATTGAGGGTGAATGACGTTGAAATTTGTCATCTTTGCCCAATAGGAATGATCTATTTTGTAAAGAAGGAAAATAGGTGATCATAACTCTAATTCTTTCCCCTTTGTGTTGAACATTTCATGGAGATTGTGTAGTTATGAATGTCTAAGCCCTAATTGATTGAAAATGATTGCAATTGGAGTTATGAGCATGCGAATGGGAGGTTGATGAACTCGAGAGTTCCATTTTAACTCAAGAGGAATGTTATGTAAAGCAGGAAAAGTGGTTTTCTTGATGTTGATTGTTAACCCTGATTCTTTCCCCTTTGGTGTTGAGACATTTTCATGGTGGTTAAGTAGTCATGATAATGGAAGGTAAAGAGGGGCCAATTGTTTTTATAAACATGCAAATGATGAAAAAAATTAAGGAATAAATTTCGTCGATAGAAATAATTTAAATCAAAGTAACCAATAGTTGATTTGGTGTAATCAAAGGAAGATAGTTGAGGGGTCCATGATCCCTTTATGTTTTTCCTAAAATTTACCTTAATTTTCTGTTTCCTTTCGTATAATTCTTAATCTCATCTTCCTTTGTTTTTTCTTTTTGGGAGGGTTTTTTATTTTTTATTTTTGCTTTTTGTGTTTAGACATTCTATGACATGTTGACGCTGGCTAATCTAGTATATTACCATCTCTGCTGGGAGAAAATATCGCTATAACACCTCCAGCTCCTGTTAAGACTTTGTGGTTGACTCACATGCAATCATATACAAACCATCAAGTAATGAATCTGTTTTGACTAGCCTCATATCTGACACAACATATGGCTTCAGAAAGGCTTCTTTCTCTAGTTGGCTGCTATCTATTATTTTGGAGAAACCACCTTAATATACGTGAAAATGCTTGGAGAAAATTTCTACTTTCTTAACTTTTAGGCGTATATATTAGGTCATTAACACTAATGCCCTGAACATTGAACTATTGTTAAGCTTTGGCGTGTACATTCCTAGACATGCAGGTTTAAGGAGAAGAGGTGGGATTCAAGGAGGTTGCTCGGGTCAGGTGGAATGCCTTCCTCGCATTCTGCGACCGTCACAGCTCTTGCTGTAGCTATTGGCCTACAAGAAGGGATTGGTTGTTCTTCATTTGCCCTGGCTACAATTTTAGCTGCTATTGTATGCACTTCTCTACTAGTTCCCATTCATGCTTATATTAAGCACGGATTTTATTGTTTGTTTTGTCTCCTTGCTTGTTAGGTTTTTCAATTTTTACATATAAACTATTTATGTCACAATTAGCAGGCAAGATCTTTTGTTAGTTTCATTGCTATCTGAGCATTTATACTTTACTCTTTTGGTATGCTAATTCTTTCTAATGTAAGTTAGATTAGAGCTATACAAAATATGACAAATGTACAATGTTTTTTTTTTTTTTTTTTTTTTTTGAGAGAGAGAGAGAAAGGTAGCATGCTACCCCCTTCGTTTATTTCGACAAATGTACAACGTTGACGTACTGCTTTTCAGAGAATAAGAATCAATGTAAAGAGAAACAATGATATGAAACTAGTAGGATATACAATCTAGTTCTTGATGGAATTATGTTTTGTTCATTTTAGTCCTTTTAAAGGTTACGGTGCCATATAAACAAACGGATAAGGCTGAGCTATAGTGTACAACAAATGGAAAAATAGAAGAGCATGGTATGTGTTATAATTGCACAATTGCGTCTTTGCAAGATATGCTGTTAGATATGATTTTAGTAGTTACTAGGCATTTATGTCAGACATTGATTTGGGAAGATGACTAGAACTATAAAATGGGAAATGGATTGCATGAGTTCCAACCAACTTTAAACTCTCTTAACCCAACCAATATATATGGGATGGGCAGGGAGGATCTCATCTGTATTAAGTGTCACATTGACTATTTTTAGTGTGGGATTGAGTTTTGGGATGACACTAGATGAAGTGTCCCTAATCTTTTAGGGGGGAAGTTTAATTTCAGATCCAAATTGAATCTTATTGAGGATTGAATGGGGTTCAAATTATTGAAATGGTAGATAGGAGTGTAGGGACAATGGAAGAAAATACTCCAACTGACCATAATTAGATTGATAAAGAAGAAAGTTTAGCTTCTTTTAGTAGTAAATATTATAGAATTGTAATAGGAACGGATTTGGGAAAGAAGATGGCATAAAAGTGGAAGAAGCAAAGGAGATGACTTAGTTGGATAACCAATAGTGTAAGTGATGATTTCATTTAGATTAATTGGATAACCAATAATATAGGTGATGAGTTTACAGTGCATTTTCTCATCTTTTATGCAGAAACTTTCTAATACAAGTTCAAAACAATTTTCCTAATTCTATAGGGTTCCAATTCAACCTAGTAACATACTTTGACCCCAATTTTTAACCATATGTTATGATGAGAGCTTCTCATCACCACTTACTATATTTTCATGTTAATAGTTTGTGTTCAGCATTATAATCACTAAGATTTAATTCTGAAAATACAAGAAATTTCAATTTTGCCATGTAAATGATATGTGGTCACATGTGGTCCAATATGCATCCAATATGCAGTGGTTTGCACGTTGGGCCACCTAATCAATATGCATTGTGGTCCACTGACATCACTGCATATACTCCCACATATATGGCAGTCTAGACGATATTTTAGAGCACAAGTAACTGTCTAATGATGTGATGCTCCATCTTTCCTTTGATATGGATTGTGGTCTAAACTTCAGAACTGCATGCAGTATTTCTCTTTTTAGTCCTGCTGTTACGGATTCTTTAGTTAGCTTTTCAAGTTTAGCTATCTTAATATTTCACAGGTAATGTATGATGCATCTGGTATTAGATTGCATGCTGGCCGCCAAGCTGAGGTAAGCTTTTCTAGCGCTTTCAGATATATTTTGTCTGTTTGTAACTAGCTCTCTAGAAATATGATTTTACATGTTCTGACACTAGTTGTACTTTTCAGCATGAGCATGGTATAAAATGTGAACCATGCTTCTACATTTCCTTAAATTTATGGAAGGAAAGAATCATTATTATGAGCAATTGATTTTCGCTTGATAAGATGCATAAGTTATTCTAATACATGGTTCATATGAATGGGTTTGTTGGTTTTGAATATTGGCTAATGCTGTACTCTGATTAAAAAAATATTTTACAAATTCGTCATTACCTTATCAGGAGTCCAGCCTTCGTGCAGGACTTTTGCTTTGGCCCTCAGAGAGGGACTTGTCTTATTCTTCAAAGAGATTATAGATCTCAATTGAGGTTCTGGTTGAAGAGATAAATGAAATAGCTTTACTGGAGCTGTAATTTATTTCTCCTTACGTCGAGATTCTGAATCATTTCTTTGATGTATGAAGTAGAAAAGCTGTAAGATTTATAGCATGAAATAGAAAGCAAGAAACAAATGAAAAGAGAAGAGAGATGAGAAGAAATGGAGATAGAAATCAGCTATCTAGGTGCTAGGGTGATTGAGACAACTGCACGAGTACTTTTCTGATTGCTCCAAAACCCCATCGCCTGCATCCCCTCCGCCCTCCAAAACAACCAGAAAAAAAGAAAAGAAAAAAAGAAGCATTTTCTTAATGACCAGCCAAATTTTGTCTCCCTACTGAGAATATATCTTAATCTTTGTTCAGCTGTGAGCACAAATGCTTCTTCTGAGATACATCATATTGACTCTAGAGTTCAATGGCTTGAATTCGTGGGTTAAAAGATCACAGTTCTTTGCTGTTGTGCTGGATGGCTGTTGCCACCATTTCAATCTGGTTGATTTCATGTGTTCAGTATCCAATACTTTTCACATAACTGTTAAAAAATGTTTCAGCATTTTAACATTTATTTTAGGTTTCTGTTGATCCATGCATTTGTTACAGTTAATGATGATACATTAAGCAACTAATCACCGTGATACCGAAGTATGATACTATGTCTTGGTTTTAGGGCAGGGTTTTCAATCTAGAATCAAATAATAGTCCTCAAAATGCGACAAATCATACCTTCTGTGCAAGGATTAAAGTGCCGTGACACGAGGGCGTGTTGCTGCTTTCCCGGCATGGTAGGGCACAGGCATGCTTTCGTGTCGACATGTGGCACGCTTGCGTGCCGATAAAGCTCTTATAATGTTATTCTGAAAGGTTTAGTCAAATAATTATGAATATTTTCTATATATAGCTTATTATACTCACCAATTAATATATTGGTAAGTTTTTTTATATGTAAAGTACAACTATATCTGATAGAGAATATAAATTAAAATACAATAATAAAATTCACAAGTATAATTGCAAGATTGATCCGTATTAATTCGACGAGGGACAACATGATAATTAGATTAACTATAATAGGACCGCATTCAGTGTTTGAAAAGGTGCGCCTCAGGCGTGTGCCTCAGTGCCTAGGCGCAAGGTGCGAGTCTCAGCGCCTCAGGGAGTGAGGTACGCGCCTTGTGATATTACATTTAATGCGTCTAAGATGTGGGTTTTTGGGTTTTGAGTTTCTTTAATATATTCTAAAATGTTAAGAATTTTTTTAAAAATTTCTAATTGAACACTTTCTTTTCCTTTTCTCTTGGTCATTCTCGCTTCCACCCTCCAATGGCAATAAATAGTAGCGGTAAGAAGAAAGAAGCAGCAGTAAACACTTTTAAGCTGAAAGTTGAAACATAATTTTTTTTATTTATTTTCAAGCTAAGAATATTTATGCATGCGATCTCTTTACTTTTTTATGGCTATTTTGTTTTTGGCTATTTTAGAATTTTTTAATATAAAACTAAAGGTGTCCATGGGCCGGGTCAGGTCTGGATAGTTGATATACTGTACCCGTACCCTAAAAAGAAATGGTTAGAAAAAAAAAAAATCCTACCCATTTAACTTCGGGTCCGATTCGGGTCTGGATACTTAAGTTACTAATATATCCATCGGGTCTATTTGAGCGGATCTGGGTGGTGACTACCCATATACTACCTGTTCAAGACAGGGTATGGGCAGGTCTAAATCCGGTACAGATACCCGTATACATATATATTTTTATAGATTTTATTAAATAGTCTGTGGACAAACTATAAATCTCTCCCTATAAAGAGAATATAAGTTATAGTAATTACTAATATTATATACTACCATCCAAAAAAGAAAAAAAAAAAAAAATCAAAAAATTTACTAAATAGAATATTCATTAAAAGTTCAAATCTTTTTTTATTTATTGTCGGATATTTTATCGGGTCCGGATTCGGGTCCGGATTTGAAAACTATTCCAAACCCTACTTATTTAAAAGTTGGGTTCGGGTAGAGTCCAAATTAATCGGATATGAATATAAAATATCCGGACCCATACCCAAAACTTTAATGGGTAATTTTTTTTACCCATATACTATCTATTTTTTATCGGGTCCGGTTCGGGTCCGAATAGGGTATGGTATATCGGATATTTTAGAAAGCTTTATATAAAACATCCATTTAAAATAGGTTTGTTAAGAGTTTTATTTTTATTAGATATGCGCTTCACCTTCTTGAGGTGTGCGCCTCGCAGTGTGCCCTCGCGCTTAAGCTCCATAAGGCCTTTGGGCTTTGCGTCTTTTCAAACACTGACCGCATTTCAATAACTCCTTTCATTTGAATTTTTAAAAATATGTATTAATAATTTAAAGAAAATTATTTTTTTATCAATATTTTTTAAAAAAATTGTTAAATCTTTTCATAAAAATTTAGCAATAAATTATATAAATTAAATAAATTTAAGTATCAATTGATTTAATTTAGCTTTTAATTTTATCAGTATTTTCAATCTTCTAATCCAAAAATAGAATTTTATATTAGATGTGTCTAGAAATTTGATTATCGAGTTCGATTTTGTGCTCCTGGTGCGACGAAAGCTTTGCGGTGCTATAATTTGGAAAAACAATTTGATCATCAAGTAGATCTATTTTCAACTATTTATAGATTAAAAGTTGCCTAATTTTATATTTCTTCAAATGGTAAGCTTTACAAATCAGAAATATTCAAAATATATAAACAAAAAATTAAATTATAATTTTTTTGACTTATCTAATAAGTAGATCTTTGATTTGCAATTTCTTTATCTCTTCTTTCAGTGATGAAAAAAGCAAAAAAAGAGTAAAAAATAGGAGGAAAAAATTGAGGAAGTAAAAAAAAAAACAGTGCAAAAAGCAAAAAAAAGGTGCAAAAAGAAAAAAAAAGAAAAAAACTTCGGCATGATACAGTGCTGCGGTACTCCTGCGGGTATCGTGCTGTACCGTGCCCCCATATGTGCCGGCCCATGCCATACGGTACAGGATGGCACTTACTACCTTGTGTGTGAGTGGTTGTTATCTTGCTGCTTCATGTTATTTTTCTGCTGTCGCCATGTTTGTAAAAGCTCTGCCCAACTAGAAAGAATACAGATGGCTGTTTGGATCTGCCATTATAGATTGTCCTGCTGCTATAATTTTAGTTATGAAATCATGCCATCTTATTCTGTTATGGGATGATATTTCTTACCAAACTTGGTTCATTTCATTTTATATCGGCAAACCAATTTTTGTTGCAGCTGCTGAATCAAATAGTATGCGAGTTGCCTCGGGAGCACCCTTTGTCTACTATTAGGCCTTTGCGTGAACTTCTTGGGCACACCCCACTTCAGGTTGGTTGCAGATTGATCCTACTTCTCATTGCAAGTTATTTGCACAAATTACTGAGCTCTTTTGTAGTTATTAATCCTCATCGCATGTTAAGACCAACTTTATTGTCTTGAATTTTATTAATTTCTCAAGGTAAGCATGAGAGATAACAAATGCATCATTTTAGCAAGAAGCTGTTGATCAAACGTGCATAATGCTTTAGTTGTTAAAAGATGTTCCTTTTATGATTACATCGCTGTCACAGTTTCGCTTCAGTTTTCCTGCTTCATACAAAATCTCTGCAATTCTTTTTATCTAATATTGTGGTACGACTTGCATTTGTTGTGCGAAAAGGAACTACTTACAGCTTGTGCCGTCGGATTGTTTGCATTTCTGACTATATTCATTCTCTATTATCTTTTCTATTCGCACCATCAAGGGGTTTTAAGAATTAAAAATCATTACTGCTGCTTCCAGCCATAGTTAGTTAATTCGGATTCGGCAAAAATTCGCACGGGTATAATTCGGATAAAATTCGTCTTCTCATTTTTAAATTCGTTAAAAAATACGGCTAAAAAACGGATTCGTCAATTATTCGGATACGTAATTTATACAGATATTATACGTTTATCAATTAAAAATTCGGGATCAAAAATTCGGTTATTAAATTAATTTTTTTCTCTCTCAAGATTTATGTTATTGACATAAATACTCATATTTTTAAAAATATAAGAATAAAAAAGTATTAAATTAAGTTAATTAAGTAAAAAATTTGAAAAAGTTTTTTTTTCTGTAATTAAATTAAGAGTTTCGTTTTTTTTTTTACTGTAACTTAATTAAATTAAGTTACTTAGTTGGCAACTTGGTATATACGGAGGTGGCTGGGCGCTGGAGGCGCTGGAGGCGCGTGCGGGCCAGGCGCACGGGCCTCGCAGCCCTCACGGGCCTCACAGGCGGGCGCGGGCCTCGCAGGCCTCGCGGGTGCGCGCCGGCCTCGCGGGAGCGCGGGCGGAACAGCCGTGTTTTTCGGTCCGAATTATTCGGCCCGCGTATAATACGCGAATACGTTTTTTTATCAAAAAAATTCCGTTTTTTTCCGAATTTTTGGGAAAAATACGTATCCGGTCGTATAAATCGTTTCTTCAAAAATTCGCGATTAATTCGCGAATTATTCGCGAATTTACTAACTAAGCTTCCAGCTACTTAAACTACAGTTTCACAACAGCTCTGGCCGAGCTAAGTAGGGTTGCAGTATACCTTTTCTTTTTAACCTTACGGAACTATTGGTGATTGAGTATCAAGTTTGGGAATATACCACTTATGTTCTCATGCAGGTAGGTGCTGGTGCTGTTCTCGGTGCAGTTGTGTCCTACCTGATGCGAAATTCTGTGTAAGTAAGGAATTCAGCTTCTGTTTATTCACTATCAGAGAGATAAGTTTGACTGATGTTGTTGTACTCGATAAATATTTACTATATCTATATTTCGCTCATTAAACAAATGTCGAACTCGGGAAAATTGAGTACATATATTTAGACATAAAGATATTTATTTATAGCTGCGTATTGTGTAAGCGCTTGTAGTTGTGCGTTTGGTTTATTTTAGGTACAGAGTCTGAAGGGGTGGTGTAATAGGACATGCATATACATTTTTTTTCATTTTCTGGAACTTGCTCATATATGTTAATTTGATATGAAAACCCTTGTCAATGTTCACTTGTAATTGAGCCATACTTTATGGAAACAAGCATAATGTCAATGCTGAGAGAACAAGCCAAAAACCATCAACCATAATTTACTACAAATGCTGTGAAAATTTACATTGAAAATGGTTTCACTCGATTTTACGAGGGCATAGAAACCTAGTTAGTTGCTTTTTTCTGCTGTTTCGTAGATTTGCAGTATCTGTTAAGTACTTTCTTTACAAGATATGTGACGAGATGCATGTTGTTTAGCGTAGTGCTATGAGTTTTTACGATGAAACCGAATAGCTTTGATTTAGAAGTAAGGATATTTTGTGTATAGATCCTTTAACACCTTGTAGGTGCCTGTAGAAGGTTTCGTATTCGTAGTCTGGATCTTATGTTGGATTTAGATCTTCGCTGATGATGATTGCTAGGAGTGTCATCCATTGGCTTGAATGGTTTAGCATTCTGCGATGTGGCGGGAGGTCATATTGAGCTGAGTCATGTTCGAAATGGCGTGAGGCTGGATGGGCCGAGTCATGTTCGAAATGGCGTGAGGCTGGTTGAGCCGAGTCATAATTGAGACCTGTGGGTGCTGTATTTGTACACTTTAAGTTAATTGATTGTATATTTTTAACAATGCGAGCTTTTGGGATTAATGATTAGTGCCAACGATCCGACATCCTCGACTAACTTCTACTTGTAAACTCATTTATGGAGTCTGTAAAAAGTCCCTAATAAGGACTTTGGATCCTCTGTGTACCTACTACGAGTTTGAATTTTAATAGTCTAATCAACTTTTTCAGAAACTAAACATTTATATGGGGTATATATCCAACTATATTGGCGTTAATATCATTAATTAAGAGGCACTTTCAACTAGGAAGACCAATAAAAGACACTTTTCATGTGCTCACGTAACAGTTTAGTACGACTACTTATAATGCATCTAAGTTTATGTTGGTAAATTTTGCACCGGAATATTCAGTAGAAAATTCTGAAGAATTGTGTGCACGAATACTAAAGCAAGCAGGAAACTTCGAAGAATTGGGCGCACGAATACTAAAGCAAGTCTATGCGTAGCGTAAGAATCTAAAACACATTTCTTATTACAAGAGCATTAAAGATGTCCTTTTCATATGTTCCCTCCCATGGAGTATGTATAGTACGATTATGTACAATACATCTAATTAGTTGATGTTGATAAATTTTGCATGGGAATATTCATTAGGAAACTTTGAAGAATTGGGTGCACGGATACTAAAGCAAAGTATACGAGTAGCGTAAGAATCTAAAACACATGCATTTCTCTTAAGAGCATTAAAGGTGTGTCTTTTTCATGTGTTCCCTCCCATGCATGAAGTATAATATATACGAATACGTTATCTAAGTTTATGTTGAAAAATTTTACATGGGAATATTCAGTAGGAAACTCTGAAGAATAATTGGGTGCGCGAATACTAAAGCAAGTATATAAGTAGCGTAAGAATCTGAAATACGTATAATTTTGATGAAATGATGTTATTGGTGATCGATGCATATATATACTCTGTGGAGCACAAACACTAAAGCAAATATACAAATAGAGTAAGAATCTAAAACACAATTTCGATGAAATAGTATTATTGGTGATGCATATACTCTATAGAGTTTTCTCGCGAAGGCATATTCTTATGCTCATAGATTTTTCTAAACCATATATATATATATATGTAGTAGACATTAAGGGCATGTTTGGTTCGTATATTTTGGATCCGGAATGGGAATCGATTTGATCAAATCCGGCTAATCTTGTTTGGTTCAAGGGAATCGGTTTGGGACTCCCATTCCAAATCGGAATGGGAATGGTCCTTACAAATTGATTCCGGCCTCCAAGCCCGGATTGAAATTTCAATCCCAAGCCCAACACTTACCTCTTCTTAGGCCCAATCCAATATTTATTTACTTTATCTATTCTTTTTCTTCTCTTCCCTCTTTTCTTAGCATTAAAAAAAAAACGTGATATATTATTTTTATTATAGTTTTATTCGAAAAAAATTATGCATTTTTTTTTTGTTATTTTTTGCATAAAATTTTTTAAAATAAATTTTAAAAAAAAATTTCATAGCTCTAACTTGAGAGTTGTATTAATTTTTGTTTATATAAATTTTAGATAGTTTTATAAAATTATATTTGAAAGTAAAATTAGTATTATGTTATTCTATTAATTTTTACTTTGTATCAACCAAAGAGTGAAATAGAAATAATTCATTTCGATTTCCAATCCAAAAATGAACCAAACGTCATGGGGGAGTGAAGCAATCCGATTACCATTCCAATTCATTCACATTCCATTATCGATTCCAATTCCACTCTTGAACCAAACAAGCCCTAAAGATGATTATGAACATACATATTTTATCTTTTGTGCAGGAACAGTGCATTTGCTAAAATTTGATTACATATATGCAACACCTAAAGCTTCTAGAGAAATCCATTTTACAATGATAGGAAAATATTCTTCAAGTTACATGAAATATCATGTGAAATTATTACTATATCAATTTTCTATCAATTTAAACTATGTGAAATTATTACATATATAGTGAATATACTATGGGGGCGTTTGGTTGTATATATTATATTTGGAATGACAAGTTTATTACTAACTTATCAGATCATTTAGATTGGAAGGATTATTAAGAACTAGTATATTATTTTTATTAATAGATAACTAATGATTTCTGTCAAGTATGAAAATGAGAATATCTCATAACCCATAATAATCTAGTATATCCTTTCATTCAGAAACCTCTATTGATTTTACTATATTTCGTTAGCTAACACATTTTACAGCGGCTCAACTTGAGTTGAAGATAATAATTTGAATATTTTCAGTAGAAAATATGTAGGATTATTGAAATATTACAAACTGGTAACCAAACGGGTCTTTAATTAGTGTTATATTCAAAATCCATTCTTCAACTCATTTGTTTTATTATTTCAATGGAGTAATTAAGTACTTCCATTTTGCTTGAAGGATCAACTCTATATTATGTAGAGCAAATGTTTGAAATATTCAAGTGTTTGTAGTGTTACTCAAAAGATCAAATTAAATAGCAAATGTTTTAACTAAAAGCGTAGAATTGGTTCTGATACAATGTTATCTAAAATAGCGATTTATTAGACAACTATATATTCAGAAATTATCCTTACACTGAGCTTCATGTAATGTATTTGCAACCTAGCTTACACTGAGCTAGAAACACACTATAAATTAACTTCTTTTTTTTTTCTTTTTTTTTTTTTGAGAGAGAAAGATAGCATGCTACCTGCTTTGTTTATTTCATTTAGAAATAAACTTAGCTGGAAATATAAATCAACTAGGATTCGAACTTGGATCTCGGGTACCAACCACCAATTAAGCCTTCTGCCACTTACGCCAGGGACGGTCGGTCACTAAAAATTAACTTAAATTGGCTTTCCTTATTGCATAATACCAATATACTCTTTTATTTCAAGTCATGAGGTACATACATATAAAAGTTGCATGTCATACATGATGATGTAGATAGAACCCATGAAAGAAAAATAAAAATTAAATGAAGGAAATAATGAGAGTTGCCAAAATAAAAATATTTTTTTGGCTCCTCCCTCCCCTCCACACTAATGCTGACCCAACCAATGAATACTGCAAATTACATATATGAGTGACCTAGTTCTATCTATGTAGTTACTAACATATAAATATATGACATTGCATATATATATATAGGACTACTCAAGAAGAAACCCTAGCTAAAAAGCCCTGTGACACAGATCCTGGAGCTTCTTCCATGAGTCCTCCCTCTGCATCTTCAGCTGCTTGTAGAAGTCTCCGATGAACGTCTCGGCCTTCGCAAAAAGCTCCTGCTTGCTCATCTCATCCTCCAAATCCTTCCACTCCTCCTCTTCTTCCTTTTCCTTCTCCGCCTCAGCATCCTCCGGTTCGAACGAGCCGATAAAGAAGAGGCTCGGCCTCGAGGGGCACCTCTTGAGCCCATCCACCCTCTTCCCAACCTTCTTCTTCGCTACGGGCTTCGTAGACACGATACTGCTCGTTTGTGCACTGGCTTTGTCTGCACCTGCCTTCATACAGTTAGATACGAAATTCTCAATCTTTGAAATAGGCGTTGAAGCGGTCGAATCGCTCCTCGGGTTATGAGGACTACTATAACTAGTCCCTAAGTTTGTAGGAGTAGCGGCGGCGGTCGGTTTCTTATCGTTACGGGGACCAGAGGCCGCTCTGAGGACGCCTGCCTCGACCCCGAGAGCGACGATGAGGATGTTAAGGATGAAGTAGAGGTATGAAGGCCTTAGGGAGGAGGAGATGAAGGGGGTGAAGAGGAGTAAGAGGAGGAGCAAGGCCACTTTGGCTAGTTGAGAGAAGGGTGGGAGCTTCTCCATAACTATGTGATATGAGGAACTTAACTAGAAAGGGGGTGAGGTAAGAATAGTGGAGGGCCCTAGCCATGTATATATAGAGTTGGAATGTAGAATAATATATAGATTCTACTCTTTGTTGGTTTTAGATAAGGTCATAGTCCTAGTAGGATTGGATGTTGGAGAAATTTTTGCCTGCACCTGGTGTGCAAGCACATATTTCATACACCACACTGCTATATATATTCTTTAGGATAGAGATCTCAAAATAAAAATCTAGCTCATTTGCTTTGTTTTGTGACATAAAATTTTCTATCAAAATTCGATTTTTCACTTTCCTCTTCTATCATTTAAAACCTATATTTTGCTTCCTTGTAAAATAAAAAATGTTCACTTCGCCTCCTACTGTTAGTAAATCCGTTAGGATTCGCTTGTAAAATATTATTATATATTTTTTATGCCAAAAATATCCTCAGTCTTTTCTCCTGTGTATATTGTGAGGTGTAAAATAGTGAGGGACAAAATGGTCATTTTATCATCACAGTTCACACCGTACCTCCTGTGAACATTATTTCATTTTACAAGGGGATAAAATATAGGTTTTTAAATAACAAAAGGGAAAAGTGAAAAATCAAATTTTGACAGAAGGATTTTCTGTAATTTAGCCTATAAAAAATTATAAATTTTGGATTTTGATTTCTTATAAATCAAACAATGATACATTCTCTATTGGTAATAATTGGGACTATGTGATACCGAGTTCATTAGTTCTGATGATATTCAATTTGTTTTCACGTAAGTAATTTAGATGTTATAGATCATATCTATTGTCTTATATTTTGATTTAATATTATGAATCATTACATTATAATACTGCAGTGGACTTATTGTACTTATTATACAACTGGTGCAGAGAGTGATTTCTCCGTAAATTAGGGCTTTTCTTGGTCGGCAATGCATGTTACCTCTACATCCAAAAGTGCATTTGGAGGTTACATCCTCTCTATGGAACTATGTAATTTTAATGCTAGTCTCATGATACATTTCTTTTTTAATACTAAAATTCCAAAAGAATTAATTATTTAAACCATAGAATGGGTTGGATGCAATTCTACCTGCAAATCTGACACGTAGTATTGCTATTTGTACATTAAAAGTGGACGTAAATTCTACACTCTCGATCTCCATCCAAATTAATATGTAATTTTTTCATACTAATCTCATCATACTTTTTTTTTTTCATAATTTAAGAGCAAATGCTACTAGCATACTCCAAGGGCTAAAAATAGCTCTTAATTGTCATACTAATTTTTTTTTTTATTTTTATTTTTATAAATACTAAAAATCCAAGAATTTTTAGATCCCTTGCACTGAGGGATATAAATCATACACCCTATTTTAAGGTAAACGAGCAGCTTTTTTTTTTTAATACTAAAAATCCATAAAAGTATCATTTTTTTTTTTCAAGAGAGATATGTAATACGTTACCCGCTTCGTTTATTTCATTTATAAATAAACTTAGCTGGAAATGTGAATCAAATAGGATTTGAATTTAAAATCTAGGGTACCAACCACCAAGTTCTTTGCCACTTACTCTAGGTACGATCAGTAAAATGTCAAAATTTTTTAATAGATTAGATATAAGATTTATACTCAATTTTGGGCGCATACGCCAGCATTTCTCTTGAACTAATTCTATATGTACATCTAACCTGTACATACTAGTTTTTTTTTTTTTTTTTAATAGCTAGCATTCATTAGTGAAAAACTTTTAGACCCTCACATCCAAGACTGTAACATGTCTACCCTTTTAGTTGCTATACAGCTAGCATCCTAGCCTTTTTATAGCCAGGATTCACCAATGAAAAATTTTAAACCTCTCACATCCAAAGAATATAAGTAAATTTTAAACCTCTCACATCCAAGAATATAAGTTGTACTCCCCCCCCCCTCCTCTATATTTGGGATACAGCTAAGCATTTTTCTTTCTTTCTGTTTCTATTTTGGAGATACTTGGTTGTTGTTGCATGCTATAGTACACATGTTGTGCTTTTTTAGCAGAGAGTGAGAGTGAGAGAGAGAGAGAGAGGGGGACAAGTGCATGGGGATCAATTTTGTGATAAGGTCGGTTGAGAATATTCCCTTCTTTTTGCAAGAATGTTGACAACCAAATAGATCACAGGTGGGGCAAAGGTGAAGAGCTTTTATTAGGATCTTTGTTCCCTCTCGATCTGAAGCTAAAAATTTGACTACAAGTTGTTGCCTACACTCAGGTCCACTGCACACCCAATTTAGAACTAGGCTTATATACTATTAATAGTATCAAGTCATTGGTGCTATATATATATATCAGTTTTCTGGCCATTGGATTAAGAGATGTGTGGTTAGGATGATGTGGACCTTTTAGAATTGAGTGAGTGGTTGGTTGAATAGTATGATCCAACGGATGAAATGATCAAAAGGATAGATCTAACGGTGGAAAACTTGGTAACACCAAGTGCTTCATGCTATTAATAGCATTGTAGCTGCATGGACTCCCCAATTTATTATGATAATTTATATTTTGAAATTAAAATCTAATTTGACTGTTGCAATCTACAGACATCTAATAATGATAAAAATTTACAAGACGAATAGTTTCAGAAACCAATTGTATAAAAGCATATTGTTCAGCTGGTGAGACGTAAGTTTTTCAAAATTTATAATTTTTAATATATAGATAAGCTTTTTGAATGTTATGAACACGGCCAATAAATTAAGTTTTGATTTTGAAACCTTTATTTTAAGATTTTTAGAAGGAAAAATGCTACATGTACATGTATACATATGTATGTGAATCTTACGTCTTACTTGTCTTAGGATTTACTAACTTCTTGCTTTAGGAAATAAAAGGAAAAAGTTGGTAAGAGTAGTGAGAAAATAATGGCGACTGCATGAGTGGAGCGTAAAATTTACATTTAGGATTTGTTTGGTTCATATGGTCGGAATGAAAATGAGAAATAAATTGATTGCGTTACAATGGAAATAAAATGACGAATTATTCAAAAATATTTGGTTTAGTATTAGAATGAAAATTGAAATGTACAGTTAGAGTACATCTTGGATTTTGAGAGAAAATTTTAATCAAGGGAAAGGAGAGTGACGAAGACAAAAGATAGAGAGATGTGTTTGCGAGAGAAGGCTCAAAGTGGTTTATTGTATAATGAGTCAATTCAGAATTCAAAATTAAATTGGGTTATAAATGGATTGGATCTTTTCCATTCCAGAATGGGTATCAAAATTGGACTCTAATTTTCGTAAAACAAGCAACTATGGAATCAGTAAATTCCATTCTGATTTCACAACTTTTGTGAAAGCACGCATTGAGTGATTTATTCAGGAATTAATCAATTCGGAATTCATAGTCGAATTGAGTCATAACTATTTTAGGGTGGGAATCAAAATCGGACTCCAATTCCTAGAAAACAAAATAACTATAGGAATCGATAAATTCTATTCAGATTTCACAGTCTAAAATAGCCAAACAAGCCCTTATTAGTTTCTAAGCATATAGGTAGCATTACTTATATATATATAGTGAGCTCCTATGTTTTTAAAAGTACCAAGTCATTGGTGCTTGTAAGTTTTTAGCCCTTAGATTGAGAGATGTGGTTAGGATAATGTGGGGCCCCTTGGATTAAGTGGGTGGTTGGTTGAATAGTATAATCTAACGGATGAAAATAATCAAAGTCATAGATCTAACGGTAAAAATTCACAAGCACAAAGTGTTTATTTTACAAGACTCCCACGACTCTCTCTCTCTCTCTCTCTCTCTCTCTCTCTCTCTCTCTCTCTCTCTCTCTCTCTCTCTCTCTCTCTCTCTCTCTCTATATATATATATATATAAAATTTGGTGTATAATATGTAGTTGTATTCCCGGTGCACACAATAATTTGCCATCTAAAATGGTTTCCCACCACTTGGCGTTAGTGGAATTTTGGGCCCCTACTCTTTGCATATGCTTTTTCTTTTTTTTTTCGGGCTTTTTTTTTTTTAATTTTTTTTTTAAAATTTTTTCCATGTGAAGGCCGTAGGGCTTATTCTCTCCTTTTTGAGACACACATTTCTACGGTGACAAATTTTCAATGGCAAGCATAATTTTACATTTTTACAATTTTTTTTTTGTTAAATGAAAAAAATTATAGTACTTTTTTTTTTTTTTTTTTTTTTTTTTTTTTTTTTTATCTTAATTAGAGGTCGATCGAGTTTGGATCATTTCGGGTCTGAGGCCACTATATATGTGGCTTGAGTTGTGTTTTGTGATTTGCTTTCTTTTTTTTTTTTTTTTTTTTTTTTTGGTGCATTATCCTTCGTTCCATCTTAATTTCTTTTAAAAACACTCTATAATAGTTTAAGTTTTTGAAGAATAACGATTGTTTTACATAATTTATATGATATCAAATAATACTGAGTACGAATCCTATCAGGCTCTTAATATTATTAATATTTTTTTTTTAAAGAAGAACGGTTAGAGGTACTGAGTTGAATCCTATCCGACGCCTATTATTATTGATTTTCTCTTCAGAGAATAATAGATTTGAGTTCTATTAGGCTCCCAATATTATTGTTTCCTCTTTAGAGAATAATGATTATCCAAACATCATGATTTTCTCTTTGGAGTTCGATGATATGAGGTATTGAGTTGGAGTCTTTTGATTTTCTCTGGAGAACAACAATTATTTTATATAATTCAACAATACAATCATTTTATGAAGCTTATTAATTTATTATACCTATTGTGAATTTTTAGCATCGTTTTTTAATTTTTTACCTACTTTGATTCACATATTATCTTCTCTAATCATAAGAGACCAAATCTATGAAATTTAGAGGTACCAAAAATATAATTAATCAACTAGGCTTTTTTTTTGGTTCCCTCTTTTCCAGTTTAATTTTGAAATATAACTTTTCTCTTTCTCGATCCTCGTATAAAAAAAGCTTTTCTACTTTATAAAAGCTCCGTAATCACGCATCTTTCTCTTCTAGTTCCCCCCTGTTTCTTTCACTAAACAGTATAAGGATAGGGTTCAAAAAAAAGAAAAGAAAAAAGAAAGAAGAAAAAAAGAATAAAAAGTGTTATGAACACATTGACAACCATGACTAGGGATTTCTTATATACTACCAGTTTGCTCATAACCTTTTCTTTTATTCCTTCTTTTCTCCCCCTTATTCTTATCCACAATAGAGCAGGATTTGAGATGAGTTGAAAAGAGGATAAAAAAAAAGGCTAAATTATAAAAAATTTTCTCTCAAAATCTAATTTTTTATTTTCGTCCTTGTCAATAAAAATCTATACGTCCTCTTACAAAATTAAAAATGTTCACAGAAGTATACGGTATTAATTATGATGACAAAATAACAAAATTGTTCATCTTTTTCGTCTCCTTTCCAATCCCTCCTCTCCAATCCCGTTCATTCACAATCTATCCTCATCCATCCTTCATGGCTCTCTCGACTCCAGCCTTGACTCTGCTTACTCCATCTGCTCCTCCGCTCTTCCAGCACTCTTGCCGCTCCTCTATTTAGGCGATTGTAGGGATCAAGAGATCATAGTGGGCGTGGATGGAGAGGTGGGCGCAGACGAGGATGAGATGGTGGAGGGCGCGGGGATATGTGCTGACATAGATAGAGGGTTAGGTGAGGGCGAGGCGGCGGAGGAGGGCAAGGTGGCACGGCCAAATAATTAAGCGTCATAGATATTTATTATAAGAACAACTCCTGAGAATCAATCTATCAAATTTGAGTTGTAAAAGAAAATAAAAGCATAAATGTAAATAAATGAGAATTTAAAATGTGCTATAACAGAGCTCAGCCAAAACTATATATAATTCAATTATTTGCATGCTCTGTGAACATACTTAGTTAAACAAATTAAAAAACACAAATAGAGTAGCCATGTTCGTCATCGTGTGTGTTCAAAAGATGGTTTCAAACATCGGCTTCTCAAGAGTACATATAGAAATTTTTTTGAAAAGCGGTACTGATTCATAGGTTCGTAATGGTTAATACATAGTAGAGTTACTAAATTTAAAATTATTAAATTAAATTGATTAAATAACTTAAATAAAAAAAAATTAAACTTGAGAAAGTGTCAATAAAAAAAAAATTAAAGCTGAGAAATCTATTTCAAAATGACTTATAATTAAGGGGTTTTAATACATTTCAAGTTTACAATACATATAACCCAAGTGCTATATGAATTTTACTCACGTTATTCTCTATGGTATCGTTTGGTTCGGGTATAAGCAAGAACTAACTATTACTGGAATAGGTACAAGTATGGGATAAAAAAAATAGCGTTTGGATGAAAATTGGGTTGTTCCCGAGGATAAGAAATATATTAGATAGTGTTATATAAAAAATGGAGGTGTTGGTAGAGATAACCGAGAACTACTATTCTCGAATAAAAAATTAGCGTTTGGGTACAAAGGGGATAAGGACCTATTTCTATCTCTATCCCCTAACCAAATGGTGCGATACAAGTAAAAAATATATATTATTCTCCATAGTTGAAACGAGAGATATGATTTACACTGATACTAGCGAATAACTCCCTAAAATATTTCTTTTCCCAGAAAGTACAAGTTTTATATATATGTTTATATCGGTGAGTGATTGTATCATATTTTCTATATTACTTTGCTACCGTGAAGATATTCAAATTGTCTATATATCCAAACTTCTAAGTTTTAAAACTCATCAAATCATTATTTAATTAGAGTAGGTCTTGTGTGCTATTAGGAGCACGGAGGCCTCCGTGCTCCTAAGCCTTTTTTCGATGATGGAGCTTCCGAATTGACGAGCGGTTCCGTTAGACTTGATCTAGCGTACGTATTTAAACTATTTAGAAAATAATTTTTGTGTTTTTCGGTATCATTTTTCTAGCGATCGAAAGTGTTCAAAGTCAACAATTTTTAATAGTTGATGTATACCGTTTGCAAGTTTAATGGTGTAGAAATATTTAAATCAGATAAAATTTTGATAGAAATTTTTTTATATTATTTACAACAGGATCAATATGTTTGATAAAAAATTTTAATGGTATATCACAACTTTTTGTAAGATCTTTATTTTAGTTGATTTTGAACTCTTTCGATCGTTCGGTAAATAATATTGAAAAGTCACAAAATTTATTTTCTAGATACTTCAAATATATCTTAGATCAAGTCTAACGAGTTAATGGTCGAATCGGAAGCTCCATCATAAAAACGTGAAGCAGAGGCCTCCGTGCTACGTACTAATAACACACAAGACCTACTCAATTAATTACACTACTTATATAGCCACGTGACAAAATCATTGTATTGTAATTATGCCATCTCTTGTATGGAATGGAGATGAGAAGAGTTTTATTTCATGATGGGTATGAGAAAATTTTCTGTATGTGCAGGGAGAGGATGGAAAAAGACTCGGTAGTGATTCCTAACAGCATTCCTGTATTTAGGGTTTTATTTCATGATGGGTATGAGAAGATTTTCTCCATTTGCGGGGAGAGAATGGAAAAAGACTCCGTATTGATTCCTAACTGCATTCCTTTCTTCACTTCAGGAACAATCACAGTCAAGTCCCTCATCCCCAAATGGTTGTAATTCCTAACCGCATTTTTATCTTGGATGTAATTGTGAAATGTTATAATTAGTAAATATGTGTTAAATATTTTAAATAAGAGATGAAAAACTATAATTTATATTTCAGTACTCGAAAGATAAAAAATTTCACTGCCTATAGTATTTTTATTAATATTTATATTATTTTTTATAAATTTTTTTGATATCCCCACCTATAGAAGTAAAGAATATTGTGCAGTGATATTTTGACAAATATAAAATTTTTGGTCATTGGTTAATCCTCCAATATCACAAATAGTAAAATATGATATAACATAACTCTAATCTCCTAAAATTTAGGACAAATTATTGTAAATCATGTGGCATATAAATGCATCAAGCATTATATTTTGTAATTATTTTACCATCTCACAAGGAAGAGATGAATCGATAACAAATGTCATTTGTATGATATCTCACAAGGAAACAATGCTCCGACAACTACGAAGGTCATTTGTTTAACTTGTCCAACTTTTAAAAGTAATTAGTTGTATAACTAAGGTCATATCCTACAAGGTGTATATTTATATTAGTATCGCGCGATATGACACTTACATGTAATAGTTGCATGTGCATAATAGTAACATATAACATGTATTAGTTTTAGGTTTTCAGGTAAAAAATATATTTTTTTAGTGAAATACATATAATTATGTTTCAAATGTATAAATGTAAATGCTTAATTTCAATAGCACTTGCTCTAGAGTTACAAAGATAAAAGACAATTCAAATAGGACCTTCAACTTTACATTTTTCTATTGACTTTTTTGAAAATTTGAATTTTTCTTATTTGTATTATTTTAGTTAATTAACACAGAATTTTATATTTATGACCTTATTAACTAATATCTATTAGGGAAAACTTCAAAAAAAAACCCCTGTGGTTTCACACTTTTTCAAGTTAGTACCATGTGGTTTTTACTTTATTACTTTAGTACCCTGTGGTTTAAAGTGTATGAAGCTAGTACCCTGTGGTTTTGCACTTTATCACTTTAGTACTCTGTGGTTTTAATTTTGTATCAAGTTAGTACCATGTGGTTTTAATTTTGCTGGGTACATTGCAGTCGAAATACAAAATCTAAATTTTATTTCATCATAATTCTCTCCCTAAATTACAAAGGATAGACAATATTTATAATATTCAAAATATAATTCAAATCTAAAATAAATCTCATGATTTTAGAAATTTTTTTCTTATTTGAAAATATCTGAAAAAAGCTTAAACCATATTCTAATTTTTAGAAATTCATTTGATAATTTCTTTTTTTCTTAAATGATAAATTAAATTAACAAATAGAATAAATCTTAAAATAAGAAACAAATCTAAATAACTGAAGCAACCCTTATAAAAAACACTCAAAGTAAATAAAGGGCTGCATCACTTTATTCATAGGCTTATAATGGCTAATAGATAGTAGGGTTACTAAATTTAAAATTATTAACTAAGAATGATTAAATAACTCAAATAAAAAATTTTAAAATTGAGAAAGTGTCAATAAAAAAAAATAAAGTTGAGAAATTTATTTCAAATGACTTATAATTGACGGGTCTTAATACATTTGTAAATACATTTCACCCTTACAATAGATGTAGCCACAACGCCATATGAATTTTATGTGCTATTCTCTGGGCAACCATCTGGCTGGACGAAATCCCGCTCCGCACACTTCCCCGAAGTCTATGCCCACACTAGGAACAAGGAGGCTACTATTGCACAATGCTGGAACTCTAAGGGCTGGCGCTGGCGGTACATATGTTCCGGAGTAGCTGGACCACGAACACCAAAATTCCGAAGACAAAAAACGCTACTTATGAATATGCTCCAGCTTATTAGGCCTACACAGACTGCGGACCAGATCAAGTGGCGGTGGGCCTCCAGTCAAATTTATACCGTTAAATCCCTTTACTGCTTCCTTTCAGACTCGGGTCTCAGGGACAATCTGAGCCGTTTTACTCAATATATCTGGAAACTGAAAATTCCAGTCAAGATCAAAGAGTTCCTATGGATACTTCTTCGAAAAAGAATTCTCACTGCAGATAGACTTCACGCACAAGGTTGGTTACCGAATCAAGCGTGCATCTTCTGCGCCGCCCACACAGAGAGCTGTGATCACATCATGTGCTCATGTATCTTTGTCCGTTTAATACTGTTCAATTTCGACGGGTTGGATGTCCCGTCCGAGCCCTTGGGAGACGTTACTGCACTATGGGCAAGATTGGTTGCTTTGCCGGACAACAATACGGGACTTACTTCCCTGGCTCTCCTTTCGGCTATCTGGTGGGTAATATGGACAGAGAGGAATGGCTTAATTTTCAAGGGTATTTCTCCCAATCCATCTCGGTGTTTGGAGCGAGTTAAGCTTCCGGCGAATGACTGGAACACACTCATATGATCCCGTGTTTCGTTTGTATCTCTAGAGTCTCTCTCTTGTTTCTCTTTTCGTTTTCTGGTTTTGCGTCTGTGTTTTTCTTGGTTTTGTTGTTTGTCTTGTTCCTTTTGGTTTTTTCGTTATCGTTTTTTGCGCTTTTCCTTCGGAGGCCCTGGTTGCTTCCATCTTGTAAGCCTAGTTCATTTTCCGAATGAATGAAGCGGGTAGCTATTACTTCCTATTTCTCAAAAAATAAAAATATCGAACAATTTTCATAATTTGTCGCGATAGGATGGGGATCGAAATACTGCTTGCGAAATCACTCATACCTACTAATATTATGAAATTTGTTATTTAAATACTATTTGATGAACTAGGAATACAATCAATAACACTAAATTATTGGTGCTATTAGTTTTAATACTTGGATTGAGAAATGTGCGGTTAGGATGATGTGGGCCTCTAGGGTTGAGTGAGTGGTTGGTTGAATAGTATAATCTAATGGATAAAAATTATTAAAAAGTTAAATATAACGGTGGAAAACTCGATAGCACCAAGCCTTTGGTGCCATTAATAGTATCTCAGCGGGACTCATATTTAATTGCTATGTATATTTTTTAGTAATTTAATATTTATATTTAATATAAATCTATAGTAAACAACAATCAAATATAATCAACAAATGAAATTTAAAACGACATGAATTAAAATTAAATTTAATCTAATTAAGTTTTCAATGAAAAATTAATTGAAAATATTTTTAAAAAATTTTGTGTGTTTTCGTTGTCTAGATTGGACGTCTAAATACTGCAGGCGCAGGAAACGCTCATCCTTGCCCCCTTACGATCCTAACTACACTCCTGTCTTAACATTAGACACTGTACAATATAAGTGTGAAATGTTATAATTAGTAAATAAGTATTATATATTCTAAATAACACATAAAAATTATAATTTGTTATACAATTTTTTTACTAAATATTTCGGTACATAAAAATTAAACATTGCACTAATTACATTATTTTTGTTAATTTTTATATTATTTTTCATAAATTTTCTTAATATCCCAGCATATAGAGATAAAGATTATTGTGCAGTAGTGTCTTGATAAAAATAAAGTTTACGGTCATTGGTTAATCCTCCAATATCACAGATGAATAAATATAATATAGCATATCTCTAATCTTCTAAAATTTAGGAAATTTATTGTAAATCATATGACATATAAATGCATCAAACATTATGCTTGCTAGTTATTTCACCATCTCACACGAAAAAGGTAAATCAGTAACAAATGTCATTTGTGTGACATCTCACAAGGAAAGAATGAACCTACTATGAAGGTCATTTAATTTGTTTGACTTAGTTGTATAATTAAGGTCATATTTTACACATGGTGTATATTTACGTAAATACCTAGTCAATATTAGGTGTCATTGTGTCAATGAGTTGAACATGAGTGAGCTGGGAACGGCTCGTGTTCGGCTCATTCCGAGCAGGAGTTGGCTTATTAAAGTATCGAGTCAAAAAATCCAGCACGTATTCGGCTTGTTTATTAACGAGTTGAACATGAGCTGTACACGAGCTGGCTTACGAATAATAAATTAAAATGATATATATATATATATATATATATATATATATATATATATATATATATATATATATATATATATATATATAATAAATTTGTGAGATTTTACCTATTAGACTTTGCTCGATATGATGGTGAAACTTTACATATAAATTGGATTTTTTATAACCGAGTTGAGCTTTATATTTAAATTGGGTTGAAAATTAATTAAATAATACAAATTTGTATTTATATATAAAATTAATTATTTATATATATATAAATACAAACTTATATAAATTATATAAATATAAAATATATGTATTCGAGTACATTATCGAGCCGAACACGAGTGAGCTAACCTCAGGTCGTGTTCGGCTCGTTTATTAAACGAACTAAAAAATTCAGCTCGTGTTTGACTTGTTTACTAAATGAGCGTTTTTATCTGGAGCTCATTTCTAGTCGAATATAAGTCAAGCTTGCGACAACGAGCTGTATTGCAACCTCTAGTCAGTATGACACTTTTGGTTGCGTGTACATAAAATAGAAAAACATGCCGTAGGAGGCCTAATCGTTTAAGGCTATAAGTGTAAAAATTGTATTTTAGTACAATACATACAAATATGTTTCAAATGTATATAGGTAGATACTTAATTTCAATAGCAATTGTTGTAGATTTATAAAGGTAAAATTGAAATACGACCCCTCAATTATAAGACAATTTGATTAGGACCTTCACCTTTACATTTTTTTATCGAATTTTATGAAAATTTGAATTTTTCTTATTTGTACTATTTTAGTTAATTAAGATATCAGTTTATATTTAATTACTTTATTAACTATTATCTATTAGTTTTTTTACTTTTATTTGCTAAAATATTATTAAAGATAATAAATCTAAAGGAATTAGTTCTTTATCTCAGCAAGTGGAAAAAGGAAAAGAGAAGAAGAAGAGATAAGGATAAGATACAAAGGTGATGAAAGATCTTGCGGATCTAAATAAACTTTTTTTTTTTTTATCTAAATCTATTTTAAATACATTTATAAATTTATATCCCTAATTTTTAGAATTTTATTCTAAATCAGAATATTATAAAATTCTATCAAAACTAAAATAAATTAACTAAAATAAAATTTTAAAAATTATGAAACGATAATTTTAAAATCATAGTGATACAAGAAAAATTAGAAAAATCCTAATTTATCTTGCTAGCTGTGACACCCCAATAGTCCCACATCGAATGAGAATGAGGTTGTCATTGGGTTTATATGAGACTTAGACACTAGTAATAATAACTGGGCTTAAGTATTTTGGGCCGGTGATTGGGCCAAACGAGTTATTATTGCTTGTGGGCTGGGTCGTTACATTTGGTATCAGAGCCGGTTCACCAGCTGGACATGTGTGGCGAGTCTCGGCTGAGCTAGGGTCTGGATGACAAGGCTAGCGAGACGAGTCTCACATTGCCGGGTGTTCTTGGGCTGTGTGTGTGATTAGACAGATTCCTCGTCAGGGCCTTAACGGGGGGAGTCTAATAATAACTGGGCTTAAGCATTTTGGGTCGGTGATTGGGCGGCGATGTTCTTGGTGTGTGTGTGATTAGGCAGTTATTCGTCGGCGCCTTAACGGGAGTCTAATAATAACTGCAAGCATTTTGGGTCGGTGATTGGGCCCAACGAGTTATTATTTGTGTGGGTCGTTACACTAGCGATAATCCCAAAATTTTTAAAAAATTTTAGATTAATTATCAGATTTATTTTTTTAGTTTCTAAAGATTTTAATAAATTTTAAATCAATTCAAAGTTTTAAAAAATTCAAAAAAGTTAGTACAGCTCTAGCAAGGAAATTTCTACAATTTTTTATTTTATAAATTTTTTTAAAATTTAAGAGAAAATTTAAGAAAAAGAGAAAAATAAAAAAAGGAAGGAAAAGGAAAATAGATTTTTTAGTGAAAAAAATTTTATCGGAGTCAGTAAAAATACAAACCCAAATTTTATTCTATCATAACTCTCTTCCAATATTGAAAATATAATAGACTATATCTATAATATTCAAAATGTAATTCTAATCTAAAATACTCATGATTTAGGGATCTTTTTCTAATTTGAATATATCTAAAAAACCCCAAATCATATTCCTAATTTTAGAAATTTATTTTACATGATAATTCTTAAAGAAATCTTTTTAATATGATTAAAATATATTAACAAATAAAATAATTTCAAAAAATAGAAAAAAGAATATAAACCACTAAATCAACTTTAATAAAAAAATTGGCTCAAATAAATAAAAGGTGATTCGGCTGAATTCTTTTTGAGTATGGTTCTACATCACTTATTAATTTCATAAAATTTTGTAAAAAATTTAGATTATTTCTTAGATTTTTTTTTAGTTTTAAAGATTTTAATGAATTTTAAATCAATTCAAAGTTTTAAAAATCCAAAAAGTTAGTATAGCTCTAGCAAGGAGATTTCGACATTTTGTCGTGTATCCCATCATAACTCTCTCCCAAAATTACAAGAGATAAACTATATTTGTCACATTCAAACTATATCTATAATTTCAAAATATAATTCTAATCTAAAATAGTCATGATTTTTGCGATCTTTTTTCTAATTCGAAAATATTTAAAAATTTCTAAATTATATTCTTAATTTTAGAAATTTATTCTACATGATAATTTCTATTTTTTTAAAATGACTAAAATAAATTAACAAACAAAATAATTTTGAAAAATAGAAAAACAAATCTAAACCACCAAATCTACTTTAATAAAAAAATTGACTCAAAAGAAAAGGTGACTCGGTTGAATTTTTTTGAGTATGGATTCTCTTTGAGCATGGATCCCCATTGAAATAACTCACCAATCTCATCATCTATCTTTTTCTCAACTTCTTTATCACTGTAATTATCATCCACTATTCGTATTTGAAATAAAAATGAATACTCTTCGCCATGTCCTTTTCTTGAAGTTTGACCTCTTCGGCCAAATCAATCTCCATTCGACATTTGTTTCTTATGTACTCATTTTAAGTTTCAACAAAAGTGAAGCGCGGACTATTTTACTAGTTATTAACTATATTAGATAATTGGTTAATCTGGTTAATCCTCCAATACCTCAAATTGTAAGAAAATTGATACAGGTATAACATTAATGTCATCAAATTTGATAAAAAGATACTAGGTCATATGATATTTAAATGCATCTAAGAATGAGGTTTGCTTGTTATTTTACCATTTCACGAGAAAAAAATGGACCAACACTCTTTGTCATATGTTTGAGCTCATCTATCTTCTGGAAAGCCATGGAGAAACAATGAATAAATAGATTTAGACAAAATAACCTAACTAGATAATTGTATTTGCAATATATGCATGCTTAGTTGCTTTATTGTGACACCCCAATAGTCCCACATAAAATTGTTATGGCTAGATGTGGGAATATATAAATTTGATTGGGCTAGATATAATAACTAATCTTAAGAATATTGGGCCGGTGGTTTGGGTCCAACAAAGTTATTATTGTTAGTGGGCCGGATCGTTGCATTTGGGATTAAAACCAGTTCACCAGCCAGAAGTGTGAGATGAGTCTTGGTTGAGACAAAGTCGGTGATTGATAGGCTAAGTCACGATCGAAATGACAAAAGCTAACGAGATAAGTCTCATATCACCTGGTGATCTTGAGCTCCCCAATAGTCCCGGTCTAGACTCACAGCTAGACTAAATGTGAGCTTAACCATTTTGTGCCTTTCAAATTTTTTAAGGGCCGGTGGTTTGGACCCAACGAGTTATTATTGATAGCGGGTCGGATCGTTACAGTCTAGCTTCAAATTTTTTAAGATTGTTCTGTGTCCTCCATTCATTTTGTAACTATTTTGAAATTAATTATTTACTTCCAAAGTTGTGATGCTAAAAAAATATGATATTTTATTTCTAAATATTTATGATACACCTAGAATTTGGAATACTCATATATATGCTAGTGGAGAGATTTGCGCTTTGCAGCGGATAAAAACCCTAATAGTAATTAATAATAATAAAATATTAAATATTCTTTTGCGTATCTCATTTGGTATATCTACCGAAAGTATCTCACTGTAGGCGGCACATATGAACTCGACGATGCCTTCTCCGGCGATGGTGATAGTGACGGCGACAATGATCTCTCCGACCACGGCAGAAGAAGGAATTGAGTGCATAGAGAGACAGAGAGGGAACGAGAGAAAGAGGCGATGGTGTATAGATAAAGATGAGAGATAGAGAATTGATGAACAAATCGGAGATAAAGAATTGAAAGTTCGGTGGAATGAGGAAAAGGGGCCATGATGAATAATACGAAATAGAGAGGTTAGGATCGTAGATAGTAGTAGTACCATTTAAATATACTAATTAGAAGTTTGGTAGTGAAACCATTTACATTAATTGAAAGTATAGTGGAGGGAAGGTGTCACGCCCCGGGTTGCATATTCACCGGGCACGCCGACAAATCCGCCGTATACAAAAGAATTTCTTCTGTATACGAAGCGTAGCTGTACCTGTATAAACATATATACAATGCTACAAACAGTAGCATAGAGCTGAAATAAACTATAAACAAACAGGTAGGAAAAGTAGCCACTTTATATACATACAATCACAGATACAAAAGTAACACTACTCGCTCCAGCGAGTCCAACTGTATGTACAAAAGTGTCCCAAACCAAAAACTGTCACTACCTGCAGTGGAAGTCCTCTAGTACTGAACTCGAAGGGTAGGCTCTAGCCCGCCACGCCCTTCCCGCGGTCCGACTCGGACGGAGCAGCAGCCGCAACAGAAGGCCCTGCAACAAAGGTGGAAGAAAGAGGGCGTGAGAACTACTATAAAAACAAGTAGTCCTCAGTGGGTACCGCCCTAAACACATCGGTCCACCCACTAAGTCTACAAGGTAAGCAAGAAGGTAAAAGAAGCTGGAACCACTCGACAGCTAACAATCCCTATACTATCCTGCTCTAAACCACTCTCTGTAGAACTAGTAAAAGCTGACCCAATCGTACGAGGGACTGTGAAAGCACCCGTCCCGCCTGTCGAAGCAACACTACAACTACCCCAAGGGTAGCTAGTGGAGAGCAACCCACAACGAGGCGCGGCGACACCAACGCAAAAGCACTAAGCCGGACTCGGAGCGGCACTCGTGGCGCGAACCAACCGAGTATGCAAGCGTATCTCTGTCGAGCTCAATACGTAGTGACCTGGATTTTCTGGAACTTGTCAACGGCTCGGGCGGCGTCGGGACAAGTCCGGGCGCATTGGCGCCAATGGGACGCCAAACGGGCCTTGTGGGAACGCGATAGCAGCTTGAATCCTGAAAATCTGCGAAATAGTGGATTTTCAGTGTGCTATACCGGTACAAATCTTGGTTTGTACCGGTACAAGATTGATGGCTATACCGGTATAGCCACCAGAGATATACCGGTATGGTGCCGCGCTGAACTGCTCTCGGGTTGCCTGTTTATACCGGTACAAGGGCCGTTTGTACCGGTACAGAGTGGTAGGTGAGCTGGGGGCAGAATGGTCAACTCCACTTTGGTTTTGTCACCCCCTCCCATGCATGCCTACACGTCATGGGAGAGGGTGGGAGGCCTCATTTGCAGCACTCAACTCTCTCTCTCTCTCTCTCTCTAAATTTCCTTGGTTGGAGTAGAAGAGCTTGGGTGGTTGCTACTTCGCCGACGACGCGCCGCGAAGCCGGCAAGCATTTTCGACGTCGGGTTGCTGTGAGGGAGCCGAGCGTGGTGCTATTTCCCTTCTCCTCGGCGTGGTGCTGAACCAGGAGGATTACTAAGGTGAGTGGTTCAGCTAGTGTGCTTCTATTGCTTCTACTTCGACGATTCTCGAGCTAAGTCCGAACTGCTGCAGAAATCGACGTCGACTCGCCGTATTTCGGGCCGTGCGCGACGTAGGAGTGGCGGATTTCGCTGTGCCTAGACTCGTTGGAACCGTGTCGACGAGAGGAATCCAACGAGCATTTATTTGGAATTTTTGGTGAAGGTTAGCTCAGTCGAAATCCCAATTTTCTCCCTTGCTGTTTTCCTCCTCGAACTGCTGCTAACTGCAGCGACACTCCGCGGTGTTTTGCCTTTTTCTCCGTGTAGGGAACTCGGATCGCGACGAAATCTGGGGCATTGGATTCGCGACTTCGAGACGATTCCAGCGATACCTTACTCGCTGGATTTGAAGCAGGTTAGCCCAGTCGAAGTGCCGTTTTATTGAGCCGCTGCCCCGCGAGCAGAATCTGACAATCTGTTTTGCTGATTTCCAGCGTCGACGTCGGTGCTTCGCCTAGAACTCAGCGTAGGAGAGGCGGAATCCAGCGAAACTGGAGCCGTTGGATTCCTGACTGCGAGGCGAAGATTTCGAGCCCTTGCTCGCTGAATTTGGACAAGGTTAGCTTAGTTAACTTTAAGCTTTTCTCAGCCGCAGTTTTCCGGACAGATTTCGAAGAAATCGAGTTTTTGGTTTATCTCTTCGCCACAGGGTATCCTTTGGACGGTGACGGGTCAGCGGAGGTGATCGAGGGACCCAGGGCACTCCTTGCTGCCAGGGATTCGCCACAGAGGTGGGCAATCCATCGGTCATTCCTAAGTTTAAGTAGTCGGCATGTATAACTCGGTGTTAATGTTTAGTCCTTAGCTCGAATTCATGAATATCTTCTAGTATTAAATCGGAATTTTTGAAGCATGTTCACAAGTAGTATTTTTATACATGTTTGGACTTGGACTTGACTTAGGAGAAAACTACGATCAATCGTCATATATTACACTACCAGATTTAGCTCTAGGAGCCGTGTGTGTCGTATCGTCGCCGGGGGAGTGCGACGGATACTCAGAGTAGTGTAGTTTGTTTGACGCTCGCGCTGTGGATGCCGAGCTCAGTTCTGTAGAGTCGTCAGGGACCGTCGGGGGCTGACGGTGGGCCCAGTTTTCTGTTCAGTTACAGTGCGTGTGCCAGGGGCACGTGGTGTGTTAGTGGTTAGACACAGTTACTTGACTATGCTGTGAGAGCAGTTGAGCTCGACGGAGATACGCTTGCATACTCGGTTGGTTCGCGCCCACGAGTGCCGCTCCGGAGTCTGGCTTTGTGCTTTTGCGTTGGTGTCGCTGCGCCCTCGTGTGGGTTGCTCGCCGCTAGCTACCTGGGGGTAGTTGTAGTGGTGCTTCGACGGGGCGGGACGGGTGTTTCACGGTCCCTGGTGAAATTGGGTCGGTGTGGTTGGTACTACGGGTGGTTAGTCTTGAGTGTTCGGAGTAGAGACTTATAGTAGAATGTTTCCGATTTCCTTTTTCCTACTCTTACTTACCCTGTAGACTTAGTGGGTGGACCGATGTTGTTTTGGGCGGCACCCACTGAGGACTACCTGTTTTTACAGTAGTTCTCACGCCCCGTTTCTTCCACCCTTGTTGCAGGGCCTTCGGCGTCGGCTGCTGCTGCTTCTGAGGGGGACCGTGGTAAGGGCGTTGCGAGCTAGAGCCCTTCCCGACTGGTGTCGTGTTAGCCGTCTTCCTCTACTGCAGGTAGTGACTTTTGGGTTACTCTTTTGTACATACAGTCGTGAACTCGCTGGAGCGAGTAGTAGTCTTTGTGAACTTGTATGTGTATAGTTCTTTTGTACTACCTGCTTATATTTATAGTATGTTTCAGCTCTATGCTACTGCTTGTAGCGTTGTATTTCTATACAGGTACAGCTACGCTTCGTATACTTGGAAAAATTTTCCTTGTGTACGGCGGATTGTCGGCGTGCCCGGTTGCCCGAGCAACCCGGGGCGTGACAATTAAGTTGGTATCAGAGCTTAGTATTAGGTCGTTGGGACCTAGGAAACCTAAGCTGGTAAACCTTAAGAAGGTTTGACGTGAGAGGCGTGATTTAACGCGAAAGTCAATGATTGATTGTTGGACTCCTCCTAGAGTGGGGTGAGTGACTGAAGGAGTGTCTGTTTCGGTCCAGAAAAATTATGTTGGCTGCAGACAACATAATTTGAGGAGAAACAGGGACCACCTTCGAGACTTTCGATGATTGGGTCGAGTGTTTGTGTATCTGACCTCGTTATTAATTGTGCAGCTATGCCTCGACCTAGAGGACGACCGCCACTTAGGGGCCGCGCCCCACCGTCACCGCCGCCACCATCAGTATCGGATACCGTGCGGGCGGAGCAGACACCCAACCCGAGACGGGTGTACCCCGATAGAGGAGCGAGCACCCGACCGGAGACGAGCGCGCCGCCGGACTTGAGCGCACGGCTAGCGGCATTGAGAGGTGACGAGGCGGCGAGGATTATTCTTGCAGCGAGATGTGCGAGAGATTAGCCGCGTCATCGAGCACGGCGCCGGGAGCACCAGAAAGCGATCTGTTCCACCTCCCCGCTACCCGGCTGGACGCGGCCCGCCGCCACACCACCGGTGGAGATTCCTTCGATACCGATGGCGCCACGGAGGACCCGCACCACCGACGAGAGCGAGCAGCGGCTTGATGAAGCGACTGGTCCATTTTCACCGTTTTGACCCGCCGGCCTTCGATGGTAGTAGTTTTGAGCCTTGGGCGGTCGGGGGTTGGGTCAGTGCTCTAGAGAGGCTGTTTGAGGATCGACGTAGTCCTGAGACGGAGCAGGTGCGATTAGGGGTCCATTGTTTAGTGGGGGATGCCCGAGAGTGGTGGAAGAGGATGAGCGCGACGGCGAGTAGTAGCCTCGCGAGACGAGTGGGATGAGTTTTGCGGGATCTTTGTCCGCACGTATTTTCTGACGATGTAAAGCGAGAGGATCGAGGAAGACTTGAAGAGGATTCGGCGGGGCGATCGCACGGTGCGAGTACGTTCGGGAGTTTACACGACTCTGAGCGTGTGCCTTTTGCGGCTAGAGACGAGGCACATCGAGTGTATCTCTTTGAGCGGGGATTGAGGCCGGATCTATACGAGTTTGTACGGGCGCGGAGGTCGAGGACTTTGGATGCGTCCATTGAGCGAGCCTTGTGGGAGGAGCGCGGCGAGGCTACACTACGGGAGCGAGCACGGGGGCCGAGGACCGAGTCGGGACGAAGCGCCCCGCTCCGGCGACGGAGGGCAGTCGAGTAGCAGGCGTCCGCCTAGGCCTTCGCGACCACGTTTTCAGGGTCGGGGGTCTTCGGGGCGTCAGCGTTTCAGGGACACCCGTCAGCGGGGACAGCCACCGAGGACTCAGCAGTGCGTGATCTGTGGAGGACCGCACGCGGCCAGACAGTGCGAGCAGCGAGAGGGCCGTTGTTTTGGATGTGGACAGTCGGGACACATGAGGGCCACGCCCACGAGCGGCGTCGGCGGCACCTCATCGGCCGGCGCCGCGGGGTCTTTACGAGTTACGGAGCATCGCCGAGCTACGTCGGGGGACCGAGCGTCGGCACGCGACGGGATGATCGACGACGGCGAGCTCACGAGTGCGGAGTCTTTGCAGCTCAGTTGGAGGACTCGTCAGCAGCCGAGTGGTGGCAGGTATCACTTTACTTTCTGGTGTTAGAGCACGTACTTTATTTGATACCGGTGCATCACAGTCTTTTATCAGTCGAGCATTTGCATTGTTGCATGGTCTAGAGATAGAGACTTTACCTCAGGCCCGAGAGTTCCAGATTCCTGACCATGTACTACGAGTTGTAGAGTGTTGTAGGTCTTGTCCTGTGCAGTTAGACTCGTGGATTATGCCCACAGACCTGTTAGTTCTAGGGCGACTGCAGGACTTCGACATTGTGCTCGGTATGGACTGGTTGACGCGATACTACGCTACTATCGACTGCGGAGCGAGGACCGTGACATTCCGCGAGCCAGACCAGGAGGAGTTTACTTTCAGAGGCTGCAGGAGTACCTTGTTCGCCGCGTGCATTTCTTCAGCGAGAGCTCGACAACTGATGAGTAGAGGGTGTGTGGCTTTCTTGGCCACTGTTGTAGAGGTACCTACGGCGGCGCCGGGACTCGAGGATATCCCTGTAGTTCGCGAGTTCCGGATGTGTTTCCCCGGAGTTGACGACGATGCCGCGAGAGAGGGAGGTTGAGTTTGTGATTGATGTAGTCCACAGGCGCACCAATCTCAAAGGTACCTTATCGGATGGCACTGAGCCGAGGGAATTAAAGGCGCGGCTTCGGGATCGATGGATAAGGGATACGTCGGGCCCGGCGTATCGCCTTGGGAGCACCGATCTTTGTTTGTGAAGAAGAAGGATGGTTCACTTAGGGTGTGTGGATTACGGGGAGCTAAATAAAGTGACCATCAAGAACAAGTACCGTTGCCACGCATTGATGATCTGTTTGATCGGTGCGGGGATCTTGTGTATTCTCGAAGATTGATCTCCGGTCGAGTTACCACCACCGGATTGAGGGTGAGGGCGAGGATGTTCCCAAGACGGCTTTCGGGACCGTACGGACATTACGAGTTTACAGGGATGCCTTTTGGATTGACGAATGCCCCTGCCGCGTTCATGGATCTGATGAATAGAGTGTTCAAGCCGTTCTTGGACAGATTCGTAGTAGTCTTCATCGATGATATTTTGATATACTCCCGGAGCGATGCTGAGCATGAAGAGCACTTGAGGATAGTGCTACAGCTTCTGCGAGAGAAGGAGTTGTATGCCAAGTTAAAGAAGTGCGAGTTCTGGTTACGGGAGATCGCTTTCTTGGGCCACGTGATTTCTGTAGTTGGAGTGGCAGTGGACCCGAAGAAGATTGATGCTATTCGGGGCCCCCGGACCGACGGTGAGCGAGGTGCGGAGCTTCCTAGGACTTGCGGGATACTACCGTCGGTTTGTGGAAGGCTTTGCGAAGCTTTCCACACCCCTCACTCGATTGACTCGTAAAGGAATCAAGTTCATCTGGAGTGAGGACTGACAGAGGAGCTTTGATGAGTCGAGACAGAGGTTGACGTCAGCTCCTATCCTTGCCCTTCCAGTTATGGGGGAAGGATATGTGATCTACAGTGATGCATCACACAGTGGACTAGGTTGTGTGTTGATGCAGCATGGTAGGGTAATTGCTTATGCTTCACGGCAATTAAAGGATTTCGAGAAGAATTACCCTACGCATGACTTGGAGCTTGCGCGATGGTTTTTGCTTTGAAGTTGTGGCGGCATTACCCATGGCGAGCACCGTGAGATTTTCACGGACCATAAAAGTCTCAAGTATCTGTTCACACAGAAGGAGTTGAACCTGAGGCAACGCCGGTGGTTGGAGTTATTGAAGGATTATGATATTAGCATTCAGTATCATCCCGGCAAGGCGAACGTGGTGGCAGATGCGTTGAGCAGGAAAGCAGTGCAGGGCTCGTGCCTGATGATCACGCAGCAGAGGCCGTTACTTGAGGAGTTGCAGCGATTGAGTTTAGAGGTTGTGTCCCCTGGGTCTACTGCAATACTAATGTCTATGGTTTTGCAGCCCACTCTGTTGGACAGGATCCGAGAGAAACAGAGTGGAGACCCACACTTGTTGAGGATTAGAGAGCAGTTGGAGAGGGGACAGGCAGAGGGCTTCACAGTGGACAGTTCGGGAGTGCTGAGGTACAGGGACCGTGTGTGCCGTGGATTCGAGAGATCAGCGGAGATATTGAGAGAGGCTCACCGGTTCTCCTTATACGGTACATCTGGTGGAACTACAATGTATAAGGACTAGAAAGCACAGTTCTGGTGGAATGAAATGAAAAGCGACATTGGCAGATATGTGGCTCAGTGTTTGACTTGCCAACACGTGAAGGCCGAGCATCAGGTGCTGCCGGCAAGCTTCGAGTGCCCGGTGCCGAGTGGAAATGGGAGCGGTTACGATGGACTTTGTCGTGGGATTACCTAGAGCTCAGGGTGGTTTCGATGCCATTTGGGTGATAGTGGACAGATTGACCAAGTCTGCCCACTTCCTACCAGTTCAGACCACCTGGTCCAGAGAGAGACTCGCGCAGCTATACTTGGATGAGGTCGTCAGGCTGCATGGTGTGCCAGTGTCGATTGTATCAGATAGAGACCCGAGGTTTGTATCACACTTCTGGAGGAGCTTGCAGACAGCTTTGGGTACACAGCTGCACTTCAGCACAGCGTTTCACCCACAGACAGATGGCCAGTCGGAGAGGACCATTCAGACGCTAGAGGACATGCTGAGGGCATGCGTCTTGGAGTTTGGTGGAGGATGGCATCAGCATCTGAGACTGGTTGAGTTTGCGTACAACAACAGCTATCAAGCGAGCATTCAGATGGCTCCGTTTGAGGCGTTGTATGGACGCAGATGCCGATCCCCTTTGTTTTGGAGCGATGTGGGTGAAAGGAAGACGCTCGGGCCAGAGATTCTGTTGGAGGCTGAGGAAAAGGTGAAGATGATTCGACGACACCTTTTGACGGCCCCGAGCCGCCGGAGGAGCTACGCGACACCGGGGAGGCGAGACTTAGAGTTCCAGGTTGGAGACCATGTATTTCTTAAAGTCTCGCCATCCAGAGGGATACGCAGATTTGGAGTGCGTGGAAAGCTTAGTCCACGCTATATTGGCCCTTTCGAGGTTTTGGAGCGAGTTGGGCCAGTTGCTTACAGAGTTGCTCTACCCCCACGACTTGCAGGCGTCCACGACGTCTTCCACGTCTCGGCATTGAGGAAGTACGTATTCGATCCTTCTCACGTGATTGACTTCACTCCGTTGGAGATCAGCGAGGACCTGCGATACGAGGAGCGACCGTTGCGGATTCTTGCACGCGAGACGAAAGAATTGCGCAATCGGGTCGTCCCGTATGTGAAAGTACAGTGGAGTAATCACGAGGAGCGGGAGGCGACTTGGGAGCCGGAGGTGGTGATGAGAGAGTCTTACCCCTACTTGTTTGATGCTCAGAGCTGAGGTATGCTTTAGTTTCGCGGACGAAACTTTTGGTAGTGGGAGAGGGTGTAGTGACCTGGATTTTCTGCTGGAACTTGTCAACGGCTCAGGCGAGCGTCGGGACAAGTCCGGGGCGCATTGGCGCCAATGGGACGCCAAACGGGCCTTGTGGGAACGCGATAGCAGCTTGAATCCTGAAAATCTGCGAAATAGTGGATTTTCAGTGAGCTATACCGGTACAAATCTTGGTTTGTACCGGTACAAGAATGATGGCTATACCGGTATAGCCACCAGAGATATACCGGTATGGTGCCGCGCTGAACTGCTCTCGGGTTGCCTGTTTATACCGGTACAAGGGCCGTTTGTACCGGTACAGCGTGTTAGGTGGGCTGAGGGCAGAATGGTCAACTCCACTTTGGTTTTGTCACCCCCTCCCATGCATGCCTACACGTCATGGGAGAGGGTGGGAGGCCTCATTTGCAGCACTCAACTCTCCCCACTTCATCTCTCTCTCTCTAAATTTCCTTGGTTGGAGTAGAAGAGCTTGGGTGGTTGCTACTTCGCCGACGACGCGCCGCGAAGCCGGCAAGCATTTTCGACGTCGGGTTGCTGTGAGGGAGCCGAGCGTGGTGCTATTTCCCTTCTCCTCGGCGTGGTGCTGAACCAGGAGGATTACTAAGGTGAGTGGTTCAGCTAGTGTGCTTCTATTGCTTCTACTTCGACGATTCTCGAGCTAAGTCCGAACTGCTGCAGAAATCGACGTCGACTCGCCGTATTTCGGGCCGTGCGCGACGTAGGAGTGGCGGATTTCGCTGTGCCTAGACTCGTTGGAACCGTGTCGACGAGAGGAATCCAACGAGCATTTATTTGGAATTTTTGGTGAAGGTTAGCTCAGTCGAAATCCCAATTTTCTCCCTTGCTGTTTTCCTCCTCAGCTGCTGCTCGATGCGACATCGGTGTTTTGCCTTTTTCTCCGTGTAGGGAACTCGGATCGCGACGAAATCTGGGGCATTGGATTCGCGACTTCGAGACGATTCCAGCGATACCTTACTCGCTGGATTTGAAGCAGGTTAGCCCAGTCGAAGTGCCGTTTTATTGAGCCGCGCCCGCGAGCGTAATCGACAATCTGCTTTGCTGATTTCCGCGTCGACGTCGGTGCTTCGCCTAGAACTCAGCGTAGAGAGGCGGAATCCAGCGAAACCGGAGCCGTTGGATTCTGACTGCGAGGCGAAGATTTCGAGCCCTTGCTCGCTGAATTTGGACAAGGTTAGCTTAGTTAACTTTAAGCTTTTCTCAGCCGCAGTTTTCCGGACAGATTTCGAAGAAATCGAGTTTTTGGTTTATCTCTTCGCAGCAGGTTGTCCTTTGGACGGTGACGGATCAGCGGAGGTGATCGAGGGACCCAGGGCACTCCTTGCTGCCAGGGATTCGCCACAGAGGTGGGCAATCCATCGGTCATTCCTAAGTTTAAGTAGTCGGCATGTATAACTCGGTGTTAATGTTTAGTCCTTAGCTCGAATTCATGAATATCTTCTAGTATTAAATCTGAATTTTTGAAGCATGTTCACAAGTAGTATTTTTATACATGTTTGGACTTGGACTTGACTTAGGAGAAAACTACGATCAATCGTCATATATTACACTACCAGATTTAGCTCTAGGAGCCGTGTGTGTCGTATCGTCGCCGGGGGAGTGCGACGGATACTCAGAGTAGTGTAGTTTGTTTGACGCTCGCGCTGTGGATGCCGAGCTTAGTTCTGTAGAGTCGTCGGGGACCGTCGGGGGCTGACGGTGGGCCCGATTTTCGTTCGATTACGGTGCGTGTGCCGGGGCACGTGGTGTGTTAGTGGTTAGACACGGTTACTTGACTATGCCCCGAGAGCGATTGAGCTCGACAGAGATACGCTTGCATACTCGGTTGGTTCGCGCCCACGAGTGCCGCTCCGGCGTCTGGCTTTGTGCTTTTGCGTTGGTGTCGCTGCGCCCTCGTGTGGGTTGCTCTCCGCTAGCTCCCTGGGGGTAGTTGTAGTGTTGCTTCGACAGGCGGGACGGGTGTTTCACAGTCCCTGGTGAAATTGGGTCAGGTGTGGTTGGTACTACAGGTGGTTAGTCTTGAGTGTTCAGAGTAGTGACTTATAGCTGTAGAATGTTTCCAGTTTCCTTTTCCTACTCTTACTTACCCTGTAGACTTAGTGGGTGGACCGATGTTGTTTTGGGCGGCACCCACTGAGGACTACCTGTTTTTACAGTAGTTCTCACGCCCCGTTTCTTCCACCCTTGCGGGGCCTTCGGCGTCGGCCGTTTCCGAGGGGACCGTGGTAAGGGCGTTGCGAGCTAGAGCCCTTCCCGACTGGTGTCGTGTTAGCCGTCTTCCTCTACTGCAGGTAGTGACTTTTGGGTTACTCTTTTGTACATACAGTCGTGAACTCGGAGCGAGTAGTAGTCTTTGTGAACTTGTATGTGTATAGTTCTTTTGTACTACCTGCTTATATTTATAGTATGTTTCAGCTCTATGCTACTGCTTGTAGCGTTGTATTTCTATACAGGTACAGCTACGCTTCGTATACTTGGAAAAATTTTCCTTGTGTACGGCGGATTGTCGGCGTGCCCGGTTGCCCGAGCAACCCGGGGCGTGACAATCTGGCTCTCACAGGCATAGTCAAGTACACTGGGTCCAAGCACTAACACACCACGTGCGCCTTGGCACCAACTGTAACCACACAGTACACTGGGTCCCCCGTCAAACCCCCGACGGTGCCCGACAACCAGCACGACAAGACTCTGCTGAAAAGTGAGCTCGGCATCCCCAGCACGAGCGTAAAAGCAAACTATACTACCCTGATATTCATCGCACTCCCCGGCGATGATACGGCACAAAACGGCTCCTAGAGCTAAATACGGTAGTGTAGGCTAATGACGATCCAAAACGTGGTTTTCTCCTAAGTCAAATCCAAGTCCAACATGTATAATATTAAATATTCGCTAATCATGATTCAATTTCAGATTACTCTACGATAATCATGCATTCAAGCTATCACGTACTGGTCGAAACAGAAGTTTACACATGTTGACTATTATACTTAGGTGTATTCCGATGTAAACCCACCTCTCAAGCGATCTCCTGGCTGCGAAGGGAGTGGCCCGCGTCAAGGTGATCCTTCGCTGATCCGCCGAGGTCCGAAGTCTCCCGCTGCGAAGGGGCAAAAGCACGATTTCACAATTCTGTCCGGAAAACAGCGGCTAAGAAAAGCTTAAAGTTCACCAAGCTAACCTTATCCAAAATCAGCGATTCAGGACTTGAAATCTTCGTCTCGCAGTCAAGAATCCAACGCCGCAAGTTTCGACGCGATCCGACCTCCCTGCGCGGAGTACTAGCCAAAGTACCGACGGTCGACGCACTCCTCGGCAAAGATTTCAGAATTGCTCGCAAACAATGGCTTGGTAAAGATGGGTTCCGACTGAGCAAACCTTGTCCAAATCCAGCGAGTAAGGTGTCGTTTGAATCGTCTCGCAGTCGCGGATCCAATGCCCCAAATTTCGTCGCGTTTCGACTCTCCTACACAGAGATATAGTCAAACCTCCGCGGGTCGACGGTGATGTCAGCAGCAGCAGCAGTAAAATCCGAAAATCATGGAATTTAGAAGCCACGGAGGGAAACTCAATGGGCTACTCACCTCAGGAAACACCCTAGAACTGTCGCTGAGTCGATGACGACGGCCTCCCGCGCTCGCCTAGCTCCCTCGCAGCGACACGACGTCGAAAACCCGCGGAACCCACGCGTCGGCGCGTCGTCGGCGAAGCTCGGTCCTCTCTTGAGCTTGAGGGAAGAAGAAGAAGAAGCAGACGGCAATGGAGGAAGGAGGAGAAGATGGAGGAATGCCTCCTCTCTCTCCTCTCTGCTCAAGGTAAAGGGGAGGTGAGGGGTGATGTGACAAGTGCCCAAAAAGTCAAACTGCACCATACCTCTGCGTTGTACCGGTACAAAACCCCACTTGTACCGGTACAAACAGGCAACCTGAGAGCCTAATCACGCAGAGGCTATACCGTATGGCCCCGGTGGCTATACCGGTATAGCAACCGTTGCTGTACCGGTATAGCAACCAACTTTATACCGGTACAGCTCACAGAAAAACCTGCTATTTGCAGATTTTCGTGACACATGCTGCTCTCGCGTTCCCACGGGGCCCGTTTAGCGTCTATTTGGCGCTAACGCGATCCGGACTTGTCCCGACACTCTCCAGAGTTGTCGGCAAGCCTCAGGTGCAAAATCCAGGTCTCTACAGAAGGTAATGGGACCATTTAAATGCACTTATTAAAAGTTTGATTAATGTGATCGTTAAAATGCATATTGAAAATTTAGTAAACATAATGAATAATTAGAGATATAGAGATTAGGATCGTAGAGAGCAGTAGAACTATTTAAATATATTAATTGAAAGTTTGGTAGTGGAGCCATTTACATTAATTGAAAGTATAGTGGAGGAAAGGTAGTTGGATCATTTAAATGCATTAATTGAAAGTTTGGTTAATAAGATTGTTAAAATGTATATTGAAAATTTAGTGATGGAAAAATAAAAAGTCACATGCTAACGAGGGTGAAGAGAAAAACTTGCCACGCTGTGACACCCCAAATTCCCAGGGGGTCACCCATCCTAAGACTACTCCCGTCCTAACACGCTTAACTCTTTTAATCTCTTGAGTCTTGCCACCACCGAAAATACTTATGCCGGGTTAAAAGTTTAGCCCTATTATATCTTATATATAGGACTAACTGGGGTCTTACACACGCGGCAACAAACATTGAGAATTCATATAGTTTAATAAATATATATAAAATGTAATAGGACAAACCTCCTAACCCAGCTAACATTTTAGTCGATTAGGTGCAAGAGGTTAAGAGTGTTAAGTGTTTCAGGATTAGAATAGTGCTAGAATGGATATTCCATGGGAAGTGGAGTTTCACAATACTATAAACATTTTTTAGATTATTATGTTTAAATTGTTGATAATTGATTTGAAGGAGATTAAAGAATGAAGGTTATCATCAATCAATCAAATCATTAATTGTCAATGATGCTGTATCCGAATCTACGATCCACACTCATGGTTCTAGAAGTATAAAACCAACTGTGCTTTCAATTTTATAACTTTTTAATCTAATTTAAAATCTGACTTTGGAGAGACGTACAGAAAAAGATTTAACAATAAGAAACTGTTTGGTTGAAGATTTATAATATTCCAAATATCAAGTTAATTACTTGGTTGGAAAGTTGTTAGGCTGTTAATGAACTACTAATGACTTGTATGAAGCCGGAAAATAAGAATACTTTGTAATTAACCCGTTATAATTTGGCATCTCTATTAGCTAGCTAGTAATAATAATAATAATTTACAATGATTCCACTATTTCATGCCTAGGTGGAGGGAGGGGTGAGACTGTGTGGACACGTGCCCACCCCTTATTGGCCCAAATTTTAAGCAACTGTAGTCCTTGTATCCGGTGCATGTATATATTTGATGCACCCTCATTTATTTTATTTCAATACCTCTTTGTTGAGTTAGTTATTTTTACTAACATATTAATATTTTTTTAGTATTATTAATATTAATTATTTTAGACCAATTTGCATAAAAAATCAATTAATTTTTAGCTTTTGTAAAAATAGATTTTCTTTTAGATTTTACAGATTCGGACTAAATTTTTAAAAAATTGAGAAAAATATTTTTATTTTTATTTATTTTTTTTTCTCGTTCTTTTCTCTCTCTCTCTCTACGAAGGGGGTGAAAAATAGAGACGGAGGCGGCCCGTCTCGCTTCATCTGCGTGCCTCGTCCTTGCTCGCGCACCCTCCACCCGTCTTCCTCGCCTCTGTTCCCGTCGAGGCCGCGCCTCGACCTTCCTTCACCGCTTTTCCGACTCTTTACAACAATAAAAAGGACAATGTCATACGTTCTCTTCTTCTTCTTTTTTTTCTCCCTCTTTTTTTTTTTCCCTTCAACCCTTACTTACTGTCTCCGCGGCCCTCAATGACGGTAACAAGGACAGCACCGCTTGCTATTCCTCCGCCTTGTGTTCACTTGTGTTTTCGTGAATATCTCTTTTACAATTATCAACTTAAATTGAATGATAATAATTTTAATATTTTTTATAAAAAATATAGAGAATTATTAGAGTATAATAAATTTGAACCAAACAAGCCCTAAATAATAACTTTACTTTATAGTTAGAGAAATAATATTTCTTATCAAACCGCTTATCTTGATCGAACAACATTTGTGAACCACGAAACTGCCAAATACGAAGTTATAGGTTCAGAAATTTAAAAAAAAAAAAATCAACGATTAATAAAATAGATCTTTTTTTATTTTCTCTCCCGGCCCTCTACTTCACTCTTAGTTATGGGGCTTTTTTTTTAAATCCTCATATGAAAAACTAATATACTTCAAAGAAGCCCCTAGAAAAACGGGATGAAGTTTAATTTGGCTTTAGAATTTCTAGAAAAAAAATGTAATTCAATCAAGCTGAGCTGAAAATTTTATTGAGCTCGGTAACTTTTGCAATCGGTGCTAGAAATCTTTAAATGATCATAATTTTTTGCTCGAATATCCGATTTCTGTACAATCTCGGTTCAAAAAATGCTTTTCGAGATCTATGTATCGAATGCGGAGTCATTCCGGTTGAATTTGAGACCCAAATTCAGTTGTTTCCATCTGTGTTTTTTTATTTTACTAAAATCACTCGGTTCTTAAAAGTCAAAAGTTGGCTGGTTCTATCTTTAGTAAAACTACAAATTAATTAATGACCTTTATTCAAAATGAAAATATTGTTGAGGGTGTCTTGTGCAATTTTACCCCCGAAGCAAGCACTATTAAAATCACCTTGATTTGGATAAATTTAATAGTTTTGCTTATTGTTTAGCAAATAAATTTAGAATAATTAACAGTAACCAACAAAGTCATTAAATGTAAAACTTTTAATTATATAACTAACTAGAATAAATTAAATACAAAATTAAAAAATTGAGAGAGTTTTAATTAAATATTTTAAAATGTAAAATTTGAGATTATTTTGAGAGGGTTTTAGTATATTTTTATCTTTATGATGAGCTTAATTATGGGCGTTATCTATTTTATATTATATTTTATTGAATTATCGAAGAGGTGAGGAAAAAAAAATATATTTTATTAAAAAAATATAAATTATATTCTATCAAAGAATTCTTTACAAAAGTTAAATTTTACAAAATCATACGTTACATGAGTCTAGAATTATTTTATATAATCCTACAATTTTTATATTATACTTTTTATTTCTTTACAATTTTTATATTATACTTTAATTCCATTTCTTTCATACATACCCACATGCCCTATTATAAAAGGTAAAAATCTATAAATTATGAAAACTAAAAGTGATCAAACTTTTTCTTAAAATTAATCACTGGTTCTATCAATTTCATTGATATACCCTTTGTATTACAAAGTATTAATTGTCATATTGATTTTACAGCCGGGCAACCAATAAGTAACGTGTCATTATGCACTCAAAATAACAATAACCAACTATAACTTAAATGATGGTTCTAATTATGAAAATTTTAAATAGTAGTGATGGTGTACAAATTAAAACTCCTCCTATTTATAATTTATCTGATCTCAATATTGAGCTGCGTTATGAACTTCTAATTATATAACTCATTAACAAATATTTTATCTGATCTCAATATTTGGTTGTGTTATGAACTTCTAATTACGAAATCGACTCGATTGTCAGGTTAAAAGTTTATTCCATATCAGAACAGATCAACAGAATAGGGTTATGTACAATTTTTTTTCTATCTTGACCATATTTTTTATGGTTCGGGTGAAATTATTCTAATTACATATTTTTTTGCCCCAAACAACTATTTACTTGTTTAGGATAAAATCTAAAGAGATCTTGAACTCTAAAACTATTTCCTCGCTATCAGCGTAGATCGTAATCATTTTTAATGAAGTAGCAGCTCGAGGTAAGAACTCTAAGAAGTTATATTCGAATCTTTACTTTGAAAAATCGTACACTGATACTTGAATCAACTGCTGAGTGACAAGTTATGAGGATTCAACTGCTTGAGTGACAATTTATGAGAATCCTAGTATCCTCATGTGCCAAAACCCCTTTCCTCTCAAAAAAAAGTATATGAAAGTATATACAAGGAATGGCCAACCCCAAAAAAAAAAAATTAAAAAAATTATATATATATATATATATATATATATATATATATATATATATATATATATATATATATATATATATATATATATATATATATATATATAAAAGAATATATATTCAAATTTGGAGTGCATTACGGACCCATTTTTGATGTGAGAATAAAAATAGAAACCGTAATGAATACGTAATTTCTCTATAACGGATTATTGATGTGAAAATTCTAAAAAATATATTTTATCCTATAAAAGATTTTTTTCTATATATATTTCTGAATTTAAAAATATCTTTTTTTTTAAGATAATAACAGATTACGGGTGTGAAAATTCTATAAAAGATATTTTCCAATTTAGTTTTAAAATATTTTTTTTAGATATTTTGAAAATCCTATAATATATTCTTTTCTATATATATTTTCGAATTTCAAAATATCTTTTTTTTTTTAATATAACATATTTTATTTTTCTTTTTGATAACAGATTTTATTATTTTATTTAATTTCAAAATAATTGTTACGTGCACTTTCACGTACATTCAACTAGTATATATATATATATATAGAGGGTTTAGGGTTTAAATCTGACAAGATAGGAAGACTAGGCGGCGTGTATGAAAAAATGAAAAGGGTAGTTGTAGCGAGCTCTGGAACTGCAGAAGTGGATAGAGGAAGGACTGACCTGTAACACAAGAGAGGGGCTTTATGTCATACCGCAAAAAATACATATTTTGAGAAAGATGGTCCTAGCTAGATAGCCGGTTTTTTAAAAAAAACGAATATTAAATCTGCAACGATAAATGCGAGCATGAAATACTATAAATTAGAATTAAATTGGATTGTAAACAAATAAGATTTTCGGTCCGGTATTGATTCAGTTCGGTTTCTGCAGTTCAAATGAACACCCCTAGTTATAATCTATTATGGCTAAGACTTACTGAATAATGGTGTGTAGTCAAACATGAAATTCGCAATAGTTGGTTAATCCTCCAATATCTTAAATTGTAATCATAATATGGTGTAATCTTTAATGTCTTTAAAATTTTGGAATACGATCATAATGCATATGGTATTTAAAGGCATCAAGTCTCCGCTGTGCTAATTAATTGCTTTACCCTCTCACAACAAAAGCACTGAGCCAAGAGTGAATGTCATCTGTTTAGGCTCGCCTAACTTCCAAACAAGCATGAAGAAACAATGAATAAACAGTGTTTAAGCGAAGTAACTGAAGTCACCTAACCGATCAAGTTCTAGAAATGCAAGGGCGATGGTTGGATCGAGACCCAAGTTTAAATCCTAGTTGATTCACATTTCTAACTAAGTTTATTTCTAAATGAAATAAATAAAGCGGAGTAGCGTCTTTATCTCTCAAAAAAAAAAAAAAAAAAAAATTTTTTTTTTTTTTTTTTTTGAGAGATAGAAGACGCTACCCGCTCGTTTATTTCATTTAGAAATAAAATTTGAAAATTTGAATCAACTAGGATTCGAACTGATCTCGAATACCAACCACCAGTCTTCACCACTTAAGCTAAGTGATCACCTACTCGCAGAACATCAGATCACTTTAATTCATAGTGATTCCTAAAAATCTTATAAGTGATGAATTTTACCCCTTTAAAATTTTTCCGTTATTGATATATCATATTCTCTTCCTTTAACTGATCTCCAGTTTACCCCACGATAGCTTCATTCTTAGCCTAATCCTAGATAGTTTAAAATGGCGTGCGAATTTAAAAAGGTTGAAACATTTGAGAGACAATTTTAATTACTTCACTATCTTTTTAAATTAATATAGCTCAAAAAGTTTCCGATAAAAATTCAATTAATTTGAATTATTCTATAATGCTAAATGAAAGTTTTTATATTAATCATTAAAATTGATAGTTTGAAGATGATTTGGTCCATCATTCGAAATATAAAATTTTGTTCGCATGTACTTTTACGTTAGATCATAGTTAACAATATTGATCATCAATATATATATATATATATATATATATATATATATATATATATATATATATATATATATATATATATATATGTATTATAGGGCTATTATACTATTATGAGTAGTAGAGCCCTACTACTCATAAGTTGTTTTCGATGATAGAGCTTCCGAATCGACGATCCACTCCGTTAAATATGATCTAGAGTATTTAAAACTTCTAGAAAATAAATTTCGTAATTTTTCAAAATCATAATAAAGTCCATCAAATGGGCATAAAATGAACGGCCGAAATCGAACGATGTCCTAAAAATAGATGATCGGATCCTTCAATTTAAGATCGGAGTTATTGATCTTTATCTAGGTAGTGAATAGAATTTTCTATCAAAAATTCAACCTATTTCAATTCTTTTACACCGTTAAACTACCAAGTATCCCATATCGGCGTTAAAAATTGTCAATTTTGTGAGCTTTTGATCGTAAGGTAAATAATTTTGAAAAATTACGAAATTTATTTTCTAGAAGTTTTAAATACTCTAGATCATATTTAACGGAATGAATCGTCGATTCGAAAGCTCTATCATCGAAACAACTTATGAGTAGTAGGGTCTACTACTCATAATAAGATAAGAAACTACTCTATATATATATATATATATATATATATATATATCCTAACGTCAAAATGGGTTAAATGCATATAGGTTCTTGAAAATATAGCGAATTACAAATATATCCTTGCAAAGTTCAACTTTCATATATTGTTTCTGCAAAATTCTAATTTTACAAAAATATCCTTCTGATTTGTTACCATTTACTTTTAGACAACTGTTTATTTTAACAGCAAATAAATAAAATGTTAATTTTATCATTATAAATATATCCCTTAAAAAATCAGAACAATAATATAAGAGAGGCAAAACTATCAAGTTATCTTATAAACTAACCAAGATTAAGTATTTAACATATGGTTAACTAAATTTTTCTAATGAATTGTAACGCCAGAGATATATTTGAAAATATTAGAACTTTTACAGAAATAATATATAAAAGTTAGATTTTGTAGGAATATATTTGTAATTTAATATGTTTGTAGGAATATGTACGCAATTAACCCTATCAAAAATAAAAGTTATCCAAATGTATTCACTCATCGTTTCTGGCTGTGTAAAAGCTTGACATGCCCAAAGGAATTAATGACACTCACTAGTGCAGCATAAGAATTAGCAAACATAATTAATTCTTGATACATTTAAATACCATATAACTCAGCCATCTTTTTTTTTCTTAAGTTCTAAGACATGGGAGCTATATTTTACCATATTTAGTATTTGAGATATTGGAGGATTAACCAACCATTGAAAATTTAATATTTGGCAAATTAACGTATTTCACTTGCATTGATTATCAGTTGTTAATTGGAGGGACAATGAACGCCACAAACATTCAAAATGGCGTAGACGCGCTACCTTATTTCATGATAAATTCTTACAGTGAAATAAATATAAAAATATTATAAATAACTAAATATGTTTTTTAAACTAGAAGATTGAGAATGCTATGTAAGGCAAGAAGGTAAATTTAAGTTTATTCTATAGAGAAAAATAATAATATTATATTGAGAATGAATGGTCCATTATAGAATGGTGGCTATATGGCCTATAGTCGAGTATGGGTGGCAATCCACACGCTGTACTTGTGTTCTGTACAATTGTTGAGCTCGAGATCGATCGATTCATCTCATTAATAAATGAGCCTAACACGAGTGTGATCAGCTCACTTGTTCTCGGCTCAATATAAGCTCGAATAAGTATATTTTATATTTTTATATATAAATAAATAATTATTTTTTAGTTTAACCTAAATATAAAATCTAATTTAATTATAAAAATGTCATTTATATATAAAATTTTAACTATTAGATCGAAGTCAAACAAATAAAATCTCATAAATTTATTTTCTATATGTATCTTTCATAAATCTCAGTCATTGTGGCCATAATACAGTGTTTTTTTTTTTTTTTATTATTTTTCCTCTTTAGCCACAAAACACTTTATTTTTTCCTTTAAAATTTGGCTTTTTTCCTCAAAAATTCCCAATCGCAGCTATAATTCTGCAGGTTTTTAGAAAATAGACTAAATAAATATTCATTTAAAATTTACTAAAATTCACTTTAATTTTAATTTAAATTAAATTAGCTTAAATTTTTATTCAATTATTAATTTTATTTTTTAATATTAAATTATGAAGTATGACTCATTAAATTAGAAAAGGTGTATAGCAATCAAGTAGGTAGAGGACTAAAGTAACGGAGCAATCTGTGGGCCCTTTGCATCAATTGTATACGTCAATTCAGCGAGCCTATTCAGGTGTAGCACCACCCAAAGTAAAATATGCTCCAATACACAACTCTAATCATTAAGCAAATTATATAAAAACAACGGGGTAAGGGTAAATTGCACTGTTGCCCCCATGAACTTTTCGCGGAGTTTTACTTTACCCCCCAAACTTTTAAAACGGTCATTTAACCCCCTATATTTTAATATTGTATCTTGTTGCCCCTTCCCTCAGTTAAAGTTAACGGACCTGAACGGGAGTTAACGGAAGGGTTAGGTTTTGGTGGAAAATCTACCGCCTAAACTGTCCTTTGTTCCAACCAACTCACTTTTATTCCTTAAAACTATTTTTTCTCCATTTCTATGCCCTCCAACTCTTCTTCTCATAGTTTTTGCACCCCAAAAACCGCCAAAACCTAACCCTTCTGTCAACTCCCGTTCAGCTCCGTTAACTTTAACTGACGGAAGGGGCAACAAGATGCAATATTAAAGTACAGGGGGGTAAATGACCGTTTTAAGAGTTTGGGGGATAAAGTGAAACTCCGCCAAAAGTTCAGGGGGCAACAGTGCAATTTACCCTAAAAACAACTACCAAATAAATGGTGGCAATTGAGCAATCTTACAATTAAAGTTCAAGCTAGAATTTTTCAATTTATTATCAATTGCGTTCATCTTGATCTTGATATTGATCTTGATAATTCAACGAATTTTCTAGTAATTAAACATTCAGCTAATTTGAATTTTTTTCCACAATGTTAAATGATAAATTTCTCACCCGGGCAATTTAAATTCGTAATAATTTGATAACCAAACAAATAATACCAAAGAGTATAAAATCTAATTCACAAATACTTCAAATATTTTAGATCATGTTAATAGCGTCGATCAACAGTAGACTGTTTATTTAGTTGAAGCTTTATTGTGAAACTAAATAAACTTATATGTGAATACAACAATCATCCAGTAGTGACTTAAATGTCACTCTATTCAAACCTGCCTATCCATTATTTTTTCATGCTTGTTGAAAACAGAGACGAGCCGAAACAAATGACTATTATTGTTGGGTCATTTTTTTCTTGTGAGAGAGTAAAATAATTAGCAAACATAGTTCTTGGTACCTTTAAATACCATATGATCATTTTAGATCACTTTTCTACACTTCAAGAGATTAGAGTAATGTTATATTATGTTTACTAGCTACTTGAGATATTAGAGGATTAATCAATCATGGCAAACTTTGTATTTAATAAATAACATTTTACAATAATATTCACTTCGACAATACTTTGTAGCAATTCATGAACATGTTCGGGTTCATATATAGGTCAGTCTCATCCTTTTTGACAAAGTTGCTCATATGTTAAGCTTATAAAAGGGGATATTTACATAACTAGTTAAAATATACAATGAACAGTAAGAGAGAAAAAAAAAAAGGCAACATAACTAGTTGATTCTTTATAGTAAGAGCCAATTTACCAGTTCCTTAAAATATATTGTTGGAGAATTTGCAATTAACTGCGGGATGAATAATATACTATACACTTCATCTATCTTCTAACAAGTTCATCGATTTACATTTGTCAAGCCAAAAATCAGAAGTTTGTAACATAATTGCAAATATTTCGACTACTTGAACTAGGCAAATAGGATCATCAAAAGTAAAAAAAAAAAACAAACAAAACAAACTCGAAACATATCAAAATTGGTGAAATATTAATCGATATGCACAGAGGAGATTGATGATGATGTGGGCAAAAAGATGCAAAATGCATTTGCTGTTTGACCGTTCCAGTGGCGCTGACGTGGAGCTGACGTGACATTTTTCATTAATTTTTACAGTTATTTTACTGTTGTGACTTAATTGAAATAAAATCAAAAGATTAGAAACTTGATTGTAAAAAAAAAAAAGTTGAAGACTACATTGAAAAGCAGTGTAAAGGTTAGGGACCATTAGTATAATTAAGCCAAATAGGTGGAAAGTGCTACTACACTGTGCTATATATAGTATATATATGTATATTTTCCTTACACTAATAAAGCATTTGAAGTACCAATTTATACTGTTAAACAAAATTGAGGGCACTGAAGAACCAAGTTTTATTTTTCTTTGATATTATTTATCTAAGGATGAAAATGTTACAAAATTAGTAATTTTTTAGACTAAAATACAAAAAATTTCTCTGTAAATACCTCTCATTTTACTTTTTTTTTTTTTTTTAAAAATCTATATGTTACTCCCTCAAAATTTAACCTTCCTCCGTCAAGATTCTAGCACAGCATGTCTGATTACAAAAGAGTTGGATTTCAAAATGGGTTTTAGTTTGTCTCAAAGGAAATAACAAAACAAAAACAATTTGGAAACTCGGAAACAAAGTGTGGACAAAAGTATAGATAAACCTGCACCTTTCGGAGCTGCTTACAACAAAAAAATAACCATAAAAAATTAAAGCTGCATAAGATTAACATTAAGAAACGCAATTTTGGCAAATATGATCAACAACCAAAGTACGAAGAGAAACCTGGCTTCTCTCACCCAAACCACCAAAAATGAAAACTGGAGGATGAAATCAATGCTTGCGACAAAGAAAAGAAGGGAGGATAATTGATAGGGATTTTTGATAAATATAGTTTGCTCAGACTCCCCTGCCTATCAAATATTATTAGAAGATTGGCACCGAGCATTTTGTTTTCAGCAGCACGAACAAACTATTACCGATACAAATGAGAGCAATTGGTTGCCCGCGAAGCAGACCATCCAAAGTACCCTCATCACCAGCCAAGAAGGCGCAGGCTCCTTTTTTTTTTTTTTTTTTTTTGAGAAATAGGTAGCGAGCTATCTGCTTCATTCATTAAGCAAAATGAACTAGGTATACATAATGAAAGCAGCTAAGGCCTCCTGGAGAGCCGAGCGAACACAAGAGAGAACTAAACAAAATTACAATCTACGAACAAAATAAAAAAGAAAGGGGTAAAAGAAATAACAAAACTTAGCACAAACCGATAGACAAAAAGTGAAAGGGATACTGGGACATGGTCGGAAGTTAACGTATCTCGGTCCAGTCTTTGGTCAGGCTCGTTACACATTGGAGCGCCCGGGACACATCGAGTCGCGCGTCGTTAAAGATAGTATTATTACGCTCCGTCCATATCACCCACCAGATTGCCGCCACTTGGGTCAATCTATTTGTCCTTAGAACTGCATTATTAATGCTAGCAGTCTCCTTCCATAGGCCGCGAACGTCCCCCAATTCCAATTCGCTTCTAGCTGAGATTCCGGCGCAGACTAGGAGGTATCTGACGAAGACACATTCCCGAAAGAGGTGATCACAGGTTTCGGAGCCAATCGCACAAAAACTGCAATACTGATCCACAGCGCACCCTCGACGGATTAATTTGTCTGCTGTCCATAATCTCTTGCGAAGGAGGATCCAAATAAAAATTCTAACTTTAGCAGGAATTCTTAACCTTCCCCTTGAACACTGGGTCGTTGCAATAATTAAGAGGAACACCGGGTCGTTGCAATAATTAAGAGGGTCAATTATTGCAACGACCCGGTGTTCAAGGGGAAAATCATCATAGCATGAACAAAATGAAGCCAAGGCAAAGTACGCAAAACAAATCAAGCATTAAAAATTGGCATAAGAGCTATGCAATAAATGGTTAAATATGCAAGGAGTTTACATTTCCAAGCAATCAAAATAAACACAGTCAGGGGGGGGGGACGGAACTACAGAAAATGCAAATCTACATAAGATTAACTAAAAAAATCAGAGGTTTGAAAAATACCAACAACCCAACCCAATGTCTAGCATATTTCCTCAAGTAATTTACTAAAAGAGAACAGGACGATCGACATTTTGAAAACTGCAGTTCAAAGAGGAGATTGAATAATGCAAGATATAATTTTGAAGTGCGTAGCGACAACTTTGAAAAATCTGAGGTGGCAGGGACCTAACGAAAATACAGAACATCCTGCCTAAAAAAAAAAATACTGTTAACAAATTAACAGGTCATGTATACTTGATACTGTAGAAAACAAAAGCCATCTCTTTTATAGAAGCAGTTATTGTAGTGCTGATAATATGGCTAAGATATATACTATGCGTCACGGACACTGACTGGGGGACACGGAACACGACACGACTTGAACACGATGTTGGCGGCTTTCAAAAAATTAGAACACGAACACGACATGCACGAAGCTAATAAAATATAATATTATTAATATAATAATATATATTTATTATATATAAAATATTAATTTTGATAAAATATTATTATACATTTCATACGAATGAAAGTTTGTAAAATTTTAATTGATAATTTATATATTTTTAAGAAAAAAAAACTCTGCACCATATATAATTTATTTATATTGTCAAAAGATTATATGCATACATCAAAAAAATAAAATATTTATTATCTTATATTTATAATGCATAAAAAAATTAAATAAAAATAACCGACCGTCCCTAAAGCAAGTGGCAAAGGATTTGATGGTTGGTACCCGAGGTCCCAAATTCGAATTCTAATTTATTCATATTTCGAGCTAAGTTTATTTATAAATGAAATAAACGAAACGGTATATGCACGTCTAAGGAGTATACACATCGGACACATGTCCTACACGTGTCCGACACAGACACGCGAATGTTCAACACGGACACGCAAGGCTAATAGAAGTGTCCGTTACACAGGTAAGATATATATAGGTGGGTATTTTATCAATAGCATTTAGATTTTCGTGCTATTAAATTATTTTTAATATTGCAGTCTCTAAATTAACAATCAGGTTCGTTAGATTTGATTTACATTATTAAAAATATTTAAAAATTAAATTTTATAATTTTTCGGTATCATTTGGGTACTCTCAAAATTGACAATTTTAATGAAAAATATAATGCGTTTGTAAATTTAACGATTTAAAACAATTCAAATCTTACAAAAATTTTTATAGAAAATTTTTGACTAAATTACATAAAAAATCCAAATCAATTGTATACGTCAATTCAGTGAGCCTATTCAGCTTGTCGAATCGGCATGTGTAGCACCGCCCAAAGTAAAATATGCTCCAATGCACAACTCTACTCATTAAGCAAATTATATAAAAATAGCTACCAAATAGATGATGGCAATTGAGCAATCTTACAAAGTTCAACCTAGAGTTTTTCAATTTATAATCAATGGTGTTCATCTTGATTTGATATCCGTCTTGATAATTCAACGAATTTTCTGGTAATTAAACATTCGGCTAATTTGAATTTTTTTCTACAATGTTAAATGATAAATTTCTCACCCGGGCAATTTAAATTAGTAATAATTTGATAACCAAACAAATAATACCAAAAAGTATAAAATCTAATTCACAAATACTTCAAATATTTTAGATCATGTTAATAGCGTCGATCAACAGTAGACTGTTTAGTTAGTTGAAGCTTTATTGTGAAACTAAATAAACTTATATGTGAATACAACAATCATCTAGTAGTGACTTAAATGTCACACTATTCAAACCTGCGCGCTTATCCATTATTTTTTCATGCTTGTTGAAAACAGAGACGAGCCCAAACAAATAACCATTATTGTTGGGTCATCTTTTTCTTGTGAGATAGTAAAATAATTAGCAAACATATATAGTTCCTGGTTCCTTTAAATACCATATCACTTGCGCTTTAGATCGATCACTTTTCTACACTTCACAAGAGATTAGAGTAATGTTATATTATGTTTACTATTTGAGATATTGGAGGATTAATCAATCATCACAAACTTTATATTTGACTAGATAACACACTACAATAATATTCATTTTTATAGGAGTATAAATTGATGGCACTATTGCCAATTTCAGTTGTGTCAGTGACAACTAAGACATGAGTAACACCACGAAGATAATATTACAAAGGAGATAGTTTCACAGAGGAGACAATAATTTCAGAACAGAGACATGAAGATAATATAAAAGAGTGATGCTTTAATGATTTCACTATTATTTTGAACCACGAACTGTAATTCTAATTATAGTCTTTTTTTCCATGCATGTTGAGTCGCAATTGGCGAACTTGATGACATTAATTTTCAATTTGCAAACCTTTTCTTTTGATTTTCCGGAGAATAGCACAAATTTAAGAAATATTATAAAATAATTCGAATACCAGCCGATATATATATATTTGATACTGTAGAAAACTAAAGCTATCTCTTCTGTAGAAATGGTTATTGTATATGTAGCCACACAAGAGTAAGATATAGAAATAATATATAACTATCCAGACTCGATCTGATTTACAAGTATCTCTACCGATCGTGGGTAATACAGTTGATTGAAAATTTGATGATTAGTATTCGAGATTCTTAAGTTCGAAGTCTAACAGACTGGTTAATTAATATTTCTAGCTGAGTTTATTTCTAAAAATGAACGAAGTAGGGATAACTCGCAATCTTTTCCTCAAAAAAAAAATCTCAATTCTTTTTTTAAATAGAACCCATTTTCGTTTTATTTTAAAAATTGAATGTTTGTATATAGAATGGTTAAAATTGTTATCATTTTTAATGACTTTATTAATAATTAGTCATTAATTTATTTAATTTTATATATTAAAAAGTAATTAAAGTTATTAAATTTAGTAAAATTGTTATAAATAGTAAGACAAACAAGAGTTTAAATTAAAATTTAGATAGAGATAGTGTTTTATATATTTAAGCACATTTTGCCGAATGTAGTAATAAAAGAGTAAAATTATAGTAGCCGGGTGTATTAGATGTTTTGATTCAAAAAATACTTTATAATTATTTACTCTACCGTTTTATTTATCTTTTTTATGTTATTTTTTTTGGTATTTTAGATTTTTGGATTGTACAACAATTGGTATAAGAACAAATGTGGTTTCCAACAAAAATTTCTAAAAAATTTGTGAAAATCAACTATTTTTTTTTCTCACTAAAATGACCTAATTGTAAAATTCAAAAGTTAAGAAGTTTTTTTGTAGATTAGCAAAAAGGATAAACTTCTATTTGCTTAATTTTTTGTGGCTTTGAGGGTTTTTTTTTTTTCCTTTATGATCTAAAAAAGTTTATTCATAACTTGTTATTCTTTTATTTCATTTACATAGTTAAAAAATGACTTAATTTAAATTTATTGATTGGTTAGGGTGTCGCATGAAATTTACCTCCTGTAGGGGTGTAAAACGGGCCGGGCGGCCCCCGCCCGGCAGCCCTGGCTCGGCACTACCATTGTAGCACCCGGGCCGGACCGGGCCTGTCAGGCTATTCGGGCCGTGCTAGGCCGCTTACCTGGGGCCCGACGGCCCGGCATGGCTCGGCCCGAAACGGGCCTGGGCCGTGCCGGGTCGAGGAGACCAATGGCCCGGCACCGCACGGCCCGCTTGGGCCGTGCCAGCCGGGCCAGCACGGCCCGGAACCCCAGGCGTTGGGCCTGGGCCTGATCTCCTGGGGAGAAGGGCTTGGCCCTCCTCCCCAGGAGAAGCAGACCTTGGGAGGAGTGATTTTGGTCCAATGGATCAAAGCAATTTTGGTCCAATGGATCAAAACAATTTTGGTGATCAAAAATCCATCTAATTTTTTTTTCAAAAAAATAATTCAAAAATATATTAATTATATTTAAATATTTATTATTTTATAAATATTTTTATAAATTTTAAATTTTAAATTTTTTAATGAAAATATCAGTTTAAATAAAAATAATTTATTGTTCATATTTTCTAAATTATATATAAATTTTTAAAAAATTAAAAAAGGGGCCGGACCGGAGCACGGCCCGGCCCGGCACAGCCCGTGCCTTCCGGGCCGAGGGGGCTGGGCCGGAGGGTAGGGAACTCAGGCCCGGCACGGCCAGGCCCGGATTTGGTTTCAGGCCGGGCCGGGCCGGGCCAATCCCTGGCCCGCTTCGGCCTGGAAAATGTGGGTCGTGCCGACACGACCCACATTACACCCTTACCTGAACGGGATGTTAGTAATTTTCATTCGTACGAAAAATATAATAATATTTTACCAAAATTAACATTTTATGCATAATAAAAAAATATTAATATATTAATAATATTATATTTTATTTGCGGTGTCCATATTATTTCTATGTCCTAGTGATCGAAGTGGCTCAAAATCAACGATTGAAAATAAAAATTTTACAAAATATGATGATATAACATTAAAATTTTAGATCAATATTATTGATCTTGTTTTATATGATATAAAGAATTTTTTATCAAAATTTCTTGTGATTTGAATATTTCTACACCGTTAAACTTGCAAACGGCTCACCACGGCCATTAAAATGATTGATTTTGAGCCTCTTCGATCACTAGGCAAATTATATCGAAAAATCACAAAATTTATTTTCTAGATACTTCAAATACCTCTAAATCAACTCTAACGGAGGCGATCGTCGATTCGAAAGTCCGAACATTGAAAACAAAGTAGAAGCACGGAGGGCTCCGTGCTTTCAAAAGCATACCAGCCCACTCATATATTCATATTTAAATATAGGTGATGAAATATATCCCTCTATTTTTTTTTCGTTATTTATATATTCCCTTCGGTTAACTGATTCTCTAGAAAAGTGGGGTAAATAAAAAAGTGGGGTAAATTTGAAGAAGTTGAAACTTTAGAAAGATAAATTTTATTACTTATGTAGCTTAGAAGATATAATATATAACAATACATCCCGCAGTGGCAAAAGATTTGGCGGTTGATGACACCCAAATTCGAATTCTAGTTGATTTACATTTCTAACTAAGTTTATTTTTAAATAAAATAAACGAAATAGGTAGTATGCTATCTATCACTCTCTCTCAAAAAAAAAAAAAAAAAAAAACGTCTTATCTATCTCTCTCTTCAAAAAAAAAAAAAAAGAAGCAACTACACAAATTCAAAGTGTACGAGAATCGAATACGTGTAACTTCGGATTATGACACCATTTGTTGGATGTTGTTACTAATCATTAATTTAAAAATTGAGCTATTAGAAATACCCATGGATCTCTATTATGATTCAGTTCAATCGGCCTCATGCCACTTGAAAAACGACTTGATCCAATCCGATCTCTCACCATTTCGAACATAACTTGGTCAAATCTGTCATCCTTCCACAGGATAGGATGCTGGTGATTTTTTTTTTCAAATTGGTTAGTTACTAACAAATTTTTTGAACAATTTAATTAAGATTAACACTCTTGATCACAAACCGCATAATTCTAGCTTTAAGTTTTAATGACCGTTACATTTTCACCATTTATTTTGAAACAATTTTGATAAATACTTGATTACTATGCTAATTAATGATGCCAAAATAATATGATATTTGTTCTTAGATATTTTAAATATGCAAGATAAAAATTGTAGAGTTAATTATTAGTCAAATAATTTGAAATAGATAATATTTTAACAATTTTTATTGGAAGTGTATGATACACATCTACGTACACTTTCCTCAAAATAGTACTGTAACTAGAGATACCGACTGTTCCTTGAGCAAGTAACAAAGCGGTGGTTGGTATCCGGGACTCAAGTTCGAATCCTCGTTGATTCACATTTCTAGCTAAGTTTATTTCTAAATGAAATAAACGAAGCGGATAGCGTGCTATCTATCTCTCTCTCTCTCTCTCAACAAAAAAAAAAAAAAAAAAAAAAAAAAAACTTTCACTAGAGATAGTTCCAGAATAGTACATGCTTATGTTATTGTTTTAGATTTAATCTCTGTGTTAAAATTTTCAGGGACTAAAGTGTAATATAGGAAAATATTTATAAATATTGAAGTACTTAGGACAAAGTCCCCATATGGGGATAGTAAGGAACAGTCGTGTATTTTACCTTGTTTTTAATTTGAGTGTTTCTAGTTAGTTAAAAGTCTTTTGAGATATAATCTACTACTTGGTATTAGAGTGTTATTCCTCGGGATCCATACTTTTCTTTTACGGAAAGTCAGTCTAACAATATTATATCTGAAAGCTGTGATACCCAAACTTTCCAAAAAGATCCATTTTAGGATCACTCCTGTCTTACCACACTCCACTCTCATAACTTTTTGAGTCTACCCACCGCTCAAAATGCTTGAGCCGGATTAAGAGTTTTAACCTTATTATATCTTATATATAGGACTATTGGGAATCTCACATTCTCCTTCGGCCCTTAAGCTCTGACGTCCTTGGCAGACTCAGACTTATAAGTATCAGGCAATGTGAGACTCGTCTTGCATATCTAAACCGACCGTGTGGTGAGCTGTACTCCACCCACAACAGTCAATAGTATGAGAGCATTACTCTTTTTGTCGTATAATTTTGGCTCAGAGACCGTGATGCCCCAACTTTACTAGGACTACTCCCATCTTAGCATGCTTAACTCTCTTAATCTCTTAGACCCAAACACCGCCCAAAATATTTAAACCGAATTAAAAGTTTTAGTTTTATTATATTTTATATATAGAACTATGACTGGGGTCTAACAAAAGCGCATATTAGAAATATCAAATTTGACTATAAGAAAATATCCTAATTTTTTATGGATAAGAAAGTATTTATGGTTTAATTTTCTATAAATATATAGTCAAAATTTGACTGCAATTTTAGATGCTTATAAACGATCCATGACCACCCTCAAACTCATATATACATGACTTAATTAGTATGCACACAAGTTATCGTCGCTAGAGATCACCTACTTGATCTGCACACATAGAATTAGAAATCGTTATTATGTACAAAGTTCCGTTGCAAGAGCCCAACTAGCTAGCTTTTCCCGAACAAAACTCTACCATCTAGATTCTCCTAGATCGTTTGGAATATACATCTTACACCTTTGAAATCCAAAATCAACACGTCCCCAACAGACTACGCGTACGTCTGTCTTATTCCGAAAAAGGAAGGTGCGTGTAGAGCTTGCGACTTTCGACCGATATGCCTTATGAATGGTATTCAGAAGATCATCTCAAAAGTATTGGCTAATAGACTTGCGATCATTTTACCAACAATCATTTTACCAGCACAAGCGGCCTTTTTGAAAGATCGGCTCCTTGCCGATTCGTTTGTAACGGCAAGTGAGCTTCTCAACTGGTCCGCTAATTCTGAAAAGGAGTGCGTTACCATTAAGGTGGATTTCGAGAAAGCTTACGATAACGTCAGATGGAGCTTTCTGAAATGCATTTTGGGGTGGCTCGGGTTCAGCAACAAATGGTGGTTCTGGATTGAACAGTGTATCTGCAATGCTAAAATTGCCATTTTAGTCAACGACACGCCGACATCGTGGCTGAAAACAAGAAAAGGTCTCAGACAGGGGGACCCGCTCTCCCCATACCTTTTCATCTTAGTGGCTGACTGTCTAGCTAGGATTACGGAAGTAGCCAGAAGTAACAACTTGATTAAAGGAATTGGCCCAACAGTAGACTGTCAAACTGTTATTCTTCAATACGCGGATGACACATTATTCTTCTCGGAACCAAAGAAATCGGCGATGCGAAACCTGAGGTTCTTATGGAAATTGTTTGAGTGGGTCTCCGGTCTCAAGATAAATACGAACAAGACGGAACTTTATTACATCAACCCCAATAGAAGCAGAGCCAATAGACTCGCAAATATTTTGGGATGTAGAGTAGGTAGTTTGCCATTTCGCTACTTGGGGTTGCCGCTTCACATCAAATCCCATCGAAGGGATGATTGGTTTCCGATTATAAGGCGAATTGAGGCACGCATTGAAGGTTGGAAGGCTAAACTGCTCTCTTATGGGGGACGACTCACCCTGGTCAACTCAGTGCTCTCTAATGTACCTTTCTTCTACTTTGCAATTTTCAAAGCGCCACAATGGGTTCTGAACCGCATTGAAGCACTGAGAAGATCCTTCTTTTGGAAAGGATGTTCCAAAGTTTCTGGGGGATCATGTCTTATAGGGTGGAGGTCGATCTGTAAGAGCAAAAAAGAAGGGGGTTTGGGGATTAAAGAGATGGAAGCGATGAATATGGCACTCTTATCCAAATGGTGGTGGCGTTTTTTCACTGAGCCGCAGCTCCTTTGGGGGAGGTTGATTAAAGCATTATACTACACCAGAAGAAGACCATTACATGAGGGTAGAGCCTTTAGACCCCATTCTCAGTGGTGGAAGAGTGTGATGAAATGTCGTGATGTGTTCAAGTGTGGGGCCTCGTACAGGTTGGGGGACGGAAAAATTATAAAATTATGGTCGGACATTTGGATGGACGAAACCCCCCTGAGCACTCGATTTTCAGGATTATACCCCAGAATTGTGAACAACGCGGTTACAGTTTCGCAATGTTGGAATGATAAAGGGTGGAGATGGCGCTTCATTGCCAGGGGTCTCACAACTGCTTCTGACCTTGATAGACGTCATCAGTTCGGCTTGCTTAAAAACTTACTTTCCAACTATTCACCTACCGACTCTACGGATATTATAGAGTGGAGATGGACCACCGACCGAAAGTTTACTGTTAAATCTCTTTACGATTTCATTACGGACGCAGGCCAACGTGACCCAAGTTGCGAACACATTTGGAAATTAAATATTCCAAAATTAAGGTCTTCATTTGGATTCTGCTCCGTAAGAGGTTACTTACTGCTGATAGACTAATTCGTCGAGGGTGCTCGGTGAATCCGTTTTGCATTTTTTGCGCGGTCGCACAGGAGGACGGTGACCATCTTTTTCGGGATTGTGTATTCGTCAGATACCTCCTTCTTTGTGCGGGGACCTCGGAGACTACGGAACCTGGCGCAGGTGATGTTAGGAGCCTATGGTCGGAGACCGCTAGTCCACCCAATGTCCAGCGGAGATCGAAAAGGCTAACACGTTTGGCGGCGATCTGGTGGGTCGTCTGGACGGAGCGCAACAACAACATCTTCGGAGATAGGATTCGAACGGGAGCTCTTGAACGTGTAGATTCGTTGAGGAAAGACGGATCGAAGCTCTTGACCCGCGACCGCGCAATTCATCGTGATCTCTCCGTTTGGTGTTTTTCTTTCTACCTCGCCTCAATTGATCCATTGATCGGAATGATTCGTGGGCGTGGTTTGTTTCTGTAGTTCAGTTTTCTTTCGTTTTTGTTTCGTTTTCATTTTTGTTTGGTTTGCTTTTCGTACTCGGTTACCCGATCTTTAGGAGGCCTTGGTCGCTTCACTTTGTCCGCTAAGTTCATTTTTCTTAATGAATGAAGCAGGTAGCTTGCTACCTCTTTCTCAAAAAAAAAAAAAAATTTTTATCTTAAATACTAAAAGTTTGAAATTTTTTAAAATTTTAGAATGGAGGGGTGCAAGATATACAAGGGATGTACACGTAACATTTTCTTTAAATAAAAACTTAAGGGACAAACTTGTCGAATGGGATTGTATCGTAAGGACCATGCAAAAGATATATAGAGAGTACAAGATATACCTCCGCCTTTTTGGCATGCGTATGTAGTATTTTTTTTTTTTAAATTAAAACCGAAACTTGTAAAAGCGTCGTGTAAAGAATCGTTAAATAAATATGTCAAGATAAATATACCGAATTTTAATATAGCGTGGCTCAAACTGTTTTGCTATCAATAGTATTCTAGCGACTCTCTCTCTCTCTCTCTCTCTCTCTCTCTCTCTCTATATATATATATATATATATATATATATATATATATAGAGTACTATCCTATATTAATAGGATAGGAGCACTTGTCCTATCAGTTTTTTAGCCTTTGGATCAACTGTTTTCATCATTTATAACCATTGGATTAAATACTATAATCCAGTGGGGACCACTCAACCCTAGTGGGACTATTCAACTCTAACCGACTAATATTATCATAACCCTATAATTTCTCATCCAATGGTTAAAAACTTGATAGGACAAGTGCTCCTATCCTATTAATAGGATAGTAGCCCTAGCCTATATATATATATATATATATATATATATATATATATATATATATATATATATATATATATATAGAACTAGGTGGAATACTATTAATAGCACCAATGATTTGCTAGTAAGTTTTCTACCATTGGATTAAAAGATGTGCGGATAGGATGATGTGGGCCCCTTAGGGTTTAGTGGGTGGTTGGTTGAATAGTATAATCTAAGGGGTAAAATTAATCAAAGGGGTTAATCCAAGGGTAGAAAACTTACTAGCACCAAGTTCGTCGTGCTATTAATAGCATACCAGCCGGACTATATATATATATATATATATATATATATATATATATGTATATATATATATATATATATATATATATATATATATATATATATATATATATATATATATATATATATATATATATATATATATATATATATATATATATATATGTCTTATATTTGAATTTGTATTTTAAAATTTTAGATTTAATATAATATATTTGGAATATTGAAAAAAAAATTAATTGTTTCGAATTCAAATTTTCGAGTCCGGATTCGGGTTACGGATTTTTGGTCGGATTCGAATTTGGATATGAATTTTTAAAATCCATCGGATTCGGATCTCGGATTAGGAGTCGGGTTCGGGTTCGGATTCAAATTTTTAAAAATTCACTTCGAATCCGACCCGTTGACATCTCTACGGGTGCATGTCTGTAGAAGAATCTTACAGATGAACCGTGCTATGCGGAAAAAGAATTAAATTAGATTAGAATTAGAATTAGAATTAGAATTGGAGTCGGAGTCGAGATTGATAGTAGAATTTGAATCAGATTAAAATAAAAAAGATATATTTTAAGATTAGAATGGCCACCTATAGTAGATAATTTGTTAGAAACCTACTCTCTTTCCAACGAAAAATTCTAGAATGCAACGGGTATATATGTGAAGTGGCGTAACAAGTCAATCAAAATATTTTTTTTAAGAATATATGTCACATGATTGTAAAAAAATATTTTTATTATATTTTTATTTGAAAAGAAGGAATATGATTGACTTGTTATTGATAATGTGATGTAATTGTGATAGTGTAGAATACCTCCTTTCGAACGGCATACGCGTATAAATACAGAGGATCGTACTTGGAGCAGTATTTACTTTGTACGATTCCTCGCCTCGTGCGTCAAAATCCCCGCGGCTGCAGTCCTTCCGCTAAGAATTTGAATTGGGTTGCTTGAACTCACAAAAAGGCGATGAAGAAGGCGATCAGCGGAGGCCACAGGCTTTCGGAGGACATCATCGAGTACGGCGTCCTCCCTTTGCTGCCCGCCAAAACTCTCATCAGGTTGCAGTGCGTGTCGAAGCGCTGGCGCGCCTTGATCTCCACCGACTCCCACTTCATGCGCCTGCAGGACGCCCACGCCCGCTCCTCCCCCGCCCTCCTCCTCTTCGGCGAGACACCCTGTCCAGTCTTCCTCTCCCGCCGAGAACAAAGGGACCCGCCCCGATCCATCGGCTTCCCGAGAATCTTCAGGCAGCCCCAGTTCGGCTGCCCGGTCGACGACTGGCTCCCCATCGCCGCCTGCCGCGGAATCCTCTGCTTTGCCATAACCACGCCGAGCGGCGCTATATCCGAGCTCTTCTTGGGCAATCCGGTGTGCATGGATTGGCGTCCTCTCCCCGCACCCCCATGCTGGACCCCCGAGTTTTCTTGTTGGAGGATGCAATTAGCCGTCTACGACACGCAATGCGGTGGTACTCTCTACAAGATTGTCGTGCCGTTTTTAACGCCGAGCGTTGCCACTGGCCAAGCAGACGCTTCTTTTCTCGTCTTCTCTTCTGCCAAGGGCTCATGGGAAAGATCTCAGCAGAAAGTTTTTCTGAAATTACTGTACCCTCTGACAGGCGAGTATGAATTACTTTCTAGTGTCTGTGCGGCGGAAACTTTCTTTTGGCATGCCAGAAGTGAAGTATTATGGTTCGATCCGAGAGAAGAGCGCGGCGGCGCCATACCTTCGCCATTCACGGCCTCCTCCTCCCCGTGTTATGAGAATATCGGTGAATGGGAAGGGAAGTTGAGCTTCGCAAGGTTGGTTGATAGGGAGATCCGCATGTGGTCCTGGAACCAATCCTCTTGGTCCTACAGGATTTTGCTTACAATTGAGACGGTCGCGAGAGCCAATCCGGACTTCTTCGCTTCCATGGGCCTCAGGATGAATCTAAGAAACCGAAGTGCCGAATCGTTGGAGACCGTTCTTAACAGGACCTATGCATCTATTATTGCCTTTGGGGCCGGTTTCGTCGTGCTCAAATTTAATTCTCAGGGGATCTGCTACGACACAGCAACCGGAGAGGCCTGGAAATTGAAGCGAGCAATTTCAAGCGATAACGCTACGAGACCGTTTGCTTACACAAATTGCCTTCTTAAACTGACAACTCCATTACTGCACTAGTCAGCAGCTTCTCGAGCTGTACATTGTTTTCTAATTTATAGAACCTGTGCCTGTGTTCTGCAACGCGAGGGAAGTTTCCTTGACCAACACTTTAGGGGACGTTCGAGATCTCTCGGACCCTAACCGCCAACACAACCGACGCCGCTCTGCGATTTAAACGCCTTTGTCGCCAGGAATCGGTGGATCGTTTGGACGGAAAGAAATAACTCCCTCTTCCGTGCTTTGCCTCACAACATTCTTTACTCTTCCGAAAGGTTGCGAGCTTTGTTGGTTGAGTGGTCCGCGTACATATGATCTGATTTTTTTTTTTTTTTTTTTTTTTGGACCTTTTGCCCCAGGGAAGCCCTAGCTGCTTGCACCCTATTTCGCTTATTTCACTTCTACTTATCGTTATTGAATGAAGTGGGTAGCTTGCTACCTTTCTCTCAAAAAAAAAAAAAAAAAAAAAAAACTGCTTTGCAATGTAGTTGTTTTGCTCTCTGAACTTCGAGGAAACAAAATTACCTTTTTATGTTTATTTTGGTTTCGTATAACAATTCAAGCAAATGTATAGTTTTTGGATTCATTATAAAGCTAGTATGATGAAATGAATAAAAAAAGTAATAATTTTAATAAATATATACTTTATGGAATTTAGAAAATTAATAAAAAATTTTTTGATCAAATATAATTCACTGTCTGGAATTTAAGAAATTTAAATTTATCATCCTAACATTTGTTACATTTTTTTTCTTTTCCTTTTTTTTAAAAAAAACTTATTCTATGTAAAGGCTGTAGGCTTATAATTAGTTGCAATTGTGCACACTTCGAATTTAAATTAAACTACCCGCTTCGCGCTAAAGTGACTAATTTACGTACAAACCCTTACAGCATTCATGCGATCCCATTCGCCCATTGTTGTCGGATTCTTCTCTCTCCTCTCCCGCAGCATGTCTTCTTCTCTGTTCCAACCCCCATCCAAACATCTCCTACCATTTGGCGAACCATGTTCGGGAAAAGTTGTTCATGCCCAAAATGCTCTCGTTCATAGACATGTATGGAAAATGTGGCAATGCCCAAAATGCTCAGATTGTTTTCGAGATGCTTCAGAACAAGAATGTAGTTTCTTGGACAGCTGTCATGGCCGCATGTGCACAAAATGAATGCTTCGAAGATGCGCTGAAGTTATTTTCAAAGATGGAAATAGATGGCATTAATCCGAACGAGTTCACTTATGCAGTTGCACTCAATTCCTGCGCCGGTTTGTCAGCTTTGAGAAACGGCGACGCCCTAAATGCTCAGATAGAAAAATCAGGGTATAAATCTTGCTTGATCATTGATAATGCTTTGATTAACATGTATTCAAAGAGTGGCAGTATTGAAGATGTGATGAGAGTATTCATGACAATATCTCATCACGACATAATATCTTGGAATTCGATTGTAACTGCATACTCCCATCATGGGCTTGCGAGAGAAGCTCTCGAAGCTTTTCATAATATGCTGGCTGAAGCTGAGGTTCCAACTTACGTAACCTTCATTGGGGTGCTTTCAGCTTGTGGGCATTTGGGTTTGGTCGACGAAGCATTTTACTACTTAAATCATTCTATGCAGGAGCTAGGAATAAAGCCTGGGATAGAACATTATACTTGCGTCGTTGGTCTCTTGTGTCGAGCTGGGCTATTAAATGAGGCTGATCGGTTTATGAGATCTATAGGCACAGATTGGGATATTGTTGCATGGCGAACTCTTCTAAGTGCTTGCCAAGTGCATAAAAATTACGGTCTAGACCACCGAGTTGCTAACCATATTATTGAATTAAATCCCAGTGATGTGGGAGCTTATATTTTGCTATCTAACTTGTATGCTAAAGAGAATCGTTGGGATGGAGTAGTGAAAATTAGGAAGATAATGAGAGAAAGATACATTAAGAAGGAACCTGGTGTTAGTTGGATACAAGTAGGAAATGTAGTCCATGTTTTTACTTCAGAAGATAAGCAGCATCCATGGATGATGCGAATCAATGAGAAATTAGCAGAATTAATAGGCCAGATAAAGCTTATTGGATATGTTCCCAATATTGATTCGGTTTTGCACGATGTCGAGGATGAACAGAAGGAAGAGTACCTCAGCTATCATAGCGAGAAATTGGCTATTGCTTTCGGGCTTATTCGGACTCCTCAAGGAGCTTCAATTCATGTCATGAAGAATCTGAGGATTTGTGATGATTGTCATGTTGCTATCAAGCTCATTTCAATCGTGACCAAGAGGAGAATGGTTCTGATGAGAGACGCCAGTCGGTTTCATCGAATTGAGGGTGGAGTATGTTCTTGTGATGATTACGGGTGAAATGAGACGAATAGCCTTGACTGCTGTAAAGAAACTTCTTATTGAGCTCTAATTACTGGAGAATGGTTCTGAATTCTTGGGTAGAGTGGTTTCACTTTGAGTATAATGTCTGTGTGGAGGGAATTTACTTTTGGCGCGCTGCAGGTGAGGTTTTGTGGCTTGATCCCAAAGAAGCGCGTGGCCGTATGCTGATGCAGCAGGTGAATATTGGATAATTGGCGGATGGGATGGCAAGTTGAGCAGCTTCATGAGCTTAATTGATTGGCGGATCAATCTGTGGTTATGGAACCAATCCCGACCCTCTTGGTCCTCCAGGATTTTGCTTACCATCGAGGACATCGCACGAGAAAATCCCGACCCTCTTAAAGTGAAATTTAAGATGATTAGAAAGGTTAAAATGAATGATTAGAAAGGTTAAAATTTCATCTAAGTACAAAAGAAAGTTATCCATCAAGGCACTACTGAAACTTTTTCAAACTTTCAGAATAGATGTAAACAAATAATTTCACCATATCTTTTTGTATAATTTTCCAATTGTTAAATACATTCTCTATCATCTACATTTCTTGACTTTCGCCTATAATGTTATATCTATACAAATACCAAAATTTTGAAGATTATTTTTTATTTACAAATGCTATCCGACATGTCACTATATTTCTTGACTTTTGCCTATAATGTTATATCTATACAAATACCAAAATTTTAAAAATTATTTTTTATTTACAAATGCTATCCGACAAGACATGCAAAACATCCAAATTCATATATGTGCATGTCCACTCGTGGACCACATATATATGATAATGTAATCAAACTGTTCCTTAAGATCAATTGGATTTTAAATGGATCTCATCTGTATCTGTTGTGCATACTTCATCCAGTGGCAAACCATGGCTATATCATATTAATTCTTTATTTTATAACTATTTGCGTACTTAAAGAATTTCTATCTGGCCATTATATTTTTCCGAAAAAATTTCTTATTATCATAAGCTGCAAAATTAAGAAATAACTATCACATAATAATATATGATCAAAAACAAAAGTCTCAATATTTTGTTTCTCCTCCAATATCTCAAACAGTCTATACAATAATATTTGAAATTTAAGACCAAGATCATAAATTATGGTATTTAAATGCATCTAAATTAATGTGTGCTAATTAATTTATACAAGCTCATATGAGAAATATGAACCAACCATGAAGAAGGAATGAATATGCATAAATAAACAGCCCGCACTCACAAGATATGTGTGGTTTGAGATTATGTTCTTTTGTAAGAGAGGTTACTAAAAATTTTTTAACATGTTTTAATGTTAGAGAACTAAAGCATATATAATATATGCAAAAATTCATTAATATTAAAGTAGTTAAGGGAAAGCTTAAGGGACAAAGTTGTCATATGTCCATATATAGTATAGGACTGGACCATCCATATATTTTACTTTGTTTTCTATTTGACTCTTTCTTACAGTCTCATTTAAGTTTCTTAGAACTTTTTTTTCTTGCGAAGTGATTAAAAATATTGAGTTTGATGGGATAATGAATTAATTGGATAATACTTCTAATTTAATTCGTAAATATCATTTAATTCCAATATTTTGAACAAAAAAGATGGTTGAGGGAGTTTATGCGTTACATGTTGGATTATGTAAAGCCATGTTCCAAGTTGATATCATGGTGAAAATATGAAAAATTTAAGATGCCTAGATGTGAACCGTTAGAACCTGCAGTTTGAGTACCGGTATTGAGAAATACCTTAATTAGATGCTCATCAAAATTCGAAGATGTGAAAAAAGGAAAAAAATTCGTATTGAGTACCAATATAAAAATTTAGTATCAGTACCTGATGCAGAGAGAGAGAGAGAGTTTCAGTACCGGGAATCTAATTTGCATACCGATGCTCAACTCTATGACAAACTAATAAGTTGGATTTTACTCCATTTTGATGGCTAGAATTTAATCAGAGATTTAGATGGACGGCGGAGATATAATCTTTATATCTATATATGGATATATAGTTTCGTACTGTGACGCCCCAACTTCTGTGTCACCCATCCTGTGACTAGAGACGCTAACTCTCTTAAACTCTCTACCACCCAAAATACTTAAGCCTTGCTAGTACTTAGCTTATTATATCTCATATATATATATAGGACTATCTGGGCTCTCACATGTACAATCCCCATATTGTGATCTAATATTTGTACTTTTCAAGTGAACATTTTTAATACTTTCATTAATATAAAAGTTAGGAAATAAAGGACTTAAATTGAAAGTATATAAATCAAGTAGCCATATGATACAGGGTCATCTATTCATTTTACTTTTTTTTTTTATTTGAGTTATTTTAGTGAATGAAGTTAATTAAAATTGCATTAAATTTAATAATTTTATTACCTATTACTCATTAGTTTTGACACTTTCATTTGCGTAAACTGATTAAAGTTATTAAATTTGATAAAATAATCAACAAACTTGATAAAATCTCTAATTTAATTTACAACAATTATAAAATTCCAATAATATAAAAATTAAGATGTGTAAATAAGAAAAGTGAAATTTGATAGGGCTATTTTATAGAAAAGTACACAAATTGTTATCGGAAAGTGCTATTGCAGTAACATATAAAAAAATGTTATCGACCGTCCCTAGAACAAGTGGCAAAGGGCATGGTGGTTGGTATCCGAGACCCGAGTTCGAATCCTGTTGATTTACATTTCTAGCTAAGTTTATTTTCAAAAAAATAAACGAAACGAGTAGCGTGCTACCTATCTCTCAAAAAATAAAAATAAAAATAAGCGCACAATTGAAAATTTTCAAACTTTTTAAAGATAAGCATGAAATTTTTGAAGGTTTCATCTCTATTAATTTTATGGTTTTCTCTATGATTTCTCCTCTATAAAACACTAAAATTTTGACGGTTGTCTTTTTTTACCTTAGGGTTGGCAATTAAGTTTGTTGTTCATGAGCCATCTCGCGGATCACAAGCCAACTCGTCTTTGGCTCTATATTTCTAAAATCTAAATATATATATATAAGAGGAATGCTTCAATACACCATAAATATTAAAATTTAATTCTTAATTAGTAAATAGTATAATTAAATTTTACATGAAGTAACCTGTTGAACAAATTTTACCGATTTGAATAGTCCATATGAAAATATTAGAAAAAAAAAACCTATAAATATTAAAAATCTGATTTACTTTGGTAACTTACCAAATTAATTAGATAATGCTCAATTTGTTAAGTATCAATCTCAAAAAACTATTGAAATTAAATTTAATTTTTGAAGTTGGTATTGTAATGTAAAATTTTAATTTTGAAATTTATATTAAACTTTTAAAATTGAATCTAAATTGAACTTTTAAACTTAAAGCTAAATTTTAATTTTTGATTTAAATTGAAATTTTGAATTGGAACCGAATGTTTTATTTTAAATTTGTGTTTTATATTTAAAAAAATTAAATTTGATTTATAATTAAGTTTTAAATATTGTTTTGAATTTAAATTTATAATTTGGTTGTAATTTGAAATCTAACTATTGTTGTAGACATTTGAAAAGGTCATAGTATTTTTAGTTGGATAAAACTGATTTTGTAGACCAAAATATTTTACAAAAGCAAAAATACCCTTTAAATGGGTACCTGCTGAATGGTACCTATACTTCAATAGTAGGTCACCTTTAGAGTTATATTCAATCTAAACCATCTATTAAGAAAAATAAATGGTCAAGATTTGTATGGTGTATTGAAATATTATTCTATATATAAAATTGATCTAGAATGCTTCTAAAATACTAAAAACAATTTAGCTCTTGCATCTACCTTCTAGTTATTGGATCAAAAGTCAATAATGATGGTCACTTATCGAGCCCACCATTATTTATGATATCAGAATCGCTAGAGTTGATTTAATCGCAAAAAAGTACAACCCAAACATAAAGAGACTTTTTTTTTTATTTTCAATTAGATGAAGAGTCTCATTTTCTAATTTTCTTTAGGGCTAACAAAATTGACTTGCTGTTCGTTAGCCAGCTCATGCATATTCGACTCATTTATTCTAATAAACAAGCCGAATATATGTCAAACTTCTTAGCTCAATATTGTAATAAGTCGGCTTGTATTCTGCTCTTTGACAACCCTAATGTATCTATTCATGCTCATAAATATGCATGTACATTTATACATGAGTGGCTACACAATGCCAAGAAGTCGAATAAGCTTATATTTGTTTTATTCTCATTTGCCATAAAACACCACTTAATCCTTACAATCTTTTCGTATGCAATAAATCCAGCAGCAACAACTTGGCAACCTAATAGGATAGAACAATTAATGAGTTAGAGTTAAATATTCAAAATACTAGATAATTAACAACAACTTTTATTTTATTTACATTTTTTAAAATTCTTAACACTAAAAGAATTCTAATCCTGCTTTTATATTTTTTTAGATAAATTCTTTTAACATAATAATATGCCGAAGAAATTTCTATGGCATAATGATTTTTACTCATAAGTAGAAGTTACTATAATTTGTTCTTCCTCCAATATCTCAAGCATGAAACATAATATAACATATATAACTTTCCTATATCTTTCAAAATTTAGGAAGAAGACCGTAAGTTATGATATTTAAATGCATCGAAGGATTATGTTGTGTTAATTGATTCACAACCTCTCACAAGAAGAAAATGAGCCAACAATCAATGACATATCTTTGGGTCCGTATAACTTCTAGACAAGCATGAAGAAAGAGTGAATGTGAATAAACAAGGCCCAACAAAATGATTAATTGAGGTAAAAATATATGTGATTTTTGTTATTTGAGCATATACAAAAAATTAACCATAGAAATAATTGATGCATGCTACCAGTTTTTTCTTTTTTAAAAAAAATGGATGAATTTAACGATGCAAAAACGTCGAGTACAAACTGTAACGAAACGGTCGATCGATGATTATTGTTGGCGAGTAAAGGAATATCATATTATATATATATACAAACTATATACTTTAAATTGATTTTTATCCATGAGAATTAATAATGAAGTTGCTTAGCCCTTAGCAAAATGCATGCTTAGTATGGCCTTAAAACGTCACATCCTGCTAGATCAGATGATAACTATCTTACATATATAGCAGACTTAAGAGGAAAATTGTATATATATATATATAGAGTCCGGCTGCTGTGCTATCAATAGCACGAAACACTTGGTGCTACCAAGTTTTCCGCCGTTAGATCCATCATTTTGATGATTTTCACCCGTTAGATCATACTATTCAACCAACCACCCACTTAACCCTAGGGGCCCACATCATCCTAACCGCACATCTCTCAATCCAATGGCTAAAAACTTGGTGCTATTAATAGCATAGTAGCCTAGTTATATATATATATATATATATATAGAGTAGGGCTACTATACTATTATGAGTAGTAGAGCCCTACTACTCATAAGTTGTTTTTTATGATAGAGCTTCCGAATCGACGATCCACTCCGTTAAATATGATCTAGAGTATTTAAAACTTCTAGAAAATAAATTTCGTAATTTTTCAAAATCATAATAAAGTCCATCAAAGGGGCATAAAATGAACGGCTGAAATCGAACGACGTCCTAAAAATAGATGATCGGATCCTTCAATTTAAGATCGGAGTTATTGATATTTATCTAGGTGGTGAATAGAATTTTCTATCAAAAATTCAATCTATTTCAATTCTTTTACACCGTTAAACTAGCAAGTATCCCATATCGGCCGTTAAAAATTGTCAATTTTGTGAGCTTTTGATCGTAAGGTAAATGATTTCGAAAAATTACGAAATTTATTTTCTAGAAGTTTTAAATACTCTAGATCATATTTAACGGAGTGGATCGTCGATTCGAAATATCATCGAAAACAACTTATGAGTAGTAGGCTCTACTACTCATAATAGTATAGTAGCCCTACTCTATATATATATATATATATATATATATATATATATATATATATATATATATGAGTCCGGCTACTATACTATTATGAGTACGATCGCACTCGTACTCATAAGTTGTTTTCGATGATAGAGCTTCCGAATCGACGATCCACACCGTTAAACGTTATTTAGAGCATTTAAAACTTCTAGAAATAAAATTTTATAATTTTTCGATATCATTTACCCTACGATCAAAAGCTCGCAAAATTGACAATTTTTAATGGTATGGAATATTTGCTAGTTTAACGGTGTAAAAGAATCGAAATAGGTTGAATTTTTGATAGAAAATTCTATTCACTACCTAAATAAAGATCAATAACTCCGATCTTAAATTGAAAGATTCGATCATCCATTTTTAGGATGTCGTTCGATTTTGACCGTTCATTTTATACCCGCTTGATGGACTTTATAATGATTTCAAAAGTTCGAAATTTATTTTCTAGAAGTTTCAAATACTCTAGATCATGTTTAACGGTGTGGATCTCCGATTCGAAAACCCCAACATTGAAAACAACTTATGAGTAGTAAGGGCTCTATACTCATAATAGTATAGTAGATATATATATATATATATATATATATATATATATATATATATATATATATATATATATATATATATATATATATATATATATATATATATATATAGTGTGAGGCTACTATGCTATCTAAGCACGGAGCCTTTCGTGCTTCCATGTCATTTTCGATGTTGCGACTTTCGAATCGTCGATCTGTTAAACATGATCTAGAGTGTTTGAAGTATCTAGAAAATAAATTTTATAATTTTTCGATATCATTTGCCTAGTGATCGAAGGAGCACAAAATCAAATAATTTTAACGGCCATAGTGAGCCGTTTGAAAGTTTAACGGTGTAGAAATATCTAAATTACATGAAATTTTGATAGAAAGTTCCTTATACTATATAAAACAAGATCAATATCTTTGATCTAAATTTTTAATGCCATATTATCACATTTTGTAAGATTTTTATTTTCACCATTGATTTTTAGCCCCTTCATTCACTAAGCAAATAATATCGAAAAATCGCAAAATTTATTTTCTAGGTTCTTCAAATACTCTAGATCAAGTTTAACGGAGCCGATCGACGATTCGAAAGCCACAACATCGAAACGACGTGGAAGCACGGAGCCCTCCGTGCTTCCGAAGCATAGTAGCCTCACTCTATATATATATATATATATATATATATATATATATATATATATATAGTCCGACTACTATACTATCTATAATACGGGAGCTCTCGTACTATAATATTGTTTTTGATCTTCGGGCGTTTAAATCAACGATCCACACCGTTAAAATTGATCTAGGGTATTCAAAATTTTTAGAAATAAAATTTTATATTTTTTCGACATAGTTTACTTTATGATCAAAACATTTTAAAATTGTCAATTTTCAATGGCTATTATGACGAGTTTGGAGTTTAACGGTGTAGAAGAATCTAAATTTCTTCATATTTTGATAGAAAATACTTTAAACTATATAGATTAAGTTTAACATTCTTGATCTTGAATTTAGAAGTCCTATGCTCAAATTTTAAATAGTATTCAATTCTCACCGTCCATTTTGACATAATTTAGTTACTAAGTAAACGATATCGAAAAAAACTAAAATTTTATTTCTAAAAATTTCATATACCCTAGATCATATTTAACGGTGTGGATCGTTAATTTGAACGCCCTAAGATCGAAAACAACACTATAGTACAGGAGCTCCCGTACTATAGATAGTATAGTACCCGCTTCGTTTATTTCATTTAGAAATAAACTTAGCTGGAAATGTGAATCAATTAGGATTCGAACTTTAATCTCGGACACCAACCACCAAGCCATTTGCCGCTTGCTCTAGAGAACGGTCGGTAAATTGTATATATTTTTAGTGTGAATAAGTTTTGCATAAAGTTGCATGTCATCATACCTAATAAAAAGAAAAAGAAAAAGGAAAATAAATGTTATAGTCTTTAAGATCAAATTAAATTCAAGGCATGGGCCGGGTTCTACTTCTAGTTATTTGGAGTGCTATTAAGAAAATCATTATATTAAAATGATCCTATATGAAAGTTATAAAATAAACTACTTAAATTGAAAGTGATGTTAGGATTTAGTTAATGGTCTGTTTGGGAAGCAGTGATGTGACACCCCAATAGTTCCATATCGGATGGAAATGGAGTTGTCATTGAGTTTATAAGAGACTTAGACACTAGCAATAAAAATCGGGCTTAAGCATTTTGGATCTGTGGTTCGGCCCAACGAGTTATTATTACTAGTGGGCTGGGTCGTTACATTTGGTATCAGAGCCGGTTCACCAGCTGGATATGTGTGGCGAGTCTCAGCTGAGCCAGGGTCTGGATGACGAGCTAGCGAGACGAGTCTCACATAGCCTGGTGATCTTGGGCTGTGTGTGTGATTGGACTGACGAGGATGTCAGGACCTTAACGGGGGAAAGTCTGTGACACCCCCAGTAGTCCCACATCGGATAGAAATGAAATTGTCATTGGGTTTATAGGAGACTTAGACACTAGCAATAAAAATCGGGCTTAAGCATTTTGGACCGGTGGTTGGGTCCAACGAGTTATTGTTGCTAGTGGATTAAATCGTTACGAGTGAGAAATAGTATTCTTGTATAAGTTTCATTTATTAAATAAATAGCATTCCACTAATATTGGTCTGAAAAGTACTATAAAGGACTTCACCGACGATGCAAGAGAGAAGACGAGAAGAAAAGAGAGAGAATGCTTGCCTTAAGTTGGAAATAGGGTACCAACCGTCCCTAATACAAGTGGCAAAGGATTTAGTGGTTAGTACTCGAGATCCGAGTTCGAATTCTAGTTGATTCATATTTCTAGCTAAGTTTATTTCTTAACGAAATAAACGAAGCGGGTAGCGTGCTACCTATTTCTCTCAAAAAAAAAAAAAAAAAAAAAGTTGGTAATAGGGTTTAGAATTTTTTAAAAGGAAAATTTCAAAAAAACTCCATATAGTTTCGTACTTTCTCACTTGAGTGCTCTGTGGTTTAAAGTGTATCAATTTATATCATATGGTTTCATTTTTATTTTTTTATTATCAATTTTACTATTTTTTTCTTTAAATCAGGGACAAAATTAAAATTAAAGAGTATTAAAATAAATATTTGATAAACTTAGGTGGGTATTTAAAATTCTTTATATATAATTTAGCGAAAAATTAATAAAAAAATTATAGAAAATATAAAAATGAAACCACATGGCACCGAATTGATACACTTTAAACCACAAGGCACTCAAAAGGAGAAATTGTCAAACAAGGGGGATTTTTAAAGTTTTTTTCTTTTTAAAATAATACAAGAGTAGTTTAGTCTTTTAAAAAAAAGGATGTAAGTAAAAAACTCTGCTTTCCACTTTTCAAACTGGAGAAGCTTCGGAATCCGGGATCCTATAATAACATTGTCGATCGGTATTTAGCTCTCTCTCTCTCTCTCTCTCTCTCTCTCTCTCTCTCTCTCTCTCTCTATATATATTCTATATATGAGTTGGTAGAATACTCTCGATAAGTAAACGGAGCGTTTCTATCGAGTTGTTTTCGATGATAGAACTTCCAAATTGACGATCGGCTCCGTTAAATATGATCTAAACCATTTAAACTACTTAGAAATTAAATTTCACGCACTTTCGATATTGTTTTTTTATCCATCTAGTGAACAGAAAATGAATGATTGAAAATAAATATTTTTTAAAAAATGATGATATGAGTCTTGTAATCAAGATCAAGAGTATAGATCTTGTTTTAAATAGTTTAAAGAATTTTCTAACAAAAATTCAATTGATTTGGATATCTTTGCACCGTTAAACGAGAAAATGTCTCTTATCCACCATTAAAATTACAAATTTTGAAACCCTTTGATCATTAGGCAAATGATGTCGAAAATATTTGAAATTTGATTTCTAAACACTTTAAGTGGTATAGATCATGTTCAACGGAGATCGTCAATTTGGAAGCTCTATCATCGAAAACAACTCGATAGTAAAATGTCCCCGTTTACTATCGAGAGTATTCTAGCTCAACTCTTCTATATATATATATAGAGAGAGAGAGAGAGAGAGAGAGAGAGAGAGAGAGAGAGAGAGATATTTCGGCTACTATATATACTATTATGAGTACGATCATCTTTATATTTATAAGTCATTTTCGATTATGAGTTTTTGAATAGACGATTCATATAAATAAATATTATTTAGAGCATTTAAAATTTCTAAAAATTAAATTTTATATTTTTTTCGACATTATTTATCTTACAATCAAAAGGTCACAAAATTGACAATTTTTAACGGCCGATATAAAATATTTGCTAATTTAACGGTTTAAAAGAGTTGTAATAGTTAGAATTTTTTGATAAAAAATTCTATTAACTATCTAAGTAAAGATCAGTAACTCCAATCTTAAATTGAAGAATCTTATTATCTATTTTTAAGACGTCGTTCGATTTTAACCGTTTATTTTATGGTCACTTGACGGAGTGGATCGTCGATTCAAAAGCTCCATCACCAAGAACAACTTATGAGATACAAAGGACTTTATACTCATAAGAGTATAGTAGTTTTAGCCTATATAGAGAGAGAGAGAGAGAAAGTGTGAGGCTGGTATACTTCTGGAAATATGAAGCCCGCCGTGCTTCCAAGTCGTTTTCGATGTTGGAACTTTCAAATCAACGATGGGCTCAATTAGATTTGATTTAAAGTATTTGAATATTTGAAGTATCTAAAAAATAAATTTTGTAAGTTTTCGATATCATTTGGCTAGTGATCGAAGGGGTTCAAAATCACTAACTTTAATGGCTATGGTGAGCCGCTTGCAAGTTTAACGATCTAGAAATATTTAAATTACGTAAAATTTTGACAAAATTTTTTTATACTATATAAAAGAAGATCAATATCTTTGATATAAAATTTTAATGTCATATCATCATATTTTATAGAATTTTTATTTTCAGCTATTGACTTTGAGCTCTTTAAATCATGGGGCAAATGATATCGATAAATGGCAAAATTTATTTTTTAAATACTTCAAATACTCTAGATCAAGTCTAATATTGTAACCGATTGTCAATTCAAATGTCCTAACATCGAAAACGACTTGGAAGCACGAAGGGCTCCGTGCTTCCAGAAACATACCAGCCTCTTTCTATAGAGAGAGACAGAGTTACGTTCCTACACTTTCGAAAACACAAAAGCATCCGCATTTATAAGTTTTTTTTGACGATGGGACATCCAATTTGAAGAATTAGCATAATCTATGCTAATAGAAGTGGAAACCAAATTTCATAATTTTTTTTTATTTCTTTTGCTTATTGAATTAATAGCCTCGAAATGCATGACCAAATGTAAAAAGTTTCATAAAAATTAATGATAAAAGACTTAAATTTTAAATTGAAAGTATTGTTCTTGCTCTAAATGTTAAATAGAATTTTCTATTAAAATTCATATAATTTGAATTGTTCTACACCCTTGAACTTATAAATATGCCACATCGTCGCTAAAGTAGTCATTTTTTAGACCCTTTAATTATTTAGTAAATTATGTCAAAAATTTATAAAATTTATTAGTTTTCAAATAGTTCCAATACGGTATGGTTTAGTTTTTAGGCAAATTTTAAATTGAACAGAATTTTTTAGTATAAAAAAATTATAACTAAAGCGATCAAAATTATACTGGAAACCAATCCAAACCAAATAGAATTCAGTTTGGTTCTATTTAGCAATTAATTCTAAATTTTCTATTTTTCTCATAAATTAATTTATAGCTTAAGATTCAAAATCGATGAATCATTAGGAAATCACACACAAAAATTTAATTATACACCTAGATTTTTAAAAAATTGTGTTGATATGTGATAAAGATTTGATCAGTAATACAAATTTTTACTAAATAGTTTAGATAAAAAGTGTAAAAAAATATTACTATTTGGTTTTTGGTTTAGTTTAGTTAAGAAATGTGTTCAAACCAAACCAAAATCGAAAATCAAATTTTAATAAATTTTAAAGTTTCGAATCGGACAGAAAACTATATAGACCAAATCAAATAGTCTTAATAGGTTTGATTTGGTTTAATTTTTGGTTTGGGACCAAACTATAGTACACCCCTAGTGGACAGGTTAACGGAGAAAAAGAGAATGTAGAAGACAAAGAGAGGGCAGAAAATAATTCCCAAAGAAGGTTCAAATGAAAACTATTTTATTAGAGAAGATGACTCAGTTGCAATACATTTTTTCTTCATTAGTGTATCTTATCGTACATATATTTTTCATTTTTTTTCCTATTTTGCTAGCCTTTGTTGTGAAGATGGGTTTATAGAAAAATTAAATTGTAAACGCTTCTATTGTGAGATTCAAACAACTGGTACCAAACCGACTACCTAATTTACAGCTATTGATATCGAAACGAATTGCAAATTCTCAGTAACTGCACAGACCAACTTGTCCTATGAGGTTAGTATAAGAATTATCTATTCATTTTGCCTTGTTCTTTATTTGCTGTGTCTGTTAAGATAAAAGTTTTACCAAATTTATTAGTTTTATTAGCAATTACTTATTAATTTTCATTTTTATTTGCTAAAAATGATAAAGATTTTTAAATTTGATGACAATTACAACAAATTAACCCCTCAGCTATTGCAATTCCACCTATAATAGCTCGCTCAGTTTATTTTACACAAGAATCCTTCCCGCAATGGAATTTAGTAGTTTCATGTAAATAAATCCTGCAATTTTTTACAAAGAGCTCGCCCCTTAGATGTCCTCTCTAACTTTAACTCTGTTTTTTTTCCATAGAAATTTCAGAATTTTCTGAAATTTCAGTCCACGCTCCTTGATTCTAGTATACATGAGCCTTTTGTTCTTTGAAAATTTTAGAATTTCTCATATGAAATAATAATCCTTTCGTACATTCTCTTTTTGGCGTTTTGCAAAACTTACCGTTTAACTCTTTGTATTCACCATTTTTTATCCAAAAATTACAGACGGGTATGTTTGCTCATATGTTTCTCCAACTAAAAGATTACACAAAATTTTATCAATGTCCAACATAGGACTTATAGCACCGGTGGACCACCAAAGTGTATGTTTTTTTTGTTGAAAATTGTTCCGAATGGCGTAACAAAACACACTTTTTCGAAAATTTATCGTTCAATATTTTGGATTCTAGACCATTATATTTGTTTGGATAAAATTTTTTAATATCACATTCTGCAGAAGAGCAACAATAGTATAATGATACATAATTAAAAATAAAAGTTATATTAATTTGTTTCTCCTCCAATATCTCAAACAGTAATCATAATAGTATATAGCGTCTATTCCTTCAAATTTAAAGAATAAGATACTAGTTATGGTATTTAAATGCATCTAAGATTCATGCGTGGTAATTAATGTATACAATCTCACGAGAGAAAAATGAACCAACAACCAATGTCATATCTTTTTGGTTGATCTAACTTCGAGACCCAACCGTCCCTAAAGCAAGCAAGGGCTTGGTTGATTGCATGACCATTCGAATCCTAGTTGATTCACATTTATAGCTAAGTTTATTTCTAAATGAAATAAACGAAGCGGGTAGCGTGCTACCTATTTTTTGTCCACATTTTGTACTTACTAATATTGTACAATCAATATATACTACATTCCTCTAATACTATGGTCTTATTGTTGTTGTAATATATACTACATTCCTCTAATACTATGGTCTTATTGTTGTTGTAATTGCATCAAAAAATTGATGATCGATACTACCTAGAGTGCTTTAGAACTAGTAAAAACAAAGTTTGATCATGCGAGAGAAGCTCTTGTATAATTTCATTAATCAATTTTTTAGTACTATCAAACAATCTAATATTACATAACTCGAAAAAAAAAATTATAATGTAGAAATAAGTAAAGCTATTCTATAGGAGAATCTTCTTTTTTCCGTATCGTGACATAACATTTTATATTTCTATCCTCTATTGGCTTTTATTCATCAAAAAGGAAAAAAATGAAAAAAAAAAACTAGTAGATTAGATTTTAAGAATGAATTGATGTTACGGACTGTCCCTAGAACAAGTGGCAAAGAATTTGATGGTTGGCATATAAGATCCAAGTTCGAATCCTAGTTGATTCATATTTCCAACTAAGTTTATTTCTAAATGAAATAAACGAAGCAGGTAAGCGTGCTACCTATCTCTCAAAAAGACAAAAAAAAAAAAAAAAAAAAAAAAAGAAATAAATTTGCATGCCAACAGGATTAAAAAAAAATAAAAATAATTATATACGTTCCCTCGTTCGGACCAGCCACGCATGCTTCGCTTCGTTTATTAAATTAGGTTAACTCCATGCTTCGTTTCATTCGGCTCGATTTACTAAACGAGCTTGTACCGATCTTGAATTATTTCAGCAGTATCGAAATTTAATTTCACAGTGAGCCGACTGCGAACATGAAATGTGGATTGCCACCCCTAAGTGGGACTATAGAATCGCACTATAATTGAATCAGTATATATAATATGGAGAACAACTTATCACTTATTGAAGCAAAAGTGAATACGTGACTGTCGCACTCTTTTGGGGGCCTGCACCATGCTCCAATTTCATAAATTTTGGGGGCATCCATATCAACGATTGATACCGTCGAACACGATTCGCTATTTAAAATTCATAATGCTTCAATAATTTTCTAAGGTCGTCTACTAATGGAGATCCAGTTGAGTAGAAAAAGAGAAGAAAGATTGTGAAGTCAAAATCATAAACCGGTTTTTAGACTTCGAAAAGCATGTTCAACCTTTGAACATAATGAAGAACGATGAAGAATAAAAAGCTCATTTGGAGCATGCAGAAGGGGTACGTCTATCCTTCATGTTGATATTTAATACCAGGTTATAGACCCAAAAATCCATGCATGGTCATATAACAGGCACAACTAGATAGTAGTTTCTTGATATAGTATGATCATCATATAAATTATTATTTTATAAACAAGTAAAATAAAAGAGAGATAAAAAAATAAGATGATCAGTCAATATGATATATATTTGAGTAGAAAAAAGACTTTACCAAGATTCCATTGAGCCATCCAAACTTTAAAATTATAGAAAAAAGACCCTTAACTATGGGCTATTTAAATAGACCCCTCAACTTTTATTCTGTGGATTGAGAACCCCTCAACATTTTTTTTAAAATTGTTAGTTTTCATACTTAGCTAGTTTATACTTCATAAAATTTTATTGACTCTGTTACTCCTTAACCATTACTTACTCAAATTTTATTATTAAAAAGTCATTAAAATTATTAATTTTTGATGAAATCACCCGTCAATATGATAAATTCCTCAATTCATTTGACTAAAATTACTAATTTTATGAACAACGGGTTTTTTTGTTTCTTTAATATTTTAGAGTTTTGATGGTTAAGTGCAATTTTGTTCAAAGTGCAAATATTTCTCTCTTTTAAAGTTATATTCTCCAACAATAGATCAAGAAATATACATTTATAATTGTTGAAAAGGAAGAGAATGTACAAAAATAGAATTGTAATTTCATTTAACTCTCATTACACTGTAGTTGGGAGATGATTAAGAATCAATACAAAAAGGTTTAAGATCACAAAGATAAAGAAAATTGAAATTCAAATATACATAGATGATTATGGTTTTAAAAATAGAAATAAAGGCGGAGGTAATAATGATCTTCATTAGAGTTAAAAGTAAACTCTCAAGTAAGGGTGTAATGTAGGCCGTGCCGGGCCAACACGACCTATGTTAGCCAGGCCGAATATGGCTAAGGATTGGCCCGGCCCGGCCGGGTTCCAAATCAGAGCCAGCCCATGCCGGGCCGAAGCTGCCAAGCCTCCGGCCCAACACGGCCCTTGAGCTAAGAAGGCACAAGCCATACCGGACCGGGCTATACTCCAAGCATGCTACTTAAAAAAAATTTTAAAATATTTTAATTAAAATTTGGCTTTTTTGCAAAAAAAATCCACTTATTTTGGGATTTTGCAAAACCGGGCCACCTTTTTCGTTTTTGCAGATTCGGGCCGCTTTTTTAGCCGCCGGACCAAAATACCCTTATTACTTTTTCTCTCTCCTCTTTTTTTTCTCTCGTTCTTTTCTTTCTCTCTCCGAAGAAGGCAGCGGAGGCGGAGGCGGAAACAGCCCGCCTCGCCTCCGCCCCGCACGCCCTCGCCCGTGCACCCTCGCCCTTCTCGGTTCCGACCCTACCGAGGCCGCGTCGTCACCGCCTCCCACACGGCGACATCAAGACGCAGCTCTTCTCCTCCCTGCGTGTCGGAACGCCGAGACGTCGTCGGAGGCGGCGAGATCGTCTCCGATGACATCGCCGTGGTTGCGGTAGAAAGTAAGAAAAGGTGATGACAAAAAATAATAATAATAATAATAATAAAAATTTATAAAAAGATCAAAAAATTTAGAAAAATAAAGAAGATGATGAAGTTGCACTCTTAAAATATGATTACACTGTTTTAAAAAAAAATTACACATTTCTTGAAAATTACACTATTTGATATATAAATTACACTCTTTAGAAAAAAATTTACACTATGTAAGTCAATATTGCACCATTTAGAAAATTTTGCACTTTCGTTTTTATTTTTTTCTTTCTCTTTCTCTTCATTTTCTTCTACTTCATCTTCTTCCTGCAGGGGATGATTGCCTCCCTCCCTCTCCCCTTGCTCCCCCCTCCCCCCGCATCGCCGTGGCGCTGCGCGAGGCGCTCCGCGCCATGGTCGAGCCGGGCGAGGAGCGCCTCGTCTTCGTGCTCCCCACGCGGGAGCCTGCGGAACCGCGTCTGGCCGCCTCCGCGGCGGAGCGCCTCGACGGCGGCGCGGCGGCGACGCGGCGCAGAGCGGTGAGCGGGCCGTGCTCGGCGGCGGCGAGGAGGCGAAGGCGGAGCGGGGCGTGAGGAGTGCGCGAGCGAGCGAGCGCGCGCGGCGCGCGCCGGTGTTGTATGTCTCATATCCAGGTGTAACAATTAATAATGCACAATTACAAATACCCTGTGTAATCTCAAGTGTATATCTCCTGATTTTATTTAATAAAGATATGCATGCGCTGTGTAGAATTGAGAGAAACATGATTTATGAATTCATTTCATAAACTCTTTCCTCCACGATTCTTCTTTGTCTTGACACAAGAACATATGCTTGCACCTTAATTAGCGAGCTATTATTTGACGGAATTGTTTCCAAGCCCGTACTGGATATTAGTTTATGACTCGTTATATTCCCTCCCACTCGCCGCACTCCTCACCACCCCGCTCCGCCTTCGCGTCTGCGCCGCCCCGCCGAGCACCAACCGCTCCGCCTCGGCTCTGCGCCGCCGCCGCCGCGCCCGGCCGCCGAGGCGCCTCCGCCGCGGTTTCGCGGCTCTGCGTGGGGAGCACGAAGATGAGGCGCTCCTCGCCCGGCTCGACCATGGCGCAGAGCGCCGCGCAACGCCGCGACGATGCGAGGGGGAGGGAGAGGAGGGAGGCAATCATCTCTGCGGGAAGAAGATGAAGTAGAAGAAAATGAAGAGAAAGAGAAAGAAAAAAATAAAAACGAAAGTGCAAAATTTTCTAAATGGTGCAATATTGACTTAAAGAGTGTAAATTTTTTTCTAAAGAGTGTAATTTATATATCAAATAGTGTAATTTTCAAAAAGAAATGTTGTAATTTTTTTTTAAAAAAGGTAATCATATTTTAAGAGTGCAACTTCATCATCTTCTTTGTTTTTCTAAATTTTTTGATCTTTTTATGAAATTTATTATTATTATTATTATTCTTATTTTTTTGTCATCACCTTTTTCTTACTTTCTACCGCAACCACGGCGATGTCATCGAGACGATCTCGCCGCCTCCGACGACGTCTCGGCGTTCCGACACGCAGGGGAGGAGAAGAGCATGCGTCTTGATGTCGCCGTGCCCTCGGTGGAGAAGAAGGGTGACGACGCGCCTCGGTAGGGTCGGAACCGAGAAGGCGAGGGTGCACGGCGAGGCGTGCGGGCGAGGCGAGGCGAGCTTCGCCTCCGCCTCCGCCTCCGCCGCTTCTTCGGAGAGAGAAAGAAAAGATCGAGAGAAAAAAAAAAGAGGAGAAGAGAAAAAAAAGTAATAAAGGCTGTTTTGGTCAGTTTTCCCCCCCCCCCGGCGCCCATTACGAAATCTACTGAAAAGCGAAAGCTTTAGCGGTTTTTGCAAAATCCGAAAATAAGTGGATTTTTTTTGCAAAAAAGCCTTAAAATTTTATAATTATAAAATAATAAATTTTTAATTTTTAAAAAATATATAAATTTTTACTTTTTTGAAAAAAAAGAGAATTGAATTGGTTTTTGGTCTAATGGACACCAAAAACTCTCCTCCCAAGATCGGGTGGGGATAGCTTCCGAGGAGAAGGGCCTCAAACCCCGAGGCCTGTTGCCTTTGGCCTTGGGGTTCTTGTCGTGCTGGCCCGCCTCGCAAAGTCAAAATCTTGTTTTTTGGAGTCTTTTCCTACTGTTAAAATTTTGCTTATAGAGCTATTCTCTTTTTCTTCAGCCTTCTCGAAAATAGATCCCAAATCTTCAAGATAATGAACGCCTAAGTAGTGTCTAGCTATATATACCAACTATATTTTTATGGATTTTTAGCTGAATCCTATTTGGACTTTTGTCAATTTAGGATAAACCAAACAACTGAATTGGTTCCTACAGCTTACTTCATACCCCTTGCTTCACCCGAAACAAAAACACCCCATGTGGCAACATACCTTATCGCTCTCCTAATAAGGAAGGACAATTAGTAAGTTACTATTAAATATTCAAAATATTATCTAAGTAATGATAAATCACAACAGTTTTCAGTTAACTAGATTTTTTAGTACACAAATAATTTTTATTTACCTTGTATATTGTTTTTGAATTGATTTTCATAATATCATAATATGTAGAAGGAAAAATTAATTATATTACAGTATAATAGTACTTAGTCAAAAATGAAGAGTAAGATAATTTGTTATTTCTCCAATATCTCAAACAGTAAACATAATGATACGCTCTCAGTCTCTCTCTTGAAATTTAAGAACAAGATCACAACTTATGTGGCATATAAATGCATCTAAGAAGCATGTATATATGTTAGTTAATTTATACAATCTCACAAGAGAAATATGAGGCAACAGTTCAATATCATATCTTTTGGTATGTCTAGCTTTTAGAGAAGCATGAAGAAACAATGAATGCAAATAAATAGGGCCGAAAAAAAAAAAAGGACTAAACACATCGCTTGATTGTATTCAAAATTTATGTCCATTTAATTAGTGGCATGCATGATAAAACTTCAATTAGGAAAAATATGCCTACAAATAATACTATACTATCATTTCTATATATATAGCTCTAATATTAAGAACTAGTAAAAGCAAAAGTTTGATCATGAGAGAGGAGCTCTTGTTTAACTTCTATTTGTTAGTGCATGGTTGATCGATCAATTTCTTAATCCCAGCAAATAAGCTAAATTACGGAACTTTAAAAAAATAAAAATACAGTGTTGAAATTAGTAAAACTATTTTATAGCTAAGTACTAGACTTAATATTTCACACACTAGTAGATGTTACTACTCCATGATCTCTCTCCAGCACTTTGATATTGCACGCATCCCAACATGATTAATGTGTGTGTCTATATATATATATAGAGAGAGAGAGAGAGAAAGAGAGTACGGCTATCTAGTGCTTGTAGATTTTTTTACCGTTAGATCTACATTTTTTATCATTTTCATATATAAATATATAGAGAACTAGACTATTTGTGCCCTTGGATGAAGAAATGCCTAGTTAGGATGATAATGATATTCTAAAATTGAGTGGATGATTGATTAAATTTATATAATCTAACGAGAATAGATTTAACGGTGAAAAACTTATAATAGCATGAAGTGTTTGTTACTATTGATAGCATAATAAAAGTTAGACGCCCCCACAAAGTGGGTTGGTTCAGGGCCCGGCCCCAAAACAAATCGGCGCAGAGCAATCCTAGAAGTCCACGTGGAGGCTTCGTGGCTCTTCACCAAACTCGTGTTTCAAACCGGGAAATCAAATACCAAATTACGCCCCGCCATTTCATAGACCCCACATGTCATTCTCACAACCTATATATATACAATGTAACCGTTACACTCAAAATCACGCGCACTCTCTCTCGCTCTTCCTGTGAGTTCGATTTTTTTTTTTCTTTTTTTTCTTTTTTTTTCTTTTTTTTTTTGAGAGATAGGTAGACGTTTATTTTATTTAGAAATAAACTTAGCTAGAAATATGAATCAACTAGAATTCAAACTAGGGTCTCGGGTACCAACCACCAAGCCTTTTGTCACTTGTTCTAAGGACGGTTGGTGAGTTCGATTTTTTTCAATCAGGAACACGTGGAAGCTGAGGCTTAGAATGGGTGGGTGTACATCTACAAGTAAAAGTTTTCCTTTGAATCGTACAAGTAGAATTTTCCTTTAAATAATATTCTTTTGTAATGACCGACCATTTCTAGGGTAAGTGATAAAGGATTTGGTGATTAGTAGCCGAGATCTAAAATTTGAATCCTAGTTGATTCACATTTCTAGTTAAATTTATTTTTAAAAAAAATAAGGGAAACGGATAGCGTGCTATCCATCTCTCAAAACGTAGTAACATTTTCCCAAACAGGAAAACATTCAGAAAAGAACATGTTTTGGCCCAGCCAGGCCAAGCAGCTACAAAATCTTAATTGGATTAGAGTAAATGTTTAAAGCTGTTTGGTATAAATTGAAGAGAATTTAAATTAGAGTAGAAAATCTAATTATATTAGAATTTGCGATACGTTTAAGATGTTGCATTATATAATACCATTATGGGGTGCGGCGCTCGTGGTGACATTGTACGGTTAATGTGAGTGCACTCTTTATGGTAAAACGTTTAGAATGCATCAGTTATATTACTGATGTAGTGTCTCCAATCAATCACATTGTTCTTCTTAGGTTCACCCGTTCCATCTGGTTATTAGAAAAATATTTTTATTGTACTTTTTTTTTTTTCAAATAGAGAGACATGATTTGCTAGTTATTGATGATTTTATTATCTAGGTCGTATGGTTTAGTTTTTAGGCAAATTTTAAGTCGAACCGAATTTTTTATTACGAAAAAATTCATAATGTATGTGAACCAATTTATAATTAGAACTGATCCAAACCGAACAGAATTTGATTTAGCTCTCTTTGGAAATTAATTTTAACTTTCTATTTTTCTTATGAATTAATTTATAGCCTAAGATTTAAAATTGAATCATTATCAAAAGGCACATGAAAATTTAATTATAAGCATAGCGTTTTAAAAATGTATTGATATATAATCAAGATTTGATCATAAATACAAAATGCTACTAAACGTTTAGATGAGAAGTGTTAAAAAATATATATATTATCACTCGGTTTTCAGTTCAGTTCAGTTAAAAAAATATGTTCAAACTGAACCGAAATCAAAATCAAATTTTAGTAAATTTTAAAATCGAATCAAACCAGTTTGGGTCCGAACAAGGCTCATTATTGCATGAGCCCAAAGGAGCATGAAGAGTTGAATCGACAAGTCATGGAGCTTCTAAAAAAAGGCTACATCCACAAAAGTTTAAGCCGATATGCCATACCGGCCCGCACTATTGACTCCCAGGAAAGATGGAACATCGCAAATATGTATCGATAGTCAGGCCGTCAATCGCATAACTATCAAATACAGATTTCCTAATCTGCTAGTGGATGACATGTTTGATATGTTGGTTGGCGCTTAAATTTTTTTCCAAGATTGATTTAAGAAGCGGCTATCCCCAAACTATAATTAAGTCAAGAGAGGAATGGAAGACAGCTTTCAAAACTCATGAAGATCTCTATGAGTGGCTTGTTATGCCATTCGGACTATTGAATGGCCCCATTACTTTTATGACCGTAATGAATCAAATTCTTCGTTCTTTCATTGGAAAGTTTGTTGCTGTTTATTTTGATGATATTCTTGTCCACAGTTAACATGCCAAGCATGATCATCTTGAACATTTAAAAGCTGCTTTAATTACCTTGCGAGATGAAAAATTTTGTATAAACCTCAAAAATTGTTTCTTCATGACTTCAAGCCTAGCTTTCCTAGGCTTTTTACTGACTTCTATAGGTAAGTTGTTTGAACGAAAAGAAGATCAAAGTTGTCAAAGAATGGCCTACCCTGAAATATTTGCAATATGTAAGGAGTTTTTATGGGTTGGCATCTTTCTATGGTTGATTCAACAGAAATATTAGTACCGTTTGCAGCTAGACCTAGCAATCCTAATGCAAACTTGCTTTGTGCATGGGTTCCGCAAATTTGCGGATATGGATAACAACTTTTCCAACTCAAAAAATTATGAATAATAAAACAGGTGGGTACCCATTAAGCTGTGGGCATTTTGGGTAACCTAGAGTATCGGCACATATATTTTTTAATTACAAAATATATTTTCATAATTAATAATTTTTTTTATTTACCTATTCTAAAAATTCTAATCCTAATTTCTTATTGCATGTCTTTTATATTATAAAATATTTTTGCTTTAAGACTTTAAATATTTTTGGTCAATTTGCATAAAAAATTCACAAGTTTTGAGCTTTTGCAAAATTAGGCCGTTTTTTTCGATTTCGTAGATTTGGTTCGAATTTTCAACAAACTGACCAAAATACCGTTAATCCACAAAAGTTTAAATACTTTATAAAATTTTACTGACTCTGTTACTCCTTAACCATTAATTAGTCAAATTTTATTATTAAAAGGTCATTAAAATTATTAATTTTGATGAAATCACGCGTTAATATGATAAATTCCTTAATTCATTTGATTAAAATTACTAATTATATGAACAACGGCTTTTTTTAGTTTCTTTAATTTTTTAAAGTTTTGATGGTTAAGTGCAATTTTGTTCAAAGTTAGAGCGGTCATGCATATATATATTTCTCTCTTTTAAAGTTATATTCTCCAAAAGATCAAGAAATATACAATTATAATTGTTGAAAAGGAAGAGAATGTACAAACCTAGAATTGCAATTTCATTTAGCTCTTATTACACTGTAGTTGGGAGATGATTAAGAATCGATACAAAAAGGTTTAAGATCACAAAAATAAAGAGAATTCAAATTCAAATATATATATATATAGTTTAGAGATTATGGTTTGAAAAATGGAAATAAAGATGGAGACATGTTGTTGCCTTGTGCCTGGCAGTTCCGGCGTGCTGGCGCCGCTCGCAAGAGTCAAAATCTTATTTTTAGAACTTTTTCCTATAGTTAAGGTTTTGCCTATATAACTATCCTCTTATCCTCCCAGTCTCTTCGAAAAAAGATCCAAATATTTGATATAACGATTGCCTGAGTAGCGTCTATATATACCAACTATATTTTTATTGGAGAACGGAATAAGTGTTCATCGATTGACAAAGCGAAAAACTTAGGCTTTAGAGCTGAATCATATTTGGACCTCGTCAATTATCACAACAGTTTTCAATTAACTAGATTTTTTTAGTACTCAAATAATTTTTATTTAACTGTTATATTTGTTTCGAATTGATTTTCATAATATTATATTAATCTGTAGAAGGAAAAATTACAGTATAATGGTACTTAGTCAAAAATGAAGAGTAAGATAATTTGTTATTTCTCCAATATCTCAAACAGTAAACATAATGATACATGGCTCTCTCTGTCTTGAAATTTAAGAACATGATCATAGCTTATGGCACATAAATGCACCTAAGAAGCATGTATATATGTTAATTAATTTATACAATCTCACAAGAGAAATGTGAGGCAATAGTTCAATATCATATCTTTTGATATGTCTAGCTTCTAGAGAAGCATGAAGAAGCAATGAATGCGAATAAATTGGGCCGAAAAAAAAAAAAGAGACTAAACACATCGCTTGATAATTGTATTCAAAATTTATGTCCATTTAATTAGTGGCATGCATGATAAAACTTCAATTAGGAAAAATATGCCTACAAATAAATACTATACAATCAATTCTATATATGGCTCTAATATTAAGAACTAGTAAAAGCAAAAGTTTGATCTTGAGAGAGGAGCTCCTTGTTTAACTTCTATTTGTTAGTGCACGGTTGATCGATCAATTTCTTAATCCCAGCAAATAAGTTAAATTACGGAACTTTAAAAAAATAAAAATACAGTGTTGAAATTAGTAAAATTATTTTATAGCTAAGTGTAATTAATTAGACTTAATATTTCACACACTAGTAGATGTTACTACTCCATGATCTCTCTCCAGCGTTTTGATATTGCACGCATGCCAACATGATTAATGTGTGTGTCTATATATAGAGAGAGAGAAAGAGAGTACTGCTACTTGGTGCTTGTAGATTTTTTTACCGTTAGATCTATATTTTTGATCATTTTCATTATTCAATGGTAGTGGTTGTATCGTGTTTGTACTCTTGTACTTGTGCGATACTGTGCAAATACAGGGGAGACTCTGTCCGTGTGAACAGTGGACTCTTTGTATTTGTGGCGGATCTGACATACCCTTGGGTGGGGGTCAGGTTTTCAAAAAAAAAAAAAAAAAATTTAGACGCTTTTCCGCTGTGTTTCAATCTAAGAGAGACCCGGGGCGTGACAATTAGTCATTAGCCATTAATTAGTCAAATTTTATTATTAAAAAGTGATTAAAATTATTTATTTTGTTGAAATCATCGTCAATATGCAAATTCGTCAATTCTTTTAATTAAAATTACTATTTATATGAACAACAGTTTTTTTTGGTTTCTTTATTTTTTTTTTAAGTTTTGGTTACTATTTAAGATTAAAAGATTAAGAACAATAAAATTCAAATATACATAGTTTAGAGAGTAGGGTTTGAAAAATAGGAATGGAAACAGAGATAATTATGTTCTTCTTTATAATTAAAAATAAACTCTTGAATCAAGTTAGGCTTTGTCGAGGTTTTTTCTTGATATAAGACTTTGCAAAGCTCCCCTCTTTTCCTTCTTTATTTCAAACCCTCTTTTCGTTCTTTATTCCAAATTTTGAAGACCCTCTTTTCCTTCTTTATCCCAAATTTTGAAGAGAAGGAGAACCTGACTAGTATCTATACAAACTAGATTTTTATTGGATGCAAATTTGTATGGAAGAATGTGGTGAGAGTTTATTAGAGAAAAGGAAGAAAGTGTTATTTTGTCCATCTCAAGACGAAGTGGAAAACCTGAAATGAGAGGTTTTTTGGAGGCAATTTACTTAGAAGACAGCAATTTAGGATAAACCAAATAAGTGAATTCGATTCTTCAGCTTGAAGTCGACTTCACACCCTTTACTTCAACCCAAAAATTTACTCCCTAAGTTAAGTGGCAAACTACTTTTTGACTATCCTAATAAGAAAGAACAATTAGGGAGTTACCATTAAATATTCAAGATATTAACTAGGTATTTATAAATCATATTATTTTTCAATTAACTAGACTATTTCAAGTAAATTTCTTTAAATTGATTTTCATAATATTATAAACTATATAAAGAAATAGTAATGCATAATATTACTTAGTCAAAACTAAAACTTAAGATAATTTGTTATTTCTCCAATATCTCAAACAGTAAATATAATGAAACATGGCTCTCTATCTCTTGAAATTTAAGAACAAGATCATATATTATGGTATTTAAATGTATCTAAGAATTATGTATGTTAATTAATTTATACAATCTCACAAGAAAAATATGAACCAACAACTCAATATCATATCATGAAAAAATAATGAATGCGAAAAAATAGGTCCAAAAAAAAAAAAACTAAATACATCTATTGAATTCAAAATATTTGTCCATTTAAAAAAAAAAAATTTGAAAAAAAATAGAGCTAAGGGTTTGTCAAACATTCTTGCTTGTGAAGCTGTTTTATTCTTATCGAGAGCCCGGCCCAAAACAAACCGGCCCAGACCAATCCAAGCAGCCCACGTGGCGGCTTCGTGACTCTTCACCAAACTCAGTGTTTCAAACCGAATCAAATGGAGGGAAACCAAATACCAAATTACACCCCATCATTTCATGGACCCCACATGTCATTCTCACAACCTATATATACAATGTAACCGTTACACTCAAAATCACGCACACGCTCTCCCCTCTCTCTCTTGCGCTAGGGTTTCCACCACCACACCTCCTCTCCGGCGAAACCCAAACCCTACATGGTCGGAGACGACGACGGCGCCCGCACCCCTCCGCCTCCGCCGCGGCCTCCGCCGCCGCGCCCGGCCGCGCCGCGGACGCCGATGGCGGCGCGGCTGCAGTCGCCGCCGCCGTTCCCGCTGGGCTCCAACGACGACCAGCTCGAGCGCGCCCGCGCCCGCGCCGCGCGCGCCGCCGCCTCCTCCGCCGCGCCACCACCACCACCGCCGCCGCCTCCGCCGCGGCTCAATACCCTCTTCCCTCCTCCAATCTCCTCAACCGCGACCAGATCATGGATCTCTTCCACAACTGCATCAAGCTCGCGAGCGAGAACGTTCGATCCCATCCTCTCTATCTCTCTCTCTCTCTCCCTGTGTGCTTCTTTTGAGTTCGATTTGTTTGTTTGCTTTGAGCAGAAGATAAACCAGAAGAACACGTGGGAGCTGAGGCTCATAGACCACCTCAGCGAGATCATCCAAGTGAGATCCGAGGACGACGAGACCAATTTCCAAAAGGTCGCTCCTTTCCTTGATCTATTCATACAATGTAAAGTTCGATTATTTAGGGTTTGCTTTTTATTTGAAATTGGGTAGAAATTGGGGAAATTGGATTAGTTTTTTAACCTAATTTTAACTACGTTATTTTTTGTGGCAGGCAAGCTGCACACTGGAGGCCGGCGTGAAGATATACTCCGCGAGAGTCGATTCGGTGCATTCGGAAGCGTACAAAGTCCTTGGAGGGATCAATCGGGCCGGGCGGGAACAAGAGAAAGGTTAGGGTTTCAGTTGGGTCTCCAATTCAAATGAGCTGCTTCATACTGTACACTGTGATTGTCAGACTCAAACTGGCATCTAGAATTATTTGTTAAGGATCATATTGGTTGGTAATACTTTCCTCATAGATCCAAGGGTGCATTTGTTCAGGAAAGAAATTATGAATGAATAAGTTTATTTATCACCAGGTTCTTCTACCGTCTATAGATTACTAAGATTGAAGCCAAAATTTTCCTCTGGTTTGTGTTATGGCAATATCTACAGGTGAAGTGAGGGATAGCATAAGCAGAATTTCATGGGTTGGTGGAGTAGTATTTAATTGTTATCCTAAATAATCCGGTTTTACCAGAACAGCTGTTTCTAAGCTTATTGTGCTTTGTTTGACTGAATTAAATGGATAATATAAGCTTTCTTGGTATTTTTCCTCCAGCTAGTAGCGCCTAATGTGCGATTTTGCTTTTGGGTTAATTCTGTACACTAGGACATATAACCCAGAAATCCAGGAACTACTTGAAAGATTTCCTCATAAAGAAATGCTTGAGCATCTGAACCGTCACATATGAATTAGAATGTGTATGAAACGTACCAATTTGCAACATCATTTTACGTTAAATTGTAGTGCTCTCTGCCAATGTCCTAATGGTGTGTTTACATCACAGAAATTTCAGAAGGTGACCATATCGACACTGAACAAGCGGAGGGTCTTTCTAAGAAAGACTTGGATAGGAAGGTGTGTACATTTTGTACATTTTCCATATTCTTAGCTTATGACTATTGCTGTTTGTCGGCTCACCCTTCTTCACTAATTGCAGCTGTCACCTGTATCGACTCTGGAGGCATCATTTGAGGCTCTTAATGTAAAGAAATTTGATGGTAAAGTTTCACTGCATGTTTACTTTCTATGTACAAGTCTACAAGATTAATGAATTCTGCTTAAGACCATCTTATTACATTTGACATTAGCGGCTTTCACTGTGGATCCATTATACCATCAAACTTCTGCTCAGTTTGATGAAGGTGGAGCTAAGGGTCTCCTACTGTACAACCTCGGAGTGTATGGTGGCTGTCGCGTTCTCTTTGATTCATTTGAAGCACCAGAAAACAGCATCTTGCCAGAAACACAAACTGACAAAATGGAACTGATTGACCTTTCATTTCTCAAAGGTATTGTTATCATGGCGCATTATACATCCACTCAGTGTGCACATAAACATGCATAAACATGTATACTCGTCTATATCTATGTAATGCCTCTTTTTTTTAACAGAGTATATTGAGAAAATGATGATTAACATGCCCTTAAAGGACGAGATCTCTCCCACTCTGAGGGATATTGTGGATCAGTTTGATGAAGATAATCGTAGGCCTTCAGACCTAGCATCTTCAGGGCAAATGCCAACAATGGAAGAGAATATCGTTGGCAATAAACATGTAGAGTTGAATGGCAATGCCTTACAATCGGATGGTGATGCACTACCAGAATATGAACCTTGGAACTATGATAATGATGATCAGGAGAGTGTAGTTGATGATAGCTCCAATATCACAAACCCAAATTCGACAAGCTATCAAGAGGTGTGCCTTGTAGACTTGACAAATCAATTCAGCATATACCACTCTACTAGATGAATACTATAATATCCTATGCTCTTCCATCAAGGGTACTGATTTTGATTCTTAGACCAAGGTTCAAAAGGAAAAAAACTTTTGTTGACAAAATGTCACCATTGCACTATTGCAGGCTAATGGTGTGCACATGTTTGATGATGCTGATCTTGGTGGAGATGAAAAGCTCGATAGAATTGCAGATTTCTTGTCTCTGGGCCTGGGATTGTCTGCAAAAACAAATGCCTGGGCAGGTCCTGAGCATTGGAAATATCGAAAAACCAAAGGTAGAACTAAGTGTAACTTCTAATGTCTACCATTTGAGTTTACTAAAGCAGCTTGATAATATTCCACCAAGTGTTCATGACTTCATGTAGGTTCAGAACAAATTCCAACTACATCAGGTGAATCAGAAGTCACAGCTAAGAAGCCAAAGAGCAGAAAGAAGGTTCCTGACATTGATTTTACAAAATCACTTGAGAATGATATGCCGGATATTTTTGTGCCTCCAAAAAATCCGAAATCGTTGTTGTTGCCTGCGAATAAAGTGCCTTGTAATATCACTCTTCCAGAAGATTGTCATTACAGACCCGAAAGCCTTGTTAGATTGTTCCTTCTTCCTGACGTTATGGTAACATAAATTTCTCAATAGAAGTTACTATTTCAGAGCCTATCTTCGAATTTGTAATAACAAATCATTTGACTTTTTTTTTCTTCTTTTTTTTTTTTTCCCTGCAGTGCCTTGGGAGGAAAGGAAGAAAGATTTGTGGTAAGCTGCCGCTTTCTTGACATTAGCAGTCATGAAAGGGTTCATTATTTCCTATTTACTTTCCTAGTATAAGATCTCTAGATTCTTAAGATCTGGGTTGTTTTCATCATTGCTTTGCTTGCTTTCTTCATGCTTCATGTTCTTCCTCTTTTATATCTAACTCTGCACATTATGCTTATAATAAAGTAATTCTTTATTTTAAATATCTGTTTTATGATAAATTTGTCTCCATGACATTTAAGTCTTGCATCCAAGCGTTTCTGATTTCCAGGATAGTCCTATCTATTGTAATCCAGCCATCTCTCTCTCTCTCTCATATTTCTGGCTTTTATATTCGATAATACCACCCAATATCTGTTGAAATAAACTTAAACTTTTTTTCTTTTTCTGTATAGATGCAGCAAGAGAACACAATTCTGATTTCGCACCATCGACATCATGGGATAATGGAAGTGTTATGGACGATCACGTTGATGATGGAAATGCTTTTAGTGATGTAGAAGATCCAGGAAGTCTTCTTCGTCAGCCACGACAGGTTTGTGCTCTTGCTTATGGTTGGCATCAAAATTTCAGTTTAAATTTGATTTTGTTATTATATTTTAGAGGACTGGTCATCCCCTTCTGTAGATGTTATTGACATATACTGGTCATCTGATTTTTATTGACTGGTCCACTCTAGGTTTTGGGGTATGCTTTATATGTTAGTTGTGTTACTGGAATTGACTGGTCTTCTTAAGATTTTGAGATATGCTGATCAGTATCTCGTAAATGCTGGAAATAAAAAACTAATGATATAGAGGATAAGCAGATGCTTTTATATGTCAATACATTCTATTGAAGTGTAATAAATGTGCGAGGTTGAGATTATCATCATAAGAGGACACACCTGTGCGCCTCTAGAACTATTGTGACATTCTGAGTTGTTACTAAATCTTATCTGATCTTAATGGATACATTTAGCAGTTAACTACTATGCACAACAGACCAACTTTTAGTAATTTAATATATTTATTTGCATTATTTAGTCACGTGGTATCTAATAATCCCTATATCCTTTTGTTGGTTTCATGCTCTTTGTGAAACATGTTTTACTCTATCCTCGTATCTTTGAAGTAAACAAGAGAAGCACTGAGTAGGAAGAACTGGATTGTGTCGTGCATGCTAACTATCTTTGATTAATAGAACACTATATCTTTTGACATGCCTCCTACTCGACTCAAAATAATATGACAGAAGCGTGGAAGAATGGTCTTTTAGCCAATTTATCATCATCTATTCCACGATGAGCGTCTACTTAGAGGACATTTTTCTTTAGTTCAGTAAAATTTTTTGGCTTATATAGGCAATAATATGTAATTCAATAGTCAACAACTTTTGAGTTATACTAGTTCTCTAAAAGGTGGATTATGTGGCCGAAAATTTCTGGTGGCTGCCTTACTGCACCATTTTGCATTGGGATTTTGAGGGCAGGCGGCATATCGTCTGCTATCCCTGAAGTAGATGAGGGTGGCTTATTGAATTAGATGCTTCATGAAAATATTTTGTACTGTTTTATTGTAGATACCGTGAGACTATCAGATAAATATTAAATCAATCATTTTATCACAGTTTGTACAAAAATTATTAATCATGCTTCCTCATAAAACAAAATGCACGTGCATCACATGTGCTTCATATTAGTCGTCGTTTTGATCTTATTTTTATTTTTATTGAAATTCACTATTATTGTCATTTTTATGTGGTTAGTCTTTACTTACCATTAGCTTTTATCAAGTGATTCAATATATTATCATTTAGTCTTTACTTACCATTAGCTTTTATCAAGTGATTCAATATATTATCAACTAACATACTTGGCACTGATATTGAATTGAATGCTGCCGGTTAAAATTTGTGGACCTTGTACTAATGCTCTAATTATTCCGTGGTTATAATGAAGGTGAACAAAATCGATATTCAATACGACAAGGTATCAAAACAGGTAGATGTTCATGCGTTGAAAGATATGCTATGGAATCACATACAAGGATCTATTGAGACTTCTGATGTGGTAAGTAATATGTTTTTAAGTTTTTTTTTATAATATTTAGATTTTGGGGAGGTTAATCTCTTATTACATTTTCATAACGAGGATAAGTTGTGTTCTGTGGTTGTGTAAATAGATTGAAATGAAATATCTTTCTGCTTTTGTTTATCACGGCAATGGACAATACTGAGGTTGCTTGCATCGTGGCAATGTTCTCTGAAGATTCGGAAAATTCATGTATTACAAGCTTCTCATTGACGAATATATTTCTTTGAATTATTTGTTTGTATGTAACTACTTGCAGGAGAACCACAAGAAGCAAAAACTAACCACAAGAAGCAAAAACTATTAGTAATTCAAACAGCTTAAAGAATTTTATTAATTGTTGACTGTCGAAGGAATTATTTGTCATTGTTGGATCTTCTATTGCTAGGAAAATGAAATGAGATGCTTTAACTACCTTTATTTGTCCTATATTTTCTGTGTTGTACGTAAATGTTTTATTACTTTTTGACTATTGACATTTTCCAATTTACCTAAACTTTTCTGAATACCAAACTTATGAGCCTTAACAATGTTATCCCGCATGCCTACTATGAGCTTATCATTGCTTCATCCTCCGAAGGATCAAACATCCTTGATGTTGTGAATGTGCTACCTTCAAGCTTTTTCTAAGCTATTTTAACCAGCCTTTTTGAATCAATTTTTCGGTTTAGAAGCTGTCGTCTGATACATCGACTCAATGGACATTCCATTCTTTATTTCCAGTGTGTGCACTTTAATGTATTTTACGTATAACACAGGCTTAATTATCAGCTATCTTACTACATAATAAGCCTCTTGGAAGGAGTTTAGAATCGAAAATGGAATCACAACCTAATTTCTCTTGTAATTATTTTTTGTATTGATGGGCTCCTCTTCACTAGTTTCATCACATTCATAATTGAAAATTTTGTGTTTCTTTGTTCCCTCACAGGAAAGGGAGGAGCCGCCCAAAGTCTCACTAACGCAGGTGTTGCATCACTTCCCGAACGACTTCCCAGCAGCTTCGACAAAAGATGTATCCCCGCATTTGTTCTTCATCTGTCTCTTACACTTAGCTAATGAACATTGCCTCGTCCTCCACGACCGTCCAACCTTGGACGAAGTCGACATACAGATACCGTCTTCATCGCTCGTGAAGTAACTCCTACACCATATTTATGTAACATTTTCTTTCCTTTTTCCTTTTTTTAAGCTTTTGTAGTTAGTTTGTGATGTTTAGCAGATTTGTTTTTGAAGGAAAATTGAAGGATATATGCAGAAATTACTAATGTGGCAAAGTTCACATCTTGTATGTTGTATTGGTAGGTTGTAAACATGCTTGATGGATAATGGATTTCCCTTTTATGGCTTTTCGACGCCTTCATTTCGATTTCTAGTTATTTACTTGGACATAAGAATACAATTAGTTTGTTTGTGTGAGCATAAAGAAGCACCTTGTATTGATAATCTCTCTCTCTTTCTCTCTCTCTCTCTCTCTCTCTCTCTCTCTCTAAATTTTGACCCTTACCTTTCATGTATCTGAGAATTGCAGGATCACACAATCTGACAGCAAATGAAGAAAATAAAATCTTCTGTTTCATAGTGATGCAAGTTTGCCAAAGTGCCAGAATTAACAAATTCACTTCCTTTGAATAAGCTGTGAATGTCATTCAGCTGAGTCAGGATTTTGCAACTCTGTTTTTTATTCTTTATTAATCATGTGCATGACTACTTTACCCTCCTTACAATTATCAATAAGAACAGAACAAACATCGGAGTTACAGATCCGAATTTTCATTTCATTGGCTCTGTTTTCTGTTTGGATACTCCCTCGGCCCGAAAATCGTCGATCCGATCCTGACATTTGTACTGCCCATCTCAATCTGCACAAGTAAAATTTTCTTTTTCAAAAAAAAAAGTTTAATTTTACTTAAATCTTCATTTGATGTGACAAATATTACGAGGTTTTAAACTGTGCAGCAAGTTATTCAGCCTCTGTTCAATCTTCTAACTTATGCAGAAGTTTGAATATGAACTCAGAATAAAGAATCTGATCAATCTTACTGCTTGCTCAAAATCTCCGGACATGCCCATCGACAGCTCACACTGCTCTGTCGGCATTCCGAGCGTCTTGCACACGTCGATTCGACAATTCGACAGCATCTGTTATTTCAACATGCGAGATTGAATATAGGTCAGCAAAAACATTACAGATGCAGAGTAAAGGTGAAATGTGTTGAGTGCTCCTGAAATATTTGGCTTATCATGAATTGGTCCCTGATCATTTTCACTGCAGTCCCTGACCTTTCTAAACAGAAACCTTCTGTCGGCAAAATTGCGACAGTTGTTTGGAGAAGATCATGGAATGATTTGCTGGAGCGAAATGTTTAGGAACCAAACAACAATAAATCAAGTGTTCAGGGATTGTTCATACATTTTAACCTTAATAACAGATGAGTAAAAACTTGTTTGTTTTTGTTCAGAAACATTTAATAGAACCTTAAAGTTCTCCGGTGTCGAGGTGTAGTCGGGCATTCCGATGGTCATTAGACCTGAGAAGACGAGGTGCGGGCACGCAATCTTGACATGCTTGGCCAATTCGACGCAACCAGAGGGATCTACACCTGATTTTGCTGCAAAAGAATAAGATTGCTGATTAGTAATCATAATAACTCTTTTAGATTGATTTTATGAAGAGGAACTAAGATTCAAAGGACTATTTTAGAACCTACACTCTTCTCCACTAGTATTTACTTGGACCAGAACTTTCAGAGGTCTCCTTCGCAAGCTAGCGACCGTCCGATCGAGATGATTAGCGATCTGAAACATAAAACTAATCACGCACATAATAAAGAAAATTATCCTTAAACTAAACACAGTTTTCTTCTGCAGCCACAAGTAATAAGTGGTAAGATGTTAAAACCAAAGTTAATCAACTGCAGAAACTGCTGACCTTCTCATTATCTACACTCTCAACCATATCAAGATTAGGCACAGAAGCTGCGAAAGCAAACCAAAAAAAAAAGAAGAACAATTGATGTTATTTATTTTGGCTGAGTCGAACATTCAAATGATTAAAGATAATTCCTATGTATTTGGATTCTTAATTATTATAGCAGTAGTTTGTAGATAATTACTATGAACTTGTTGAAGATCAATCAAAGGAGTTAAAGAATCCCTCAGACTGATCAACTAAGAAGAAAAAGATTACAGTTAAAAGTATTTATCCCATGTATTCTGCCAAACATAGCTAAATTTGATAAAATAATTTATTTTGGTCAAAGTGGATTATTTTAGATTATTCTGAAATAACCCATTAAGAGCTATTCTTTTCAGGGGTATTCTCTTGTTTACTTCACTCTCACATACCCTTTCTCCTAGTTCTTTGCGCCGCACTTTTTGTACTATTCTCTACTATTACTAATAGAAAAAAAAAATGGTTAATTTCATACAGGTTCCTACGAATCTAGTAAATGATAAATATATCTCTATAAAGTTCAACTTTTATATATTGTCACGGTAAAAGTCCTAATGTTTTCAAATATATTCCTGCCATTAGAATCTGTTAGAAAAATTTAGTTAACCATAGGTTAAATACTTAACCCTGATTATTTTTTAACATTTTTACTCTTTTATATTATACTGTTATGTCTTTTAGAGGGATATAATTGTAATGGCAAAATTGAAAATATAAACGATTTTTTAACGGTTCTCTAACTATAACAAACTAGAAAAACATATTTGAAAACATCAAGACTCTTACAGGAACAACGTATGAAAGTTGAACTTTGTAGGAATATATTTGCTATTCACTATGTTTGCAAAGATCTATATGAAATTAATCCTAGAAAACACTAAGCATGATTTTGGTTACAGTAGGAAATGAGAAAATGTCAAACCAAATACAAAAGTAATCAACTGAATTTAACTACAAATATAGAGTGATGTAGGCAAATTGATCATCCTAGATGGTATTAAATAAATTAACTAAATTCTTTCACCAAAGTGAACTGATCATGTTTAAGTAATAGAAAAATTACCTAAAAGAGATTTGACTTTGTTGCTTTGGAGGTGTCCAATATAATGCCACTCAATATCTAGTGGAAGCTAAAACTAAATTATGATTAATTTTCAATTGACACAAAATATTCGCAAAAATATTTACTAGATTGTTTTATATTATGGTACTTATTTTTAACATCCACCAACCTTATTGTAAACGAAGCGAGTAGCATGCTACGTACCTATCTCTCAAAAAAAAAAAAATATTTTAGCTCTCAATTTTTCTCCCAGAGTGTCCGTCTATTATTCTCAAACTATTTTTTTAAATTTATCAACTGACATGATTTGAGTATTCAAATTAATTTAACTTTGCAGATAAACTGAGTTTAACTATATCTACCGTAATTTTTCCAATTTTTTCTGCTAAATTAGATGATTATAATTAAGCAAATAAAATTCATTTATTTCCTTTTCTTTCTGAATAGAGCAGTGTCTACCCTCATCTCAAGTTAAAAAAAAAAAAAAACCAGCAAAGTATGAATTTGGTTTGCTTAATATGCTCTTTGATGAGATTAACAAAAGTAATTAAGATTCTTGTTTATTGCCTTTAAATTCATTAATTTTCCACCTTTTATACATTAGTTGTCACAGTTTATGATTTCTCCTTGGCCAACCACATTAGTGATGGAAAAAAAAAAAAGACAATACTTAATTGGCCATATTTAGTCTGGATAGAGCTTACTGCAAAAAGTGTTGTTTACAAATCAGTATAAGATAAACATTATCAACAGCTTGTTGACACAGTAAAAGTTTTTCGATGTTTTATCAGCAATTCCAGTATCTATTACTTTTCATAACCAAAAAACTGTTTCCGAAGTTAGACCAAACGGACACTTCGAATTATCTAAAATTCTATTTAAGAAAATACTAATGCAAAGATTCTTATTAGATTTGTTGTGGGGTATAAAACCTGCGGCGCCTTGTCGACGATCTCCTGGACGTAATTCTCGCCGAAGACGCGGTGGCCGGCATCGTAGAGCTGGCGGATGAGCGACGCCGGCTTCGTCTTTCCCACCGCCACCACCCGCACCTCCTCCGCCCGCCGCCCGCACTTCTCCGCGGCCGCCCGCACCCGCCCCAGGACCGATCGCAAAGCCGTCGCCGCCGATACCGCCGCAGCCTCCGCCGCCGGAACCGCCATTATTGCCTCCCACAAAAAAGAAAAAAAAGAAATAAAAACAAAAAAAATTGGAGGAAAAAAATAAAATGAATGAAATGGTGGTAGTTAGTGATGGTCACTAACTAACTGATGGATGGTTCTGCAAACAAGATCTGTTTTTATGGGATTCTGTGGCCATACAAATCATGGCCAATGATATACTTCCACGTGTGCAGAAAAAAATATATACATGAGTGGATCCTTTACATGTGGGGATGTAGCAATTTGCTACAATACAATTGGCTGGTTTTGATTGGTTAGCAAGTTTGTCAAAATTATATTTTGAGGCCAGAGATATGATGTTAAAATTCAAAAAAGAAAAGAAAATATGACAACCATGAGAGCAATTTGTCCATTTTCGGTTAATTAACCAATCGACGATATTTCTCAGGGCATTCTAAACGTAACACGGCGTTGTAAAAAATATACTCTCTCATTTCCAATTATTTAGATAATTTATATTTTGTAGTGAATGTTCTCCCTTTTTCTAGCTAATTATATAACCCACATTCGAAAATAAATTTGGACGCTACTAATGAATGGCTGAATCATCTTACATGTGAAAATTTTCTGGGTATAGAATTGTAGGAAATGTGCATGCACTCTTTATCTAACTGATCTGATATCTTCATGCATCTAAATAAACCCCCAAAACTTGTATTAATTATATATGTAAGAGTTTATGGAATAACAAATTAACAGTATTAATTAAAGCTAAAACTTACACATTGACATCAATACCAGCTTTACCATTAATTCTTGGGATAAATCCAACTATATCTCTCATCTCTCCACACACACAAGCAGTCTCAGAATCACCTATAAAATTTTCAAGAGAAATGTGCTACTTGTAAGCCCAAAAAGTGGAAGTACATCTTACACCCCTCCAGACAAAAATTTGGACGCTCCGTTTGCATGTTTTTTAATATTAAAAGAAAAAAGATTTGATAAAAGTAGTATACAAATTTGGCTCTTGGACAGAGGGATGTAAGATTTTCATCCATTTTTTGGATGTACAGAGTAGCATTGCTGCTAAATTTTGATCATCACTTTCATCACAAGACTTTTCATCCAATTCAAGAGGATTAATCGTCGGAGCTAAAGTGCAACCGACATCTCTGCGCCAAACCAAACATATTTAGTGTCCCTCCAGTGTGAAGCATCACCACTTTTGCGTCGTCCTCGGCATCCCTCGCGAGAGAAACCGCGCGCTCCCAAGCAGCCAAGGTGTACATCGGATCCAGCAGGATTCCTGTTTGCCTTGCGATATGGCGGCACGTCTCGATTTCCCCGTCCAAAACCTTTCCGAATCTGAAATTTTGAGTCCATATATATATTCAGTTTATCTATTCCTGCCGCCGAATCAGAAACATCGAAATGCAAAAGCAACTCACTCAAAAAATCGGAATTATTTATTATCCTATCTAAAGTTTTAAGTATCCGTCGGCACGGACCGTATCCACCGTATCGTACCGTGCCAATAAGATACCAGCACGATACAGACCCCGTGCCAATGGCACGGTTCAAAACTCTCTATTCTTTAAATTAGTAAGTAATTTTTTCAATAAAGTTCAAAAGATGTGATAAAAAGACATAATAAATAGTTAGAATATTTTGTTGTTAAAAAAATAAATATTTCATGCTATTATGTGTCGGCACACAAGAGTTTTTTTGACCGGCATGCATTGGCACGGCTAGGCACGCAGCGTGTTGTGCCGTGCCGGCAAGTTTCCGGCGCGACCCCGTGCCACGGCATTTAAATCCTTGATCCTATCTATTCAGAATGTTAGTGCTGTAAGGCATTGTTCTCCTATCGATACAGAAATGTTAGATATCAGAATATAAATGTTAAACATCTGCAACGACTCGATAAAGTTGGTTCAAATAGTTCTTCAGTACCAACATCTATATGTTGATTAAAGAGTCGTGTTTGACAATTTTTGTGATTTATTAGCAACTATAAAAATCTATTCGCTTGTCGTATGCTATAAAATTCTAGATAAGAACCATTGATTGAAAGATCAAGTGAAAGCCATGCAACACAAACAACAGCTTCGTAATTAGCTGCGAAACAAGCAACAAAATGTACCTCCTTGGATGAATACGCTCGACCCACTGCACGATTCCATCGTCGTCTCCACTCGACGTTTGTTGAGGAATTTCTATCTGGTGAATCCTCTTGAATTCGGAAACCAAGTGTTTCTCTCGTTCCTTGTATCTCTCAACGGTATCAGCAAGCATTACTGCAGTCACTTTCCATGGAAGCCTGCGAAATGAATTAAGAAAAATAACTCTAAATCTTGGAAGCAAACAATTTCTCACCAGGAAAAAATTGTCTTATATATACACACTAAAAGTAGCACTCGGAATGCCGAAGCATGACATATTTTCGGTCAATCATAAATGAAGGAACTGAAGAAATAATCTAGACTAAAAATTCGACAAAATTTCGCCACGTCCTGCTATATACAATATTAAAATACTATAAATGTCCCTGGAATTGTCGATAATAAAATATGCTTAAAATATCATCGAAGTTCCTCGAAAAAGGGACGAATAAGACAAGTTATTTGGTGCTATATCCAAATATATAAAAGAAACCTGCAGATGTAACCCAATATCACCGTTAAAAGAGGAATTACTAGGATGACGGGAAAACGAAGTGCAATTTAAAAACACACCCTAAAAGTACCACTCCAAGAGCTAAACCGATGGCTGTGGTCCCTGTGCCGGCATCCAAGACTAACCTAATTTTCTGTTCTTTTCCAAATACATTAGCTTGAGCAAGGTAATCCACAAGTCGAATAACACCTGAGAAAAGGATAAGACACTGGAAACAGTTTATTAGTCCTACTTGACAGCAATGAAGTATCAGCCTGATAATATAACAAACAACAATTCCATAAAAGAAAGAGCAAAAATAAAAAGCAATTAATGCCTACAGCGAAATATAATAGCGCATTATATGGTTGGCAATGAACATAAGAAAAAATTACTCAATTGGCTGAACAACAGTCAAAGACTTGTATTGCTTTTAAACATTTATTTACAATGAAACTTAATCCCCAGTATTGCTTTTAAACATTTCACAACACTGAACAACAGTCAAAGACTTGTATGTTACCAATAAAACCCTAAGGTCATAATCAATCAGTAGGCAAGGCAGATAGTGAATATGGATCATACAATACTAATCAAACAATAACGATTAGACTATCATAACTATATCAAGTTCAATCATCGATATTGCGAATATGATACTTACCTAATAAAGCAACACTACTAGCAGCCCCTTCATTCACAATCACCACTCTCCTCAAACCATCCTCGCCTATACCCCGCTCTGAATTCATTTCACCCAAATCCTCTCCAACAATATCATCGATCCACATGACCTCACCACCGGCCCCCGCCAAGCGATGGGCATGCTCAAGTAGCATCTCATCCCTCCGTGCATATGCCGATCTGGCAATGTACACCGTACTGCTGCCAAACATCTCGGATATCAAATTATACCCTGTCGGGACCTCCGGCCGCTCCCCTCGGAGTAGCAAATGCGACCTAATACCCCTCTCTGCACAATATACGGCTAAACAACACACCACAATTAATCACCCCAAAGGATTATACCAAATAGAAGAAACCCTAACCACAATCAAGAAATGCAAAAAACAACAAGAATTCAAATAATCCAGTGAAATAATAATCTAATAATCTTACCAACAGCTGCTGCATGAGAGCTCTGGCACCCACCACATGTAACCTGCAAGGAAGACGCAGCACAGCACAAAATTTAAAGAAACTAAGGATGAGGCCGCACAACAGGGTTTAATAAAAATGTATGAAGGACCCCTGAGCTATCCTTAATTTTTTGAATTGAGATTCCTTAAATTTTAATCAATTAAATTAGAGATTTTATCAAGTTTAGTAGTATTTTTATCAAATTAAATTACTTCAATCTACTTTTTAGCATATATAGAACAATTAATGCTAGTAGATAAGAAGCATTAACTTTAATAAAACTTTTAGCTTAACTTTAATAAAACTTTTAGCATATATAGAACAATTAATCCTAAAGTCATTAACTAACTATCAAACAGACAGCAAGGGAATAATAATTTTCACGTGAACTTCAATTCAAGTGCGACCTGAGAACAACTTCCGCACGTCCACGTACAGACATACAAACAGGCTGGTGCTCGAACTGATGTAATTGCAGTTCGGTCGAAAATCAAGTTTAGTGAGAGTAATAATATTGATCTTGCCATCAACTAGCATAACGCCAAAAAGATTCACAGTCCAGTCATAGACTAAATCTTGGCTCTTTCTACAAATTAACGACCATTTCAAGAGAAATTTACTTTCCGAGAATATAATTCCGCGGCTTCTCCATGTTTTCGTAACAAGACTAATATTTCCACTTTTAAAAACCTTGATTTATGGCCGAATCGCAACTTCATCAATCCAAACACGCACTTTGAACAATAAGGGCGAGAGTTAAACTTTGGCATATTAACTCATGTATAATTACTCGAATCAAAAACAATTTTGAAGTTGAGAAGTGTTCTCAATAAAAAAAAAAAAATCATGTAAAGTCGAAATGGCATATAGTTAAGGGGTGTTCATCAACACATTTACAACCTAGGGTTTATGGATGGAGTGTGGGGCGTGGAGGAGAGCGCGTACGAGGTCGGTGGCGGGGAGGGTGCGGCCGCTGCGGCGGAGGAGGAGGAGGAGGGGGAGGAGGGCGTCGAGCTTGCGCGCCTTGTTGCCATTGGCGAGGGGGTGGAGGAGGTCGTCGCGGAGGACGAAGAAGGAGGAGGAGGAGGAGGAGGAGGAGTCGGCGCCGGGTTCTGAGGCCTTAGCGTAGGAGTCGGCGCCGAGGTTGGGGCGTAGGTCGATGGAGTAGGAGAGGAGGGGGTGGGGCGAGGGAGATAGGAGGGAGACGCGGTGGATTGGGGCGGCGGGGGAGGGGATCGTCCATGGGAGGCGTCGGAGGAGGTGGCGGAGAGGGGTTGGGTCGAGGAGGGAGGAGGAGGAGGAGGAGGAAGAGATTAATGGCGGAGGGGAAGCTTTGAACCGGAACGGCATGACCAAAAACAAAGGGGGCCGGGCCGCACAAATCTTAAAGATAAAGTCATATAAAAAATTAAAAATTCGAAATGGTCAAAATTTAAAATGTTCAAATTATTTGTTTGTTTCGCCAAAATGAAGTTTTTAGGTTTAATTTGGTATTAAGATCTATGTAACACTATTAGAAAAAATAGAGTTATAGAAAAAATATATAGGATATGCTTCAAACAAAGTATTTTTTAAGCGTCTTTTTCAGCGTTTTTAACATATCTTTTTATGCATAACACAATCTTTTCATAATCCCAAACGAAACCTTAGCCCACCTAGACTTTTACGACTAGACTTTTTAGATTTCGTTTAGTTCGGTTATAAATAAGAAGTGCTTATTTCAGATATAGATATAAGTTCAGGAAGAATTAAACCAATTTTACGTTTAGATAAAAATTGGGTTATTTTTTGGAAAAAAAAAATAACATTTGAATAGATAAGAAAAAATTAAAAAAATAGTAAATATTTATAAATAAAAAATAATGATATTACTCCTATCATTCAATTTGAATTTAATTTTTTTTAATTTCAGATTTAATTTTTTTAATTTGAAATTTTATTTTTTATATTTCAAAATTCAAATTTAAAATCTCAAATTATAAATTTTAAACTTAAAAATTTTAATTTTAAATTTAAAGATCAAATTTAAATTTAAAAAATATCAAATATCAAATTTTAAATTTGAAAAATTTAGAATCTAAAATTTGAAATTTGAAATTTAAAAAATTATAAATTATAATTTTGAGATTAATATTATAAATTTTGTAATAAATTTAAAATTATCTCCAAATTGACGATCGGCACCAAGTATCGATAAAACAAATTTTAAATTTTTTTAGACATCATTAGCCTAATGTTCATATTTGTAATTTTTTAGACGTTTTTTCATTTAACAGCATAAGGATAACCTTAAATTTTGATTAGAAAATTTTTTTAACTATTTAAAACAAATATTTATACTCTTGATCTTGATTACAAAATTGATATCATCACTTTTTAAAAAATATTCATTTTCAGCCGTTTATTTTTATGTCCACTTGAAAGATAAGAAAAAAATATTGAAAAAATATTAAATTTGGTTTCTAGATGCTTCAAAGTGATATAAATTATGTTCAGCCGTGCCGATCATTAATTTGGAAGCTCCGTGATCCAAAACAAATAGATGTAAAAGAATCAGTAAAATACCATATGTATCCTCAAATATCACCAAACTATTCCACCACTCTAATGTGTAAGTTACTATTGAATAATGTGTTGATGTATTTAATTAGTTGAATCATTTTGGAAAAACAAATTCGGTATACTTCCATATATGCATGTTAATAATGTCACAAAGTCAACGGCATATATATCTCGTCGTTTCTCAACTGAATTAAGCACATAGCGTGTACTGTTACAATTTTGTGCTCCTGTGATTGTGATCATTTTGCCTTTTTTAGGTTAAAAATGTGATTACCTTTTTTTTTTGAAAAAACTTTAAATACTCTATGTGGTTTAGCACTTTTTCATTTAGTATCATATATAGTTTAAAATGTATTACTTGATTACGTGTAGTTACACGCTCCTTTAACTTTTCGTTAAGCGGTAATAAAGTTAAAATTATAAAATACTAGACTGAAAAACCGACCGTCCCTAGAGCAAGTGGCAAAGGGCTTGGTGGTTGGTACCCGAGACCCGAGTTCGAATCCGAGTTGATTCACATTTCTAGCTAAGTTTATTTCTTAAAGAAATAACGGGGTTTAGGCTGCCACCTATCTCTCAAATCGATAAAAAAAATAAGAGGGTATATGAAGTTTTTCTATATGGTTTTATGGAGAAATTAATGGATGAGTTGACGGAAAGAAAAAAACGAAACTACTGTTAAATATAAAAATATTTAAACACTATTATTTAACAGCTTAAGTTTTTAGAGTGCAATGGTTGTTTCACATGGTATCAAAACAAAAGGTTCTGAGTTCGAGTCATGTCAGATTCCTAGTATATTAATTTTCTCCGACTTAATTCAAGCTCATGTCATGGGCCAACTAAAAAGTCTCAAACTAGCCAAGATGTGTGGGAGAATATGTTAAATATAAAAATATTTCAACACCGTTCTTTAACGGTTTAAATTTTTAGAGTACAACAGTTGTTTCACAACTATACGTTAGGAATAATCTACCCTCTTGGAACTATCTAGAATCCAAATTTTATAATTTTTTAACATCATTTGCCAAGCGATCACAGATTCTCAAAAATGACTATTTTAACGGCCAATGTGACACGTTTTTAAGTTCAACGGTGTAGAAGTATTCAAATTACATGAAAATTTAATAGAAAATTATACTTAACATTAATAGCAAGATCAATACTTCCGATTTAAAATTTGAGTCCTTTATCACTGTTTTTTATGAGATTTTTATTTTCGGCCGTTCATTTTGAGGCTACTCGTTTACTAGACAAATGAAGTCAAAAAATTATGAAATTTGGTTTCTAGATAGTTCTAATAGCGTAGATCAAGTTTAACGACAGAGATCGCCGAATCGGATGTCCCATCATTAAAAACAACTTACAAACACAAAAATTTCCGTACTCCACTTTAAGTTATGCCATAAGAGACTACACTCCCTTTTGGGTAAAATAAAATATGGAGCTGTGCTACTGATTCACCGGAAAATGAAGTATACGATCTACACTCCCTTTTGGGCTTTTGTCATTTACTTCTGGAAAAACCATGCATGTGGGAGGTTTCAGCTGTGAAGTTCTTGCATGCACCCGGTGCATCATTCTCAGCACCATTAATTATTAAAATTTCTATAATAATTAAATTTTGATTCATTTGATGTATTCTACAATGTTCAAAAGATTTATACGACAAAAATAATAAATCTGAACACTAGTTTTATTATAAATCAAATAATGACTTTTTTTTATATGTACATATCTAATTCATATATATTTTTCAAATTTTATTCTATTTTTTATTTTGATTTTAAGATTTGTTGCCAAATGTAGAGTGTGGGGCATGAACTATATAAACACATTGGGTCTATATATAGACAATAGTTCTTTTACTGGTGCTTTTATTTTTTGAGTGGAACCCAAAAAATTAAAATTTTTATTTATACACGACTCTTTTTGTAATTAATTCTGTAAAATTTCGTATTTGCCAAATTAACTCTGTGAAAATTTTATTTGTAAAACTAATCCTCTTTTCGCCACTTCAGCTGCCACGTTAGGTTTTCTCACAAAGATGGTGACTCGTTCACTTGTCTTTTGGCACTCAGATTGAAGGCGGTAAATAGTTCACCGCCTTCTCAAGACGTGCATCATCCACCGCCTTCTCGGTAAAGCCCAGCTGCGCAAGGGCCTCGAGAAGACGGTGAATCGTTTACCGCCTTCTTTAGCCGTAAGATTCCGAGAGAAGACGGTGAATGATTTACCGCTTCTCTACGCGTGGTCCATTCACCGTCTTTAGTGTAAAACATATAAGACGGTGAATTAAACCATTCACCGTCTTATCTGTGTTTCAGCCCGGCCACCAAGACTTAACCAAATTTGTAGAGAAAACGGTGAATGATTTACGCTTTGATAAGACGGTAAACGATTCACCGCCTTTAGGGGGCCTTCGGATGCGCGGGGAATTGGGAATTGCTCAGAAGGCGGTGAATAGTTCACGTACGCCTTGAGAAGACGGTGAACGATTCACCGCCTTCAAGAGGAACCCCAAAAGACGGTTAACGAATCACCGTCTTTTTAAGAAATACTGAGGTGGCGGCTGAGGTGGCAAGAGAAATGTTAGTTTTACAAATAAAATTTTCACAGAATTAGTTTGGCAAATACGAAATTTCACAAAATTATTTTCGAAAAAAGTCCACTATACACCTATTTATAGGTATATATAAATCTTATACTTCATACATTCTAGGATTTCCAATACTTCTTGAATCTTTAGGATAGAAAAAAAAGTTGCTAAGACAAATTAATAAGAAATAGAAACTTTTAGATTAATGGGACATAAACAGCACATCTAGTCTAGGAACGTATACGTAGGATTGCTTAAAAATTATATCTTAATCGAATCAATATGATCAGCACAATAGTTAATTTTAAAAATAAATGTAATTTTTTTATCATATTTTTTCACTATATATAACTATTAGATTTAACTGTAATCTGACACGAAGCCTAAAAGAATATAACAGTACAGTTTTTAGTTAGATTTTAATAGCTTACCATACTCAATGTCTAAGTCTAATCAAAACCTAAACTGCTAACTATAGTAGCTCTACATTAACAAGTCCCCACATGCAGTGCCATTAATATAACCTTTTTCTCTTTTTTTTCATTTAATAAGTGATCGGTGATGGAGATTGAGCCTTTAAATTTAGGGTTATTTACATACGAGGTCCTATGACTTGTGGTCCAAATTGCGGAAATATCACCATAAAAGCGAAACTAGGTGAGATATGTTGCTTGCAAATTAAAAATTATGCTGGATATGTACTAAAATCGCTTTTGCACTGAGGATTATATCTGTGAATATTTCACGAGATATGTCCTGCAAAAGGCTAACGATAAGACGTATCTAACATCTGTGTAATTTTGTGTAGAGCCTTTCCTTTAATTTAACTGCGGATTGCAATTAATATGTTTCTGCGGACTGTATGCATTTGCATTTGATCCTTAAATTTAAGGGGCAATTGCTTATATATTCTTAAAAATTTTTGATTTTTTGATTTATTCCTTTTAGAAGATTAACTATATAGGTTAACCTATATAGTTAAAATTTGTTAATAAACTCTATTATCTATATAAAATTACTATTTTGTCCTTTTAAATATACCATTCTATTATTACCAACTTTTCTTATTTGACTTTAAGTTATGGGCACAAAAAGTATTTTATTTTTTGGTCTTTTCAAATATACTCTTCTATCATCACCAATATTTCTTATTTATCCCTAAGTTAAGGACAAAAGTGGTATTTTAATCTTTTTTAACTGTGATAAATATTTAACTCACGTTTAACCCAAATTAACTTAACGGGTGGTAACTATAGAGGTATTTTAGAATAACGGAGGAATATATGAGGATGTATTTCGGAATAACGGATGAACATATGAGAAATATATTAGAAAGAAAAACATATAAAGATAAATAAAATATTTTCAAAGTTTTAAGTATATATAGAAAATTATCCCTAAATTTAATTTGTTCATACGTCCTTGGCTACGCTCACATGCATGTAAGGTTGGCGAATGTAAATGAATGCGCTGGAGCATAGATCCATCTTAGAATATATAGAATCTTTAATTAATTGCTGCACCAATTTAGAATTATTTTGAAAATTATTATGCAAATCAGATAAAATATATATATAGAGAGAGTCATTTCTTTATCTTATAAATAGCCAAAGCACTCGGTCTTTATCAAGTTTTTCACCGTTAGATTCACCCCTTTGATGATTTTCATCCGTTAGATCATCTTATTCAACCAACCACCCACTTAACCCTGGCTTTGTTTGGTTAGGGGATAGGAATAGACCTTATCCCTTTTTTATCCCCCTTTTTTATCCGAGAATAGTAGTTCTCGATTATCCCCATCAACACCTCCATTTTTTATATAAAACTATCTAATATTTTTCTTATTCCCGGGAACAACCCAATTTTCATCCAAACACTATTTTTCTTATCCTCATACTTGTACCTATCCCTGGAACAGCTAGTTCTTATTTATCCCCGAACCAAACGCTACCTGGAGGGCCACATCATCCTAACCACATATCTCTCAATCTAATGGTCAAAAACTTGGTATAGCACCAATGACTTGGTGCTATTAATAGTATAGTAGCATAATTTTAAAAGCATAGAAGCTGAATTCTATATATATATATATATATATATTAGTGTACCTCTTAGTTAATGTTGCATTAACACACAAAGAATATCATGAGAGATGTTGCACACCTTAGATCCCAATCCATGGATAAATATACTTCTCATATATACCATTTTGAGCTTTTTGAGAGGCCAAACTTAATACATTACTTGAACCAACATCTATAAATACTCTTAACTCTTAACTCCCCTCTCTATAAATACTCATACTCAACATCTCTCCCTCCGCATCAACCTTTTCTATATATTTTGTACTACAACATTATGAAGTTCCTCCTCATCTTAGCATTACTCTTTATTGTTTTAGCCACCGCTCTTTGCGACGATGACAACAACAACGACGAGCCACACCAAACAAATAGATCTCCATTTCTGAATGATCTTACTCGCAATCAAAATTCGTCGTTAAAATCTACAAATCCGCGAGGTCCACAGTCATGCAATGTCTTTCCCAGAGCGTGTCGTGGGCCGAGCAGTCCTGGTCCAGACTGCTGCTCGGGGCGGTGCGTAAACGTGGATACCGACTTGCTGAACTGCGGGCAGTGCGGTCGGCAATGCAGGTACGGGGAGACTTGCTGCGGCGGTCGGTGTGTGAATGTGATGTCTGATCCCTTGAACTGTGGAGGTTGCAAGAACAAGTGTGAGCAGGGGTCCTCATGCAGATTTGGGATGTGTAACTATGCTTAGATTTGCTTCTGACTTGCTTGTTATTGTCTTTTATGCAAACCAGCTAAGAACTCACGCTTCGCGGCGGATGAAAAGATTTACAATAAATAAATGGTAATAAATATTAGGGATAATTGCATATATCATAAATGCGTCTAAAAATATTCGATCTACCTTACTTTTTTTTTTTCTAAAATGCCCCTCATCGTTCCAGTTATTACAAAATACCCCCATGATTATCTCTCTGTTAAGTTAATGCGGGTTAAACGTGAGTTAAATATCTACCACAGTTAAAAAAATTAAAATACCAATTTTGCCCTTAACTTAAGGGCAAATAAAAAAGATTGTTGACAGTAGAGGGGTATATTGAAAAAAACCAAAAGTCGAAATACTTTTGTGCCCTTGACTTTAAGGGCAAATAAGAAAGACAATGATGGTAGAATGGTATATTTGAAAAGGGCAAAATAGTAATTTTACGGAGATAACGAGTTACTTATGATTTTAACTCTAAGGGTATATTAGAAATAGGTTGGAACGTAGGAGGGGTATTTTCAATATTAGCCTTCTAAGAGGGGTAAATCGGAAAATCGGGAACTTTTCAGGGGTATATAAGTAATTGCCCCTAAATATTAAATGACAGAAGAAAATAATATTTGCATCATTCATTCCGGCTAATATTAAAGATTAGTTCAAGACTGAAAACATAATAAAATAGTTGTCTATATATTAATCACATTGCATGAACAAAACGCATAGGGCATGTTTGTTTCAACGTAAGTAGAACTGGGGTGGAAGTGAACTTTGGGTTGAAGTGGAGTTGGGGTAAAAATTAGTTCACTTATCTTTGTTTGTTTCTAACTGCAGTGCGATTCTGTGAGTTATTATTTGTTTGGTATAAAGTAGATAACGTAAAAAGTGTAGCTCTTCACCAGTATACTTATCTCCAAAATAATATCATTGTTTATTTTATAACTTATAATTATTAATAAATTATAATAAATAAAAATTAATATAATTATATATATATATATAATTATAAAATAAAATTTTAAAAAATTATATTATTTGTTTTCATATAAGTTATAATAATGCAACAAATAAAATTCTAAAGTTAAAAAATTATTAAAATTTAACAAATTCGTTTTTCACCATTTTCTAAATATACAAATTAAACAAAAAATATATTAAAACTTACCTAATCAAATTTGATCATATTTTAGAAGAGGTAATTCTAATATATTAATTTATTCTTGCCTTTTTTGGACTTCACCGGAATTGACTTCGCCCTGGGAGAGGCGAAGTCAAGTTCATTATTTTGGGTGAAGAACTTTTGGGCGTAATAAAGTTATACGGTGAACCAAAAGCGTAAGTTGTCGATTTTAAAATCACTTTCCTCACTTCCACCCCGATTAAATCGAAACAAACAAGTCATAGTGCAGAAAATCCAAAAAGATATGTAGCCAATAAATATGATACTTTTATTAAATTGCACAGTTGGCCTTCAAACTATGGGGCGGGTGATATTTTGGTCCTTAAATTTCGTAATTTTTCGATATCATTTACCTTACGATCAAAAGCTCACAAAATTGACAATTTTTAACGGGTATGGGATACTTGCTAGTTTAACGGTGTAAAAGAATTGAAATAGATAGAATTTTTGATAGAAAATTCTATTCACTACCTAGATAAAGATCAATAACTCCGATCTTAAATTGAAGGATCCGATCATCTATTTTTAGGACGTCGTTCGATTTCGACCGTTCATTTTATGCCCATTTGATGGACTTTATTATGATTTTAAAAAATTACAAAATTTATTTTCTAGAAGTTTTAAATACTCTAGATCATATTTAACGGAGTGGATCGTCGATTCGGAGGCCCATCATCAAAAATAACTTATGAGTAGTAAGGGTCTACTACTCATAAGAGTATAGTAGCCCTACTCTCTAAAACAGTGCCTAGATTAAGAGTCACCGGTTCAACCAGTAGATCAACCAGCAATGTTAGCAAGACGTCATAAATATTTAATTATTATTTTAGTTTATTATACAAAATAGAGGCCTTTGCTTATATATCCCTGGCTATTATATATTCAAAACTTTCAAATTTGTACTTCTTTATTAAATTTAGTAAAATTATCAATGAATTTGAAACCATTTTCAATATTTTTCAACTAAATTCATTCCAAAAAGAAAAGTTGAGGGGAGTATAGGGACGTAAAACGGGGCGCCCATCTAGGCTAGTGGGTTGGGTCGTTACATTTGGTATCGAGCGGTTCAAGTGGACATGTGTGGCGAGTCTCGGCGAGGAGTGCGGATGACGGGCTAGCGAGGCAGTCTCACATAGCACAGTGATCTTGGTGTGTGATTGACGAGAACGTCGGCGCATGAGGACACGATTGTCCCACATCGGATGGGAATGGAGTTGTCATTTGGTTTATAAGAGACTTAAACTTAAGTGGTTCTGGGAGTAATTTTTTTGAAGTTGGGTTGAGTCTAGGCACGGCACGGGTACTGTAGAATCCGTGTCAGACCGATCCGGCCTAAAATGATGAGCTGTATTGGGCCGACCATTTCAGCCGATTGGCCCAGTACGGCCCAAGCCCGATCATGTTGGGCTGGATCGGGTCTAGACGTTGACCCGGCCCGACACGGTACGGCCCGACCCGCATGGCCCTGCCTTCTTTCCGTACAATAATTTAATTATTTTAAACAATAATTTTAAACTTTAAATTTTAATATTAAATATTTTTTCAAATTTAAAAAAATATTATTCAAATAATATTTAAAATTTAAATTTGTAATTTTTGGCCGCTTAATTTCTAAGAAATTTAGATTGTCCCATGTGGTTTAGCTCATTTTAAACCTTTTTTGTTATTGTGATTAGACTCCTTGTATAAAATGGTTTGAGCAACACAGATGAAATGAATTAGTTTACAATGCATGAGTATAATGTGCATATAAAATATAATTAAGTAGTTGAATTAGTATTACTTGTATCTTAGTTGATTTTTTCCATGAGAATTTTTTGTAATTAGATATATGCATTCATGATTTCATGTACAATCAATTTGCGATTAATTTAAATTATTAGTATCTTTTTCATTACGTCTTCGAATCTTAGCCACAAGTTTAACTTATCATATTTTTATAATTTTTACATCTATCAACTATATATGACTTATCTAGGAGTCTAGGCTATGAAAATTATATATGAGAGATATCCAATGAATATAATTGCAATAGTGTAAATTTTAAATTAGAATGTAACTTTCAATATTTTTATTTAAGAATTAGCTTTTTCCAATCATCATTTGCTTCCCAACTATAACAATAAATCTAATATATATATAAGATTTTAATTAAAGTGTCTTCTATATTGAAAGAGAGTGTTTTCAATCAATCATAATTTAGTGGTATGGAAAACTATGTGGAGAATTATATTAAAGAAAAAAATTATTTCTAGAAGGTGCAAAAAAAAAAAAAAAAAAAAAAAAAGTTGCCACCTATTACGGCATATTTAGTTCATATTTAGAGTAGGAATAAAAAATAAAATTGAATTGTATTTGAATGAAAAATAAAATAGTGAATCATTCGAAAATGTTTGAGTGGGTGTACTGTGGCATCCAACGAGCGACACCAAGCCACGTGGCACCCATCGCCCCTACAACATCTCCCAATCTTAATCCGTAAAAAAAAAAAAAAAAAAATCCGTACCCACGGGTGGGAGCTATCAATTTCAATACAGTAGAATCACGCGGATTTTGATACTATTTTTTTTTTTAAGATAAATAACATGTTTTTAGTTTCATTTATTTTATTTAATAATAAATTTAGTGAAAAATATAATTTTTATTTTAAAATTTATGGATAAATTGGGTGAGTATCCATTAAATTATGAATATTTTGAGCAATCTACGGTGCCTATGAATACGCGCATATATAATTTTTTTAAAAAATTTAAAAATAAAAAACTATTTTTATATTACCCATGTCTAGAACATTAATTCTAATTTCTAAATTTTAATCTTTTAAAATAATATATATGTTATTTGTCTTTGAAAAGCATAAATATAGAAAGAAAAATAATAAAAAAAAATTATGTTGTGAATAATCGTATACCTACCTACCGCACGCGGGTATGGATAAAAATAATAATTAACTAAAAATTTATGAATAAATTTTATTTGTGCCTACATAATCTGGTATGCTTATGGAAGTATAGAGGCTTTCGTGCTTTCAAATCGTTTTTGATGTTCGGATTTTGAACGACGATCGAACCGTTAGATTTGATCTATTTTGAAGTATCTAAACAATAAATTTTGTGATTTTTCGATATTATTTGTCTAGTGATCGAAGGGCTCAAAATCAATAATTTTAATGGCCCTGGTGAAGTAGGTTTGCCGAGTTTAACGGTGTAGAAATATTCAAATCACATGAAATTTTGATAGAAAATTTTTTATACTATATAAAATAAGATCAATAACTTTGATCTAAAATTTTAATGTCATATCATCATATCTTGTAAGATTTTTATTTTCAACCGTTGATTTTGAGCCACTTCGATCACAAGGCAAATGATATCGAAAAATCGCAAAATTTATTTTCTAGATACTTCAAATACTCTAGGTCAAGTCTAACTGAGCCGATCGTCGATTCAAAAGTCCGAACATCGAAAACAAAGTGGAAGCATGGAGCCTTCCATGCTTCCGTAGGCATCTAGCCGCACTATATATATATATATATATATATATATATATAGAGAGAGAGAGAGAGAGAGAGAGAGAGAGAGAGAGAGAGAGAGAGAGAGAGAGTTGAGCTAGAATCGCTAAAAGTACCAAGTAGGTGGTACTTGTGAGTTTTTAACCATTGGATGGAGAGAAGTAGGGTTGAGATGATGGTGGTATAGGTGGTGGTACGTAGAATAGTGTTTGATCCAAGGAGTATTAGTAATTAAGAAGTGGATCCAAGGGTTAGAAACTTGGAAGCACTAAGGGGTTGGTGCTTCCAAAATATTCTAGCTCCGATTCTCTCTCTCTCTCTCTCTCTCTCTCTCTCTCTCTCTCTCTCTCTCTCTCTCTCTCTATATATATATATATAGAGTTGAGCTAGAATACTTTCAAAAGTATTAAAGAGATGGTGCTTGTGAGTTTTTAACCATTGGATGGAGAGATGTAGGGTTGAGATGATGGTGGTAGGTGGTGATAGGTGGAATAGTGTTTGATCCAAGGGGTATTAGTAAACAAAAAATAGATCCAAGGGCTAGAAACTCAAAAGCACCAAAGAGTTGGTGCTTTTGAGAGTATTCTAGCTCAACTCTATATATATATATATATATATATATATATATATATATATATATATATATATATAATTGAGCTGAATATCTTTTGATATTATTTTGTGGTGCTAGGTTTAGCATGCATTGAGATATTCTTGATTATTAATATTTAGTTAGCAATAATATATCATAATCTACGCAGCTCTACAATCATTAAGTATAAAGCGTCACCTGTCCGATAGGTAGCTAAGTAACTTCTAGAAATTAAATTTTATAATTTTTCTACATCATTTACCTTACAATCAAGAGGACACAAATTTTACAATTTTTAACTAGGTATGGGATACTTGCTAGTTTAATGGTATAAAAGAATCGAAATTTGTTGAATTTTTGATAGAAAATTCTATTCACTACATAGATAAAGATCAATAACTCCGATCTTGAATTGAAGGATCCGATCATACTTTTTAGGATGTCATTTGATTTTGACCGTTTATTTTATGCCCACTTGATGGACTTTATTTTGATTTCGAAAATTTACAAAATTTATTTTTGGAAGTTTCAAATACTCTAGATCATATTTAACGGCGTGGATCGTCGATTCGGAAGCTCCATCATCGAAAACAACTTATTAGTACGAGGGCTCCAGTACTCATAATCGTATAGTAGCCATGGCCTATATATATATATATATATATATATATATATATATATATATATATATATATATATATATATATATATATATATATATATGGTAAACCGCTTTTGTCTAATCGATCTACCTAAATAGTGAAAAAATTTCACCCGTTACATCATTATTTATCTTAAAATTTATTTTTATATATAAATTATAATTTAATAATATCACCACTTGGACTTGGAATTCGCGCATGCATGTATAGCTTATTTCTCTATTTTTGGTATTATCAATGATTCAATAAATATGTATGCAGTTGCATGATGTGAAGTTTGTTTAATAAGCATGGAGTTCGCCTCAAATAAATTAAAGGGTCGTTAACAAATTTAATTATGAAAGCCTAATAAGTAATAATATTGTGCCACGTATATTTTGCAAACTGAAATTCAATATAACACCCTTCTTTTTTTCATAATGGCTAGATAATTGTACCATATCAGATAATAAAAAAATTATAATTGAAAATATAAGGATACCGAAAATATTGCGAGTAGGGACTAAATTGGATAATTTGAGATAAATTTGCATAATTTATAACTATTTGAAACTAAAATATATTTTTTTCTTTCTATTTCTTTTTTTTTGTGTGTGGAAGTCGTGACACATAATAGTCTTCTTAAGAAAAAAAAAAGATATTTGATTTTTTTACTTTTTTCTATTTACTTTTTCTTCTTTTTTTATTTCATCTTACGTATTGATTCTTTTTGTGCGGCACCATCATCGCCGTCGTCATTACCGTCAAGCGTTCCCATTCATCGCCACGCCCTCCGCCACGTATTACCTCCGTGATTTATGTCATATCCAAACCAAGCGGCGAAAGTGTGAGCAAGTTAAGAGAAATAAGCGTGACATTAAAATTGGGGTAGCAGAGGAGGGAGGAGAAAGGAGAGAAATGTGGGAAGAAAAAGAGAGAAACAAACGGCATAGAATATTTAATTTATTACTCTAATAAATATTTTAATTATCTATTTCAGTAATTAATTTATTGTTTTAATTAATTTGCTAATTAAATAATTAAATTATTTAGTGTACTTATTCAATAATCAATATTTATATTGATATTGATATTGATTAATCAACTAATATTTTGACTAATTTAACTATCCTGATTGTTATTGTTTATTAATTTATTAATTTATTAAATTACTTGTGATTAATTAAATTATTAATTACTAATTAATTTATTAATTAACATTTAGGGTTATTTAGCAATATTAATGATTAATTAATAAATTAAATAAGTTGAATTATTATTTAATTAATATTTTGTATTAAATAATTAGATAAAATATTATTATGTGAAAACTATAATTATTCTTATCTTTACTATTACAATGTAGCTAACGAAACTATATTTTTCTTATTTTCGGAAAAAACCCGATTTTCATCCAAACGCTTTATCCCAAGAGTCGTACCTATCCCGAACCAAATGATACTCTTGAGTTAAATTTTGTTAGTGAATTGTTATCAATGATTGCTATTTCTGTAAAATTACTATTTTACCTTTTCAAATATACCTTTCTATATACCATCACCTACTTTTCTTATTTGCCCTAAATTAAGGACAAAAGAAATATTTTAATTTTTTTAACTCTGGTAAATATTTAACGCACGTTTAACCTGAAATAACTTAACAAATAGTAAATGTAGGAATATTTTTGAATAACAGGGAACATATGAGGAGTATATTAGAAACAAAAAAAAAAAGTATGAGTAAATTAAATATTTTCAAAATTTTGAGGTATATCGGTAATTATCCCCTTATTAATGGATGCATATTCGATTCTTGTCTTTATCATCTGGTCTAAATTTAGAGAGAATTTTAAATACTACCACTGTGGTTTCACACTTTCTCACTTTAATATCTCGAGGTTTAAAGTGTATCAAATTAGTATCCTGTGGTTTAATTTTAATTTTTTATTATTGATTTTACTAATTTTTTTTGTTAAATTAGTGACAAAGTTAAGATTAAAGAGTACTAAAGTGAATATTCGGTAAATTTAAATAGAATATCTGAAATTTTTTTTGTCATTTAATAAAATATTAACGAGAAAAATTGACGAAAAGATAAAAATAAAACTACACGACACTAACTGAATACACTTTAAATCATTGGGTATAAAATAAATCATTGGGTATAAAGTGAGAAATTAAGATACCACGTGGTAGTACTTTACCCCTAAATTTAATGAGATGCCACGTGGCGCCCATCCAAGAGCGGCCCCACCCCCGGTATTTGCGGAAAAAATTCTTTGGGCACCAGCCCCAAAGTACTTAGTTTGGGGCCCGTCCCCGATGGGCGCCGCATGGCCAGGCGCCACGCGGCGCCCATCCACCACTGCTCTCCCAACATGGGGAGAGCAGTGGAACTTCTGGGTGCACCATAAAATTAATTTTTAATTTTGTTTTTTAAATTACGATTTTATGGAACTAAAATTTTAAACTCCATTTGGTTTCGAAAAAATATTAGGAATAATAAAAATTATCCACGCTATTCCACGGAACCAAAAATAAATTTATTTTAAAATTTTAATTTTCTAAATCAATAATCATGAATTATAAATCATATAAATCTTAAATTATAACATATATAGAATTAAAACCTATTTATGTTATTATAGATAAATTAGAGCCGTATTGTAATCGTTTTTGATAAAGCTTAAGATCAAATGATCGTATCGTTAACGTTATTGATGTTAGGTATAATTTTTTGACATCATTTACCTTACGATCAAGAGGTCACAAATTTGACAATTTTTAACGGTAGGTATGAGATACTTGCTAGTTTAACGGTATAAAAGAATCGAAATTTGTTGAATTTTTAATAGAGAATTTTATTCAGTACCTAGATAAAGATCAATAACTCCGATCTTGAATTGAAGGATCCGATCATCCTTTTTTAGAATATCGTTCGATTTTGAGCGTTTATTTTATGCCCGCTTGATGGACTTTATTATGATTTTGAAAATTTACGAAATTTATTTTCTAAAAGTTTCAAATACTCTAGATCATATTTAACGGAGTGGATCGTCGATTCGGAAACTCCATCATCAAAAACAACTTATGAGTAGTAGAGCTCCAATACTCATAACATGTTAAGTTACAATTTTAAAAAATAAAAAAATTACAATTATGGTGCACCTGGTATACATGCACCAGGTGCACCCAGAAATTCCACTGCTCTCCCCATAATGGGAGAGCAGTGGTGGATGGGCGCCGCGTGTCGCCTGTGCCATGCGGCGCCCATCGGGGACCGGCCCCAAACTAAATTAATTGGGGCCAGTGCCCATACAATTTTTGTCCAAGATTTGGGGCCGGTGCGGACCATTCAATGAAGAGGGGTTCCAAGTGCACAGGTGGGTCCCACTTCTTCAATCAAAAGGGTATTCACTGATTTGGCTATGAACCAGCAAATTAAAAAATAAAAATAAAAAAAGCAAGATTTATCAAAAGAAGGATGTGTGACAAATGTGAACAGACAACGGCTGAGAAAAAGTCTTTTTTATATCATTAATTGTGAAAGATGTATAAAATAATTTTTTAATAAAAGTGGACTTAAAAATAAATTAGATACCTACATGACTGTCAATGAGCCGAACAGAAGCGAGCTAGGATCGGCTCGTGTTTGTTTATTTATTAAATAAGCAGAATATGAGATAACTTATTAAAATATCGAAATGAAAAATTCGGCAAACAAACCGTCTCTCGTAAGTGGCAAAGAACTTGATGATTGATTTAGAGTCTCAAATTTGAATCACTAATTGATTCATATTTTCAACTAAGTTTATTTTTAAAAAATATAAACAATGTATTCGGCTTGTTTATAATGAACCGAATACAAACTGGCTAGCAAATAGTAAGTAAGATTATCAGTCCTATTAAAAAATGAAAAGTTGCAAAAAAGAAAAAAAAAAGAAATTAAGAATCTTAAGCTAATCATTAAAATTTACAAAATATAGATTTCATCATATTTGAGTTGGCCTAAAATTCAAATAGCAAAAAATTATAATATATGTATAGAATTGAGCTCTTATATTTTTAAAAGCACTAAATTATTAGTACTGTAGATTTTCGCTTTTGAATGAAGATTTGTAGGGTTAAGATAATACTGATCTCCTAAGTTTAGTGGATGGTTGCTAGAATAGCATAATTTAAGAGACTGAGTTGGTGAAAGGAATATATCCAACAGTAAAAAACAATTAAAAGTAATTACAAAAAGTTATTGGTGCTTTTAAAAGTATCACAGTCGGACTATATGTATTCGAGCTATATAGAGTCGAACAGAAACGAGCTGACTCCGGTTCATGCTTGGCTCGTTAAGATTTCAAACTGAAAAATTCAGCTCATGTTTGGCTTCTTCATTAAATGAGTTGATCGATCTCGAGTTTATTTCAAACCAAACACCTAGCCGCTCACGAGTTGGATTTTGATTCGTAATACTAAAAAAACAAATATACTGGAAAAAACTAATAATTAATAATAATATTATATGAAAATTAGTGAGAGATAAATGCTTGAGCTTTCGTAAACTTGCAAATAAAATTGATAGAGAGATTTGATTAAGGAGAGATAAAGTTGGATATTTGAAAGGGAACAACAAATTATTATTTGTATTAATAATTAAAAAAAGAACAAAAAGCAAAATAATGAGTTGCCTCAAACTTGCTTTTCTTGAAATAATATAGAAAAAAGATATGGAAAGTGGAGTTGTGCTGGTATGCTTTTATAAGCACGGAGGCTTTCGTGCTTCCACTTTGTTTTCGATATTCGGACTTTTGAAACGACGATCGGCTCCGTTAGAGTTGATCTAGAGTATTTGAAGTACCTAGAAAATAAATTTTGTGATTTTTCGATATCATTTGCCTAGTGATCGAGGAGGCTCAAAATCACTAATTTTAACGGCCGTGGTGAGCCGGTTGCAAGTTTAACGGTGTAGAAATATTCAAATCATATAAAATTTTGATAGAAAATTCTTTATACCATATAAAACAAGATCAATAACTTTGATCTAAAATTTTAATATCATATCATCATATTTTGTAAGATTTTTATTTTCAGCCGTTGATTTTGAGCCACTTCGATCACTAGGCAAATGATATCGAAAAATCGCGAAATTTATTTTCTAGATACTTCAAATACTCTAGATCAAGTCCAACGGAGCCGATCATCGATTCGAAAGTCCAAACATCGAAAATAAAGTGAAAGCACGGAGCCTCCGTGCTTCCATAAGCGCCCAGCCGCACTCATGGAAAGTGCTACTACACTATGGATAGTTCATGAGGGTTGGTGTTATATATAGTATTATTTTTTTCCCCTTTACACTAAAGTATCTGAATCACTAATTTATACTGTTAAATAAAATTGAGGGCACTGGTTATTCATTTTTCTTGATATTATTTATCTAAGGATGCAAATGTTACAAAAATTAGTAATTTTTTAGACTAAAATACAAAAAATTTCTCTGTAAATACCTCTCCTTTTTTTTTCTGACTTTTAATAATCTATATGTTACTCCCCCAAAATTTGAAGTTGATATATTTAACCTTCGTCCGTCAAGATTCTATCACTATATATTCTATTTAAATTCCTATAATTTATGCGAAAATACTCAAAAAATAAAATTATATTAAAATTATATTTTTTTTATAAAATAAATAAGAATAATTTGATCATTTTTGCCTCTCTATTAATGGCGGATATTTATACGAGGGTTTTTTGTATTTTAGCTAACTTTATATTGTTAGTGCGCTTAACATATAACCACATAGAGGAAGACCCAAAAAAGCTAAAGTTTTATTTTGAATATACTTTAATTTACGCTATTTAGATTAAGTTCAATACCTTAAATATTAGATTAAGTAGATAAAAATATATTAAACTTATATGAACTATAAACTATTTTAATTAAGAATATATGATCTTTCAAAATTTTAAATTTACTATCCAAAACTCTTGATTTTTATTTGATTTGAGTCGGTCAACGCACATCACTTTGACTTTCAAAATTTTCATTGGATTTAACATTTTTTTACTATGAAATTTAATTAAAACAAATAATAGAACGAAGAAATTAATTACAAAACTTAAAAATAGAATGTTAATTAAAATGGAAATTAATTTAAAGGTGATCAGGATCAATGGTGAGGTGCAATTAATGCAACTGAAAATAACAAATGTGCTTCAAATAATGTGTTCAAAGTTCAAACTTCATTAGTATAAACAAATGGGTAAATTGCACTGTTGCCTCCTAAACTTTTGGCGGAGTTTCACTTAACCCCCCAAATTCTTAAAACAGTCATTTACCCCCTATACTTTAATATTGCATTTTGTTGCCCCTTCCGTCAGTTAAAGTTAACGGAGCTGAACGGTAGTTGACGGAAGGGTTAGGTTTTGGCGATTTTTGGGATGTAAAAACTATAAGAAGAAGAGTTGGAGGGCATAGAAATGGAGAAAAAAGAATTTTTAGGTAGCGTTTGGTTCGAGGATAAGTAAGAACTAGGCACATTACGGGGATAAGTACAAGTATGAGGATAAGAGTAATTTTGTGTTTGGATGAAAATAGGGATAAGGATAGGGATAAAGGGATATAAGGAAAAAAGTGTTTGGATGGTATTTGGGGATAAGAGGATAGTGAGGTGGTGAAATGTGAAAATTACTAAACTACTCCTTGGGGATAAGAGGATAGTGAGGTATTTGGAAATAAAAGGATAGTGTTTGAATTGGGGACAACAGTTCCCAAAAAAAAAAAAAGTTGTTTGGGGATAAAATTGGGGATAGCAGGATATCCCCCTTGCTATCCCCAATCCAAACACTGCCTTAAGGAATAAAAGTAAGTTGGTTGGAACAATGGACAGTTTAGGCGGTAGATTTCCCGCCAAAACCTAACCCTTCCGTTAACTCCCGTTCGGCTCCGTTAACTTTAACTGACGGAAGGGGCAACAATATGCAATATTAAAGTATAGGGGGGTAAATGACCGTTTTAAGAGTTTGGGGGGTAAAGTGAAACTCCGCCAAAAGTTCAGGAGGCAACAGTGCAATTTACCCATAACTGACGGAAGGGGCAACAATATGCAATATTAAAGTATAGGGGGGTAAATGACCGTTTTAAGAGTTTGGGGGGTAAAGTGAAACTCCGCCTAAAGTTCAGGAGGCAACAGTGCAAATCCATGGATATTTATTTATGTAGTTCCCAAACTTTAGATTACATTTCATTTTGGTCCCCAAGCTTTTCCGATTCGGCATTTTGATACCTAAATTTTTAAAAGTGTTTTACTTAATTTAGTCTTTATTCTTATGTATTATCATATGAAAATTTATTATCTACACTCAATGCAAATAATACTCATGCAGAATTTTGTTTCTAAGTACATATTCTTTTAAGTAGGCATAATATTCAGTCATACTTGTGCAGGCGAAAAAAAATAATTTTATATACTTTTCTTCTATTAAATATATTATATATTATTTATATAAATAATTTTTATATTATGTATATTTTAAATATAATTTATGTCTATTTACATATATATATAATCATCACCATCACCATCATCTATTATATTATATATTATATAATTATATAATTGTATATTATATAATATACTATTGCTCTCTCACTCGGTCCACGAGGTCCCACACGTCACCACGTGGACCGCGTGTGGCCGACTCCATGAGCCGCAAATTCTTTTCCTGGGAATTTTCGTTTTTTTATTTGCATAACAGCCAAAAATAAAAAATTTAATTTTTTTAAATTCGTAAACAATATTTTTTACGAAAAAAATTATTGTACATCAAATTAAATAAATGAAAAAAATAAATTTTATATAGAAAATAGTTTCATCTTCGTTTTTGGTCAAACTAAACATACTCTAATTCGATTTACTCTTTGAGTGCTACTTAGTCTTGTGTCTACAATCCTATTTAAATTGTTTACAACTGAGTCCAGCTAAAGATTATAATTAACACACTAAAAAAATTTGTTCTTTCAGTGCTACTAGTTAGGGGTGTCAACGAGCCGAACACGAGTGAGCTGGGCCAGCTCGTATTCGGCTCTCGTTTAGTAAACAAGTCGAACACAAGTTGGCTCGATAAAGTATAGAGTCGAAAAATTTAGCTCATGTTCTGTTCGTTAATAAATGAACCGAATATGAGTCGCCAACAAACAATAATTTAAATAAATTAAATTATATATATATATATATATATAAAATCTTACTCATTAGACTTTGATCTAATGGGTGAAACTTTACATATAAATGAGTTTTATAATTGGGCTCGACTTTATATTTTTTTCAAACAATTAAATAATAAGAATCTATATTATATATAATTATTTGTTTATATATATAAATATATAAATATAAAATATATGTATTAGAAATTTGTTATTGAGCTAAATATGAGCGAGTGATTAAGTCTCGTACGTGTTTGGCTAATTTATTAAACGAATGAAAATTCACTCGTGTTTGGCTCATTTACTAAACGAGCGATTCGATCTCGAAATTCATTTCGAGCCTAATACAAGCTATCGAGCTAGATTACCACCTCTACTATTAGCCTTATGTCTACAATCTTATTTGAGTCCATTTAAAAATTATAATAAACATACTAATTTTATCATTCTTTTTGTTAATTTAGAGCCAAAAATAATTATTTAAAATTTAAAACTATTAAATTATAAATTATAAATATTATTATTATTATTATTTTTGTTATAGACCTAAGGTATCGTTTGGTTCGGGTATAAGCAAGAACTAGCTATTATAGGAATAGGTACAGTATGGGATAAGAAAAATAACGTTTGAATGAAAATTGGGTTGTTCCCGAGGATAAGAAAAATATTAGATAGTTTTATATAGAAAATGAATGTGTTGGTGGAAATAATCGAGAATTACTATTAGGATAAAAAATTAACGTTTGGATATAAAAGAAGGGATAAAAATATTAACATTTCTACTCCTGTTTTATCTAGCAATGAAATTGAACCATAATATTCAAAACTGTCACGTGGTATCATACAAAACTCCCCGTACATCGTTACATAACATAACTCCCCACTTGCCCCTGTAGCCCTCACAAGTCTCCAAAGATTGAACACAACACAATTCCAACAAATTCATCATCACACGCTCTTCTCCTCCTCCCTTCTCCCTCTTCCTCTTCTCCCTCCTCTCCAAATTCCACCTTTCTCTCTCTCCCTTTCATTCTCCTCCACAAATTTACAACTAAAACTCCTTTCTAATTTTCCATCCTCTCCCCATTACTCCATTTTCCAGGACCCCATTACTCTACTTTTCAGAACAAAAAGTGAATTACAGTTACACAACACAAGTACAGTTTCCGGGATCAGAATATTATTATTGAGGTACTAAAAAATTAAGATTCAAAGTCACACATCTGTTCTTCCTCCTTGTTCTTCTCTTTCCATAATGGATAACACAACAACATCAACAGAGCCACTCCTCTCCCCACCCACTCCCCCACTCCCAATTCTTCTCAGAAGAAAGCATCCAATCTCTTCCGCCGCCGCCGCTCCTTCCTCCCCTCTCTGCCCTCTCCCCGAAGACGACGAGCTGACTGTCCCTCCCTCCCCTTCCTTCAAAGAACGCATCATCTTCGGCCCTTCCCCTCCTCCTCCTGCAGTCCTCGCCTCGGCCGTAGATCTCGAATCCCCTCCGCTTCCCTCCTCCGCCGCCGCCGCCGCCGCCGACGGCGATCTCCAATTATGGCTCTCCGACTCCTTCTTCTCCAGCAGACAGCACAAGTCGAACCTCCACCGCTGCCGGACCGCCCCTGCCATGTCCCCCATCGACGGCTGCCAGAACTCAGACTCGAAATCGAGCTCTCACTCCGAGCACGGCGGCCCCAAGGACCCGTCCTTGGTCCGCAGCGCGTGCCTGCTGCTCTTCGGCTACCTCGCCTTCGGCGTCGTCGTCTACGCCGTCAGCCCGTCCAGCTTCTCCGGGCCGTCCACCCACCCCGTCGTCGACGCCTTCTACTTCTGCATCGTGACGATGTGCACCATCGGGTACGGCGACATCACGCCGGCCACGCCGCTCGCGAAGGTCTTCTCGATCACGTTCGTCATCGTCGGCTTCGGCTTCGTCGACATCCTCCTCACGATCATGGTCGGCTACGTGCTCGACCTGCAGGAGTCGCTCCTCACCGCCGCCGCCCGGGACCGGGCCGCCGGCCGGCCGCGCCGCCGGCGGGGGCGGGGAGGTGAACTACCTGATCGACGTCGAGAAGGGGCGGGTACGGATCCGGACCAAGGTCGCGCTGGCGCTCGGCGTCGTCGTGCTCTGCGTCGGGGTCGGCGCCGCCGTGCTGCGCTTCGTCGAGCGCCTCGGCTGGCTCGACGCGTTCTACCTGGCCGTCATGTCGGTCACCACCGTCGGCTACGGCGACCGCGCCTTCCGCACGCTGCCCGGCCGGCTGTTCGCCTCCGTCTGGCTGCTCGTGTCCACGCTCGCCGTCGCCCGCGCCTTCCTCTACCTCGCCGAGGCCAGGATCGACAAGCGCCACCGCATGATCGCCAAGTGGGTGCTCTGCAGGGACATGACCGTCTCCGAGTTCCTCGCCGCCGATATCGACCACAACGGATTCGTCACGTAAGCCCCCTCCCCCCTACCCCCTCTTCTTCAATCCATATGCAACTGCTCTATGACTATGAATGAGATTGTGCAGTAGTAAAATCGAGATATTAGAATACAAATTATGAGCTTCGTCGTTGTATAAAAAGGATTTGGGGTGGAAGCATCTCCGTTTTCTTATAGGACTGCAGAAATTATATCTTAAACAAATGATTGCGATCTGCCCGACATGTTGGTTTTAGGTAGGACTGTAGAAATTATATCTTAAAGGAATGAGTGCAATATACTCGACATGTTGTTTCTTATCTATGTTTTTCGATAGGATTGTAGAAATTATATCTTAAACGAATGAGTGCGATCTGCTCGACATGTTGTTTCTTATCTCTGTTTTTAGGTAGGACTGTAGAAATTATATCTTAAAGGAATGAGTGCAATATACTCGACATGTTGCTTCTTATCTTTGTTTTTCGATAGGATTGTAGAAATTATATCTTAAACGAATGAGTGCGATCTGCTTGACATGTTGTTTCTTATCTCTATTTTTAGGTAGGACCGTAGAAATTATATTTTAAACGAATGAGTGCGATCTGCTTGACATGTTGTTTCTTATCTCTGTTTTTAGGTAGGACCGTAGAAATTATATTTTAAACGAATGAGTGCGATCTGCTCGACATGTTGTTTCTTATCTTTGTTTTTCGATAGGACTGTAGAAATTATATTTTAAACAAATGAGTGCGATTTGCTCGACATGTTGTTTCTTATCTCTGTTTTCTCGTAGGACTGCAGAAATTATATTTTAAACGAATGACTGCGATCTGCTCGACATGTTGTTTCTTATATCTGTTTTTCGGTAGGACTGTAAAAATTATATCTTAAAGGAATGAGTGCGATCTGCTCGACATGTTGTTTCTTATCTTTGTTTTTCGGTAGAACTGTAGAAATTATATCTTAAACAAATGAGTATGATATACTCGTCATGTTGTTTCTTATCTCTTTTTTAAGTAGGGCTACATAAATTATATCTTAAACGAATGAGTGCTCAACATGTTGTTTCTTACAGAAATAAGCAGAATATTTTCCCATCACAAATCCAAACGAAGCCTATATAGTGGCCAAGATAGAGCTATTGAATTATGTTTACTCGACTTTTGGCCATTTTAGGGTAATGTAAACCGAGGAAAGAAGATGAGAATGAAAGGAGAAGGAAAAAAAGGGGTGTACATCCGAGTGGAAAGTTGATTTGGAGTTATTAGGTCAATTGAGGTCTTTGGTTAGTTAATACTTCTAATAGAAAGAAAGATAAATATTGGTAAAGCTTAGCCATGTAGAATTTGTAGTCGACAAGTTAAAGCAGAGTGGTGATTTCATGTTTAATGGACAACAGGAATCATATAGTATGGCAATCGGATTTGGAGCAGTACAAAGAGGAGTATTTGTCCAAGTGAAAGAATCATTATCCATATTCAATTTTTTAGTTGGTTTTGCATCACAACTGCATCGGATTTGACAAAAAGGGAGTAGAGAAGGATGTGAAGGAGAGGGTGAATAAGAGGTGAGTCGAGGACTTATGTTATTGTGAGCTTTACTGTATGAAATATAATTCAGATAGGATGAAAGTGTAATTAAGAGGATGGCATCTTATATTTGGGATATGTATAAACGTAATATATATAAAGCTTTGAGTGGGGTAAGTTTTGTTGTTTTCAATGTAATCGCTAAATCTGATTAGATTAAATATGCCAGGTTAACTGTTTATTTTTAAACTAGTTTAAGATTGATTTACGAATGAAAATTGAGCTAAAAATATAGCTAAGCGGACAGAGTCTTAAATTTTGTGTTATAGCTGGTGGACAGGTCATTAGAGTTCGAGCGTGCTTCATTTGGTGGAGTATTGCAGATTTAGAATTAATTATAAGCATTAGCTCACTTGGATAATCTATCTGGATTTAAACATTAGATGATATGTGATGTGTTGTTAAAACAAAGAAACAGCCATAGTATCCTAAGACAGAAAGGATCAAGGACTGGTGGCATTGGTGGACACTTCTTTTGAATGTCTTCTTACCAAATTTCTTCCTCATTTGTTTGATGGAACTAACAGCCCTGCTGTAGTTCTTCATCCTTGCTATTGTTGGGAAAGGGGAGGGGAGGAGGGATTAAGCAAAGTATCCATGTTAGTACTATATAGCATACACTTAGCATTCTTCCCCTTTTAGCATGGTATAATATACATAAGTGTGGATCTAATTTCTTTTAATTATGACATGCCGTGCTAATTCTGGAACATTTTTCTATATCGTGAATCACTCGGTAATAAGAAAGATTTAGCTTGCTTGGATGTCTGTTATACTTTTTTTTGGACACACTCGGTAACAATTACTGCCAAAAGATCTGAAGACTGATGAATTAAGCATTGTTGTGTAGCAGAAAATATGAGAGAAGCTCCTTTGCTGCGTATTCACTTGAATTGCTGTTAATTAGATGGTCGAGATAGGTGTCTACAGTTAGTAGAAATGATGACAATAAACAATCATATCCGACAAAAGTAAGCTTCGTATCCAAAGTGGACACATTGCATGAAAATTGTTTAAGATGGTTCTGGAAGGAGTGTCTCTATCACCTAGAAGTTTCCTCCAATGGGTGGGGCCGGTCAAAATTCACATAAAAGGAATTATTGAGAAGGCCTGATAGCACTTGGTGATGACACAAATCTTATCCAAAAAAATGGACTGTGACTAAATTTTTGCTGTTACTTTCTATGATAAATTATATTTATTAGCTTTAACTTTGTGTTTTGACCTGTCTTCTGTAACACGCCCGTCTTGACTGGCCTTGTTGTTATTGCTGGCATGGACCCACATGGCTTATGATATACGGTTGGCCTGATCTACTAGTACTGCTATGCCGATTGGCATGGCAATACTTGATTAGAAATGTAGTTTAGTTAAAATGCATTTTTGAGACCTCCGGCTGTTGTCATCTAAGAAATATTCACCAACTGTTTCAGGGAGGTCAAGTTTTCACTTTCTAGGTTATGATTTTGGTGAGCACAAAGTAATAGCAGACTTGAGAGGAGTGATCGGTACTTTTGGTTGTATTATTAGTTTTTTTGGGCTTTGCTTTTGTTTGTATCTCATTTTGTTCATCTTATTGGAGAATGCATATCCCTTGAGTATTGTCAAAAATATCCCTGTTGGAAGGTGCTTGAACATGCAATCCAATGATAAAAGCGTTCAAACAAGAAAAAGATTAGAAAGATTCCTTCAAGTGAGGGGAGTGGCTACTAAAAAGTTCTTTTTGTGATTATAGAGATTAGATGTTGAAAAAGCAGAAGTTTATTGGAAGTCTTCGAGGAATCCTATGACGAAAAGATGAGAAAGATTCCTGCAAATGAAAGAGTCTTGCAGTGTCTTTTGTGTCCGTGGCAATTAGATGTGAAAAATGCAGAAGAGGTTATTTCACTGCTTGATTGCTTCCAAAGGTTTTTTTTTTTTTTTTTTTTTTTGAGAGAGATAGGTAGCACGCTACCCGCTTCGTTTATTTCATTTAGAAATAAACTTAGCTGAAAACGTGAATCAATTAGGATTCGAACTTGGGACCTCGGGTACCAACTACCAAGCCTTTTGCCACTTAGGCTAGGGATGGTCGGTGATTGCATCCAAAGTAAAAGATAAGGGATGGTGGCACTCTAGACTACAGGAGGATGACTTTGTTAAAATGGGATGTGAGGAATGTTGTAAAAGTGCATTGCCTGGATTCTTACCTGACTTGAAAATACTTAATTTATTTTCTGGCCTTGAGTGTTTACTATGGATTTATTTTTCATGGTGCCAATTGGTCATCATCATTGTATTGCGCAGCTGTGGCATGGTGCTGACACTCGGCATTGTTAGTCACAGCGCAGGCCATGTGCGAAGGCCCTTTTATGTGTTGGCATGCATTGGCAGGACACTATCAGCATAGTCAATGTATCCCTCATGCAACAATCCTAAAAAAAAAAAAATTATGATTGCAAATAATAGAACAATTTGATGCAAATAGTTGAAATATGGAAACTTCGCAAGAATGCAACGTGCACTGTATTTGACTGTTTTGCATGCAATTTTTCTTTTGACAGAAGTTCTGAATGTATGTTCCTCTTGGTATGATAAAGTACTTCAGGAAACTCTAAATGTTGCGAAAAACTTAGTGTCTACAATTTCCTAGTTCAAGTGTATGATCATTACTGCTAGATGAGTAGAAACTATGTGAAGGACATTGATCATGTAAGTATTTTATGATTAAATTTGGATACTGCTAGGTGGTAGCAGCGTTAGATATTGCAAGAGAGATACTTTATTTTTGCTAAGGTTTTTTTATCAAAATATAGTGATATTTCCCTAAACTCCGCCTGCTTGCAGTGACCTCATAAATCCTTTGAAATCTTTCCAGAATAGAAGACATCGTGCCTAATCCTGTTTGGGGTTTTACATTGTATCAAGTTTTATTTCGATCTTCTTTCTTCTCCCTGGATCGTCAAAAATCATCCCAAAAGTGAAGATGTATGCTCGAATCTAATCTTGACTGGATTCATCATATCCTGACCATACGTGTGTCATGATTGGCTTGCTAGCAAATGAGCTGAGCTTGAGCCTTGTTCAGCTTGCTTGTGTCCAGCTAGACTGCTCAACTAAGATTGGAAATACTAAAAGGTTAAAAAAAAAAAATTGTTGGAATGTTGCATTATGATATTGCAATCATATATTATATAAGAATTGATTTTTTCCTCATTGTGACCATAGCCAAACACAGCGCACCTAAGATGTACTTCCATATGTAATAGGCACTACAGTTTCCAGATTAGTCTCATAGTTCTCATTCCCTGAAGTTTTCTGATGCCATTCAATCACTTCTTATTTGCTAACATATTTTTGTTAAGACCTCTTTAGCTTTCTTTTCAATGAGAATCAAAACCTTCCATATGATGTAAGGAAGGGATTAGTGCAATGCATGGTTTAATTGGTGATGGAAATGAGGAAATTGTGATATGTCAAATAACCTGTTTTAGGAAAACGTTAATTGAAGTCAATCGACTATATAGTTGCCCTTAGGAAACAAGCTGTGACATTATTATGTAGTAAGGACAATAATTTTAAACCGATTTGTTGTTGGCATATGTCAGCATTTTGCTTGCATATGTTTTGCATTAACCTTAAAAGTGAACTTCTTTGGTTGATGGGAGAACTCCTTTTTCTGTCCCACTGAAATTCGTCCGTTAGAATATGATGCTTTGCTTCTATTAAATGATGTTGTTATGCGCGGCTAACCACTGTAAAGTAATTTATTTCAGCCGACCTACTAGCATCTACTTCTATGTAATGCACCGTCATTTTTCGTTTCTTTTAAAATTGATCCACATATCTTTGGCTCTTCATTGAGAAGGTGTCTAATGGATATTAATGTCCTTTGCCACAGTATGGGACAGTGGTTGTTGCGCCAACGAACATTTTGTTGAGTTCCGTGGTTGATGTAGGCGTATGGCAAAACAGTTGAGATTCCGATCTGAATGGTAGTTGGTTTTTCTTATCTTTTCTTTTGGGGAGAAGCTGATAGGCTTGAATGCTAAGCAGTTAGTGAAGCTTAAATGTAGAAAAGAGAAAACAGAAGACTGGCATAGTCTCTGTTCCTAATAAGGAAGAAACGAGGACAAATTGTTCTCCATTTGATTCAGTAACACTTTGCGATGCATAGTTATATGAAATGCATTTACAATTTCTAGTAAGAATCTTTGATTTTGAAATTTAATTAGGAAAATCGAGTTGAGAGGCCTTCAGTGACGCAGTTGATTGCTATTTTCTTGCATTATGCTTTCTGTGTGTATCAACTCTGAAATTGTTTGTTATGATCTGCAAGGTGTAAATTGGTCTCTCTAAGAACTCAATAGATTGGTTTCTTTTGAGCTTTGGATTAAAACAAACAACGCCGTTCCTTTCTTCTGCGGTTGCTAATTGCTGATTCTTATACTGTTCGCTTCTCAATTTAAATGAGCCGTGCAATGTCTTAAAAACCGTCCTGGTTAGGGAACATTCAAGAGTTCCATTGCATAAATCTCATATATGGGAGGAACATATATATATGTATTAATGTATGTTTGTATTTTTTTGGCAGCGCCACACCGTCACCAATTTGACGAGAGTTTAATGTGAAACTAGTATGTCCAGAGAACAACCAACTTTAATCTATGAGCATATAAGAAACTTCTCTTGTGATTGTTGTAACCTATCAGATTAATTCTCGTCCATTGCAAAGTCGTCATAATCATATTCAAGATAACTCATTCTACCTATGACAGATTTATTTTATTATAATAAAACGATTTAAAGACAATACACATTATGCATTTGTAGATCAACCGACCAATTACCGCATGCTCCTCGAGTAACTAAAGAGAGATGCTGAGCAAGATGTTCATTAACATCTTTACAAGCTTATGCAGTTATAGACATCTTTTTCATTGCCGAGTCCTGGAATTTTAGCTACTTTAGTGCTAATCTAGCTTTTGCAGACAAAGTCATTTCAGTTTATTGAACATCGATTGCCATGACAGTCAGCACGGTGACTCCAGTGGCCGATCGGCTCAGTACCGTGCATGGCGGATAAATCATGATATATCAAGTGCAATGATCCAATTTAGTTTGTTCCTGATACTTTAGTTTTTGATTCATCCCTGTATTTTAACTAATTTTGCTTTGAATTTGGTCTCTATGTATGATATGAAATTCCATGAAAAACTCTCTTTAACTGGGGGACATACCATTCTTCGGCTCGTCGCTAATTGAAATATCTATCTGTTTACACTTCTCACCTGCAGTAAATCAGAGTTTGTGATATACAAGCTCAAGGAGATGGGAAAGGTTTCCGAGAAGGACATCAGGCCGATCTGCGACCACTTCGATCGACTGGACAGCGGAAATTGCGGAAAAATCACTCTCTCCGATTTGCTCTCGAGTCATCATCACTAAGCATCTCGAGGGAATCGTGATTCGGACATCGTTAAAGCCACGATTGCGGCGTCGCCGTCCTCGGCGGGAGGGTTTGAGCAAGTTATAAGACCCAAAATAAGTTTTTTTTCTCTCAGGGGTCCAATGAGGACACTAGTTTTTGAATTATACTTCCTTTTGGACTATGTTGTGGTTTTTTGTTAATATAGATGCATTTGTAAATAGAAAAAAAGAAATGGTCTCTTAGTTGTAGCTTGTTGAATCTACATGAACATTCTTTATTAATTGATTGGTGATTTTTTGGATCCATGCAAGTAGTTTCCTTGCTCCAGATATTTACTTCAAAGAGTTTTTTTTTTTTTTAAGATAGAGAAAGAGTGTAGTAAATAAGTGTGCCTTTAATTCAAATATATATATATATATATATATATATATATATATATATATATATATATATATATATATAGAGAGAGAGAGAGAGAGAGAGAGAGAGAGAGAGAGAGAGAGAGAGAGAGTTGAGCTAGAATACTCTTAAAGAGTGAGCCCATTTTACTTTCGAATTGTTTTCGATGATAGAGCTTTCAAATTGACGATCGGCTCCGTTAAATATGATATAAACCATTTAAACTAGAAATCAAATTTCACGCACTTTCGATATTGTTCTTGTATCCATCTAGTGACAGAAAATGAATGGTTGAAAATAAATATTCTTTAAAAAATGATGATAGGAGTCTTGTAATCAAGATCAAGAGTATAGATCTTGTTTTAAATAGTTTAAAGAATTTTCTAAAAAATTCAATTGATTTGAATATCTTTACACCGTTAAACGAGAAAACGTCTCTTATCCACCATTAAAATCACAAATTTTGAAATCCTTTGATCATTAGGCAAATAATGTCGAAAATATTTGAAATTTGATTTCTAAACACTTTAAGTGGTATAGATCATGTTCAACGGAGCCGATCATCAATTTGGAAGCTCTATCATCGAAAACAACTCGAGAGTAAAATGGGCTCGGTAAGTATTCTAGCTCAACTCTATATATATATATATATATATATATATATATATATATATATATATATATATATATATATATATATAGAGTTTTGCTAGAATACTATCGATAAGTAAACGAGCCGTTTTACTACCGATTTGTTTTTGATGATAGAGCCTCCAAATTGACGATCGGCTCAGTTGAATATAATCTATACCATTTGAAGTGTTTAGAAATCAATTTTCAAATCTTTTACATCATTTGCTTGATGATCAAAGAGTTTCAAAATTTATAATTTTAATGGTCGATAAGAGGCGTTTTCTCGTTTAACGGCGTAAAGAAATCCAAATCAATTGAATTTTTGTTAGAAAATTCTTTAAACTATTTAAAACAAGATTTATACTCTTGATCTTGATTACAAGACTCCTATCATCATTTTTAAAGAGTATTCATTTCCAGCCATTCATTATTCTGTTTACTTGATGGATAAAAGAACAATATCGAAAGTACGTAAAATTTGATTTCTAGATAGTTTAAATGGTTTAGATCATATTTAACGGAGCCAATCGTCAATTTCAAGCTCTATCATCGTCGAAACAAATCGGTAGTAAAACGGCTCGTTTACTACCGATAGTATTCTAGTTCAACTCTATATATATATATATATATATATATATATATATATATATATATATATATATATATATATATATATATATATATATATATATATATTCCAAGTCAGGGATTTGAATTTCTGTGTATGGATGTGATTGTTATTGAAAAATGGGGATTCAGCCTTTGCCCTAATTCTCAAAATAAAAGTCAATAAAAAAATTAAAATTAAAATCTAAGAATTAGATGTGTTTTCTACTGTTCAAAAGTCCTAGATATCAACAAATGATATATTTTGAATAACAATTTTTAGCAAATTAAATAATAATCTTTATATGCAGTGATACAAACTCATCAGTTTAACTTTTTTTTTAAATACTATTCATCGAATGAATATCTGATGCGATCCATGAAGTATATGTCGAGACGGTTAATCCAACTTCTTGTTCACGAGCCATCTCATGCTCTACTCAAAATTGGCTTGAGCTTGTTATTAATAAACGACCCAATCACGAACTTATTTTTTTCAAATAAAAAATTAAACAGTCAACCAAAAGTGAACCCTAATTTACTCGTGTTTGACTCGATATAACTCAAAAATAAATAAATAAATAATATGTATAAATATTAGTTTTAGATTGATACCTAGCAACTCTGAATATTATTTTAAGCTTTCCCTTGTTCGTTAGCATGATTTTTAAATAGTAAGTAACACTAAGAATTAAGAATAATAGCAAGCATCAATAATAATAATAATAAACTAATAATAACACTATTTATAGCTAGTATTAGTTTTTTTTTTGAAGTTCAATTCAGGCTCATTTAGTAATTTAACATATATTAGCCTTAATTTTTTTAAAAAATTATGCTTTAATTTTAAATAATAATTAAATAATTAGAGTTATTAATTATAATTATATTAAACTAATACTTTTTAATATAAACTTAATTATAATTATATATATTTTTTTTAATAGTTAAAAATAGTAAAATTAAATAAAAATCTTCTTATAAAATTAAATAAATCGAACTGAACCGATGCAAATCCCTAAGCTCCGGTACACATATATACTACTAGGGATGCAAATGGGACAGATTCGGGGGCACGAAGTGTTCCCCAGGGTGAATTAATTTTAATCCTATATTTTACCGCATTTATCCCTCCATTAGGGATAGACCGAGGTATACGTAAATTTTTGACAAATCAAAATTAAAGAGAAAAAAAAAAAAAAAAGAGGGGACTTCATTTTTTTTTTTTTTTTTTTTTTTTTTTTTTTGACAGACCTCGTCTACTACGTTTTTTTTTTGGCGAATCGGGGCCAATTAGAGTAGATACCAACTTATCTATATTTTCGATTCTCACTTATCGCCCTATTCGCGGTTGATCGGGCGGGCGCGGGAGCTCCACCGACCCGGATCCATTTAGTTGCCTACTTATCACACGGTTAGTCGGTTACACCACAGTTTTCTCCCTATAAAAGGGACATAAACGCCATTTTCCCAAATTCACGGGGTTAATTTCGGTAGTTAACCCAATTTTCGAAATCACGGAACCAACAACAAAAACCCACCCTAGTTCCCACGCAAAATGGACGACAATAAGAAACCCCTCCTCTCCACCACTCCCTCTCCCTCCTCCTCCGCTCCTCCTCCCCCACCACCTCCCCTCCTCCGACGCCGCCGACGCCTCCTCCGGCGACGCCGCCGCCGCCCCCGCCGCCGCCGCCGACGACGACTCCACCTCCACCGCCGCCGCAGCTCCCGCCGCCGTCGCCGCCGCCTTCTTGTCCACCGTAGTCGCGGTCCTCACCGGCGGGGCCATTATCGCCATCGCCGTCATCATCTACCTCGTCATCGGCGTGATCGGCTTCAGCCGCCCCTCCGCGCTCCATGTCAAAACCCCCACCAGCGCCACGGTCGACGCCCTCTACTTCTCCGTCTCCACCCTCGCCACCGTCGGCTACGGCGACGCCCACCCCGGCACCTCCTTCTTCAAGGTCCTCTCCGTCCCCTTCACCCTCCTCGGCTACGCCCTCCTCAACCTCCTCGTCGCCGTCACCGTCCCCGCCGCCGCGAAGCTCCTCGCCGTGCTCCGCCGCCGCTACAGGGTCCTGATCGCCGCCGCGGCGATCCTCCTCCCCGTCGCCGCGGGGGCCCTCGTTTTCCACTTCGTGGAGTCGCAGGGGTGGGTCGACTCCGTCTACATGTCGGTGATCTCGGTCACGACCGTCGGGTACGGCGACGAAGTGTTCAAGACACAGCCGGGGCGGGTGTTCGCTTCGGTGTGGCTGCTCGTCGGCACGCTTGCGGTCACGCACGCGTTCAACTTCCTCGTCGATAAGCTGCTCGACTGTTGGACCCCGAGGACCAGCTTCGTCACGTCAGTAATAAACCGCAACTCCTCTCTGCTTTAGTATGCTGCGTCTCTTGATATCATCTTGTTCTTGTTCAATTAGATCGTTTAGGGCAAACAATTAGAAGAAAAGGGAATAGAAGAAAGAACTATAATGTGTTTGTCGAGATTAGATTGGCGGCACTTGGTTAGATGGAGAATCTTGGTGATGAGTAGAATGGTGTGTCTTTTGATCTCATCTTGTTCTTGTTCAATTAGATCGAATAGGGCAAACAACTAGAATAAAAAGGAATTGAAGAAAGAGTTATTATAAGGTAATTCTCAAGATTAGATTGGCGGCACTTGGTCAGATGAAGAATCTTGGCGATGAGTAGAATGGTGTGTCTGTTGATCTCATCTTGTTTTTGTTCAGTTACATCGATTAAGGGGAACAATTAGAAGAAAAGAGAACAGGAGAAAGAACTATATTGTTCTTGTCGAGATTAGATTGGCGGCATTTGGTCAGATGAAGAATCTTGGCGATGAGTAGAATGCTGCATCTGTTGATCATCTTGTTCTTCTGCAATTAGATTCATTTTTAGGGATAATAATTCAAAGAAAAAGAATAGAAGAAAGAGCTATAAAGTGTTCGTCAAGTTTAGATTAGTAGCATTCGGTTTGATGAAGAACATTTTCCGGACTAGAAATGAGTGGAGGAAGTCTACAATGCTGACTCAAATGATTGTCAGGGTCGATCATCTTGACCTTGCTCATTAACATTAGATTGTAGCTCTTGGTTTGATGAAGAATATTTTTTGGAATAGAAACGTGGGAAGAAATTGTTAATTTACTATGCCGACTCAAATGATAGTTAGAGATAAATGCTGTATCATCCTTTGCTGTCCTCTTATTCAATCAGATTGATTAGGGCAAACTTTAAGTGCACATTTGATGAAGAAAAAGGAAAAGAATGAAGAAAACACAAGGGCTGGTCACGAGTTGATTGGCAAGCCTCGGTATATGATGAAGAATTTTGGTGACATGGAGGCCATTTCTCCTTCCTGTGTGTTCCTGCATTTTTCTTTTGATTATCTTCTTCATGTTCAATTAGATTGATTAGGGAAAACATGAAAAAGGGTATACTGAAGAAATACAATGGGTTCATCAGTTGTAGATTGATTGGACTGGTTGTTTGATTTGGTAACCATTCCTCCTTTTCCTTTGGATCCATATGCTGAGTCTGTTGATCATCTTGTTCTTGCCTAGTTAGATTGATCAGGGCAACCAAGGAAAAGCAAAAAGAGTTAAGGAATAACATAGATGAGTTCATCAAAATTTGATTGACAGCACTAGGTTTGTTGAAGAATCTTGTCCAAAATAGAAATGAGTGAAGGAATAAGTTGTCTACAATGCTGACTCAAATAATAGTGTGGACTAGGTGCGGTATTCTTGTTTGGTCAAATTGATTAGGGAAATTTAAATCATTATTTGATGAAGAATCTTGGTTTTCTCTAATAATAGTTGGGACTAAAGGCTTAGTTGTTGCTATAAATTTCTATGTAGTGTGTGGTTTTGTATTGTTCTTTGGTGCCTTCTTCTAGTTCAGTCAGATTGGTGTGGGTGACTTTTAAGAATGCACCGTTGACGTAGTTATTACTGCTCCTCATTTTGTTATTTATTAAGTTTAACTATTTCGATAGGATTCCAGGGATGGCCTTAAAATTATTGCTAGTTTATCTGTGGTTCTACATGAATGGGTTTTGTTTGGCTACAAAAGGAAAACTTAATAGTAACTTGTTTTATTTTCTTGTTTTTCTTAAAAATCTCAAGTTTGGAAGCTAACTAACAATAATAAGATTTGAAAAATATGTTCCTAGGCATCTTCTACCTCGAGGTCATTTTCTATCACTTAACTTTAAGAAGAAACAAAAATGAAGGATATTAGTCTGAGTAACTTTTGGGTTTCAAGAATTAGGGTAATGTTTTTAAAGTACCATCAGATCAAGGTTCTAAAATAGCGGGGCAATAGGCTGTAATTTAACAGTTTAGTACCAAGAACATGATGTAGATGAGGAGATCTAACACGATTTTTTCTCCTGATTACACGCTTGCATTGTGAAAGCAGTAAATGGTCTCATCTTGCATAGCAAGAAAAATACGGAGTTACTCTTTGATGTTTTATGGGTTATTAGCGGTTACCCATGGAGTTTGGAAATTATACAACTGAAAAGATTCAAGGTTTTATTGATGATACAGAGCTAAGAGGTTGCAGCTTTGTTTCTTGTATTTGATGATTGCCAAAAATGGTAAGTTGATATATTAGGATTTGAGTTGTCTGCACAGGACTATATAATTGTGTGGATTTTTTTTTTCTCCCTCTGTTTTTCTGTGGGTATCAGCATCACGTACTTCCAAAGGAGAATTTTCACTTATATCTACTATGATCTGAAAGTGCAACTGCCTAAATATCCTCTTGGTTTATCACTTGATCTTTAGCTTGTTAATTGTTATGAAGGGGAATTAGTTTCTTTTTCTTGCCGTAATTATCTTTTTTGTATTATTAAGTCCGTAAGACTTGTTCTTCTTTGCTAAATTTTCAATTTTAAGTTAGGAGCTGGAGATCTTCTAGTTCACTTAGGGTTAATTTGTAATGTGCATCAGTAAGTTATATCCGGAGTTCGAATCATTTCAGAGCTACCTATTGGTTCTACAGACGGCTAGACTCATGATTTAGGTTTCTAGGAGAAGAACACAGATCGCCTATAATTGTTCGTGCCACCAACGATCAATCCGAATAGATTTTTTAGATTTTTCTTCTTTTTTTTTTTTTTACTCAGATGATTATATTATCCTTTCTAGCTGGCCATCATTCAGTTGTTTTTCCGACCTATTAACAAGCACACTGAAAGTTCACTGTGATATACAAAAATGTAAGCTCATGTAGCTTTCAAACTTGAATGAGCTGGATACTTTCAAGTTTTAATCAGTATTAAAAACTAATATACTGCTAATTTCTGGTTTCCGCATTGCATGTACCTCTGGTTACTCTAAAACAAGCAACATAATGGGTTTAACTACCTCCTGCATTCGGTGCTTTACATAGTCTAGCACATTTTCTTTCCGGGCATGTGGTCTTAGTCAAATATTAGTGCGTCGCACACACGACCCGCTGTTATATCTAGCATTTGCCGCGGCGAGTAAAACCATGGCAGTTAAAAGTGCATTAGTTTGCCTGGTTTCTGAGCTGGATCTAATGGAGTATGATAAGTAGCAGTCAGTCATATCTCTGAATGATTAATAATATTTCTGAGTGAGATCTCTAACTGCTGCTAACCTGTTTGTTCTCCACTTTTACCTGCAGTAGGCCGGAGTTTGCTATAATTGTGCTCCTCGAGAAGGAAATGATTTCCGCGAGCGACGACCTCGTGCCCATCTACGCTAAATTCAAAACACTCGACCGTCGAAACTGCGGAAGAGTCAGGCTTTCCAGTCTGACTCAGGATCAGCGGGAAATATTCTCAGAAAACAATAAACTGCAGGGACAGGGTAGTACATAAGCTGCAATTTCGCTGTTCGACTGGCGCCCCGAGCAGAGAGGGTGTATAAGCAAGAAGCTATTATAGAATCGGAAAGCATCTTGCTGAGTGAATCCTCTCTGCCACTAGAGACGCCGATTTCCGATACGCTCTCTTCGGATTTGGTTGCCGTCGTTTTAGGTACGCACTTGTATATACATACAATCTCACAATTCTTTGCTGATTCTTTTGCGTGATTGCTTTGATGCCTTCAAAATAGACCTCTATTGAGGCCAATCTACTGCTGCATTTAGTTGTATCATTCTTTTCTTACTCGAAATTAAAAATAAAAAATAAAAAATCATCTAACTGTAGTTGTGTAGAAGTAATAAAACCTTTCCCTTAGGGTGATGACATGTAGTTGCTTGCTTAACATTTGAATATTAAAATTTTGATTTTTGATTTTACCTACCTACCTTATTTGCTATGTTGATTTTACGGTTCATAACAAGTTAGCATTATTTCTTTCTTTATTTAACTTTATATTATGTATCTGACAAAGTATTTTATTACTTGATGGCGTATAAGTAATATTTTCGGTGGAAATTATGATGTTTGAAATGGACTTAAAATGGAATTTCATACAATCACAGTAACTTTTAAGGTTTGGTAGTAAAATTAGAACCTTTCAAGGTTGAACAACAGCAGAGCTCTTTTATCAAAATTGCTCACCTTTTTATTGATTGTTTGATAAAGTAATTTTTGCATCTCATTTTAGGAACAAACCAAACATATCATCTAGTCCCTTGATCAATAAAATAGTAAAAAACAACGAAAAAGGGAAGAAAAAAGAAAGAAAAGAAACGATTTTTCATATTACTCATCCTCTTTACATTTTGTCAATGCTCTCCAAATAAGAAAATTTTGTAGTAGTTTATTGATCTTTAGTGCCAAAAAAAAAGAAGCTTGAGATTATGGCAGTAATAGAGCATTACACAGCAGCAGAGGTGTTTCTCCTTTATAGATTAACAGGATCATTATAAATATCCTGGCAATTTTAATGATCATAAAAGCTCTATTTTCAAAAAGATTAATATTCTAGTAAAGGGGGAAAACTAAGAATAGATGAGAATTTAATCCCTTTTTTTTTCAATTATTTTCCGCCAATTCTCCAAGCACAAAGGTAGAAGAAGCAGCCACTTGAGACATGAAAAATAAAAAAAAAGAAAAAGAAAAAAAGAGTAACTGTTTCTGAAATGGTAAAGAACTCATCAAAACTAGTTTAGGGAATACTCATTACATATAATTGCTTGTAGTTTATGATGGTTGGAACATGCACAGGCTTTCTTTTTCTTTTCTTTTCTTTTTTTTTCTTCGTTTAGAGAAAGAAAGGTAGTGTGGTGCCTGCTTTTTATTACTTTTTAAATTTAGCTGAAAATATACTTTTCAAACTTGAAATTTTTGAATCCGAACCCCCAAATCCTTTGCCCCACGTATGAAAAAAAAAAAAAAAAAAGCAACATAAGAACTTTTCAAGGGGTTATTCATCCTAGTATTACTCTTGCCCAGGCATGTTTAGGAATCCTTTGGTTTTACATAAAATTGTGAAAGAAAAAAAAATTCGGTGGAAGAAAACTTTTATATTCTTTTGTATTTGGTTTGTAGGAAAAGAAAACTAAATTTCAATCACACTTGTTTAGTGTTCAAGGAAAAGATCAGTGAAAAATTATTTCATATTTTTTCTTCTATCATATATTATATATTTCTTTTATGAAAAGTATGTTATATGTTATTTTGCATATAATAATAATTATTATTATACTACATCTCGGACATGTTTGGTTTATGATTGGAATAGAAATGAGAAATGAAATCGGATTGCTTTGGAATGGAAAATAGAATAACGAATCATCTAAAAATGTTTGATTCATTATTGGATTGGAAATCAGAATGAAAGTTTAAAATTTTTTAGAGAGAATTTTGATTAAGAGAGAGAAAAGTGATGAAGGAAAAGGAGATAGGCGTTGATGAAAGAGGATTTTAAATAGTTTACTTTGAAATGAGCCAATCTGGAATTCAAAATCAAATTGGATCATAAATAGATTTGGTCACTCCCATTCCGGAGTGGAATGGAAATCGAAATCCGATTCCTATAAAACAAACCACAATTATTAAAATTAATAAATTCCATTTCGATTCCATAATCTAAAATAGGTGAATCAAACATGCCCCTTTTGTTATTACATTTTTTTTGTAAATTAATTACATTCAAAATAATATTATATAATAATTATGTAATATATACAAATGCTATTATTCTTTTAAAAAGACCGAGACCTTCGTCCTCCTAAATTATTTTAGATGATAGGTAGGAATTCCGAATCAATGATCGGAACATTTTAAAATTCATAAAATTTAATTTCTAAACACTTTAAATATTCTAAACCAACTTTAATAATTTCAATCATCGATTTAAAATTTCTATCATCTAAAACGATTTAGAAGCGTGAAGGCTTTCGTCCTCCTAAAATGATAATAACAGAATTTTATCCTTTTAATATGAAAACCCAAGTTTTTCTCGAAATCTATTAAAGTAAGTTTTCTGAAAAAAAAAAAATTGTTGTGCCACCAAACAAGCAAAATATTATTTTCCGAACCGAGAATATAGTTATCGAGTGAGTCTTAAGACAACAAACAGACCCCGCAGAGTTCTCATGGGGTTTTTTATTGTAATAGACTCCTCCAAAACTTTTATTTTAAAAATAGACCTATTAAATTTATATTTATAAATATAGTTCTATAAAAACGGTGAATGATTCACCGCTTTCTTTGTTTTTTTTATTTATTTTTATATTTTTATATTAATAAAAGCGGTGAATGGTTCACCGCTTTTATTTTTTTTCTACTATTTATAAGTAGTTATGAATGCGGTGAATCATTCACCGCATTTAGAAGTCTATTTTTATAATTATTTTTTTCAAAAGATTATTTTTATAATTATAAAAATTAATAAGACTATTTATAAAAAAAATTCGTTCTCATGGGATCTGGTGCTTCAGTGTTGGTATGATCACACACTGCATAAAAGCAATTTCACGAGAGAGGTTCGGTGAATACACGAAAACAACACTCACAGTTCACAGGATTAACACTCACAGGAGACTCATAAACACATCATTTGCCACCACAAATTCAAATACTGAGGCATACACAACTTAGAAAGACATTACAAATTTACCAATTTCAATTATTTTATACATCACCACGCAGACCAAACAAAAAATAACCGGCCAAAAAACAAGTACATATATATATATATATATATGTTAAAATAAGGAGAGAATGAAAAGATCACTGTTTCTTGTCATTACGCACATCATCATAGGCGGTGTCCTTCTGCCCCGCGAGGATCCTCGAGATCTGGAGCCCGCGGCTGAAGGCTTGGTTGAAGAGGAGGCGCGTCTGGAACTCGGAGACGAACGGGAACCACGAGAGCACGGCGATCGGCGTGAATAGTATTATCGCCATCACATATTCATATGATCTCCCCAGCTCCCTTATGGAGTCCCAGAACCCCATCTTCTTTACCAACGGCCGACATGCTTGCCCGATCTAGGGGGCAAAAAAAAAACCAAAAATTATAAGGACGAAAAAGAACAAAAAATTAAATGAGAAAAATAAAATACGAAAAGGGAAAGCAAATCAGCATGATTTTTTTCGACAATTCTCGAAAAAATATCGTGTTATAGCACAGGTACTACAATCAGTAGATTGTGGCTCCCTCAGTATGTTTTCAATCCAATCCCTAACCATCGAAAACGGATCAAAGCTTTTCATATTGCAATGCATTTTCTCCTGTAAAATGTTTTGCTCGTTCGAGTGAGCAGTGTTAAAATCATTTTATAAGGATGTTTTGCTCGTCGTGAGTTGTCAAACTATTTCGCAGTCGGGAATGGAATCTCAGTACATGAGAGAAAGTTTAGGGACTGAAAGTGTATGCGTGAAAAGGTTCGGGGACTAAGTCGTGATACCACAGGCATAGGAATTACCATACCATTTTCTTTTTCTTTTTCTTTTTCCTTTGTTTTTCCCTAGTTGGCGAGTAGCGAGTAGCGAGTAGCAACAGAGGTATGAACTTACCAGGAGAACAGCCCAACCAGTCGGCATGAAGCCCAAGATACTAGCAAAGACATCGCCAATCGTGAGGCCACAGACGACAAATAGTACGGTCATTACAGAGACAAACCCTAGGAACAAAAGGGCCTTGAGGATCCGGAACATCAGCTGGAACTCGGCGCCAAATTTCCGCCTTCCCATTGAAACCAACTGAATAAAAAAAAAAACAAAACAAAACAAAACAAAAGAGGGAAACATAATTATATCTAAAATCGAGCAAACAAGAACACGTTTAAAATGAGTAATTGTCCCAGTGCGTACCTTTAAAACGACCAGAACAGTCAACATAACCAACCATGAAAGTGCGTAGACCTAGAAAAATAAGCATGTAGGGCATCCAATCAGCTCCGACTACAGCTTTTTCCTTAAAAGGAAGCAAAATAAGGACGGGTAGAAAGGGGAGTTATTACCAGAATACTTCGACTATGGTGCGCTATATTGAGGTGGTAAACAATCCCATACTGATAAATCAGGAAACGAAGGTCCAGGATAATCTCTAACAATAGTCCCCTTACGCTCATGGATCTCAAATGCGCCTGCTCGCCCTCCCACCATGATTCCCAACTGCTTTCCACCGCGATGCCGATACCGCCCCTGTTCCCCATCCACTTCTTCCAATCCACCCAATCATTGACCGTCTTCTCCCACTCAAATCCTGAAGGATTAAACAAAAAAGGCGCGAAAAGCCACGAGGCGACCAAGAACCACATGGTGAACGTGACAAATAGATATAGATTTGAGCTCCGGTAGGACTGCCCGTAGACTAGGTAGACGATGAGAAGTATCATCAGCTCCAATCCTTTGACAAAGTGGCTTCGGGAGTAGAGACGGTAATTATCCGCAAATTTCGCATGCACTACAACAAACCCGCGGCCGGTTGCTCTATACTTAGCTCCGCCGTGGAGTATAGTTTGGCCGTAGTAGTGGACTTTGCTCCCGAGCTGGAAAGTGAAGAAGACCGAGGCCAATTCAAGCTGCATGATTATGAACTCACCTGTGGCCGTGCGAAACCCTTTTTCCAAACCGACTTCCATGACCATGGGGAGGACAAGGAGTATTCCGAGCTGGAAAACAGATTGCGAGGCGAGTGCGTTCTCAAGGGGCTTGAGGTTTGATTGGATACGAGGGTCCTCGAGAATAGATCTTTCTAGACCACTCATGACTAGGTATAGCCTTCCGTACAGGAACACGTATACGGTAAGTACGGTCAACTGCAAGTAGGAAATGCCGATATCAGTATTTCAATAATCCAATTATACGCATGCCTGTGTCATGTAGATACCGTAATTTCTATTTTATACTCATAAAATTATCTATACAGCCACACATAATATGAATACATACAGAACACCACACACATTCTAATATTCAAGAGATGTGCATATTAAGCAAAAGAACTTGAATATCTCTTAAACAATTTCAATTCTTAATTAAGCCATTGGATTTGGTTTGGAAAATGTAGTATATAAATCATGTTTTGAGTAAACTAAATCCCACCAGAAAACTATGGCATGAAACAAGACGAATGATTCCACAGAAACTCAAACAGACGAAAAGTACGTCTTTGATAATACTAAAGACGTGTTATCTTCGCCAAAATCTGGTATTCTTACCATGCTACTGAAGTAGAAGCCCACTGTAGTGAAGTAAAACGACAACATCCTGTAAAAGTCAAACCTCCGCCCCAACCGATAAACATCACGGCTTAGTGTTTGCTCACCATTCCCGCTAGCTACTTTCGCCTCAAAGAGGGAAATTTGGTTCATCCCGACGTCACGTCCCTTTCCAACTTGCATATATTCATGATGTGTAACTTTTCCTCTGCGCATAGTTGAGTTATATCCTAAGAGAATTACATAATTAGCCATAGTAGTGTAATATCCCAACAGTGCCAGATCGGATGGTGTAGGGACAATGTTTTGGTATGTGAGGACTAGCATTCTAGTAATGACAACTTAAGCATTTTGTGTTGGCAGTTTGGGCACAAGTTTCTAATAATAGTGGGCAATCGGGTGGGTTATAAATAAAGTAAAACTAATAAACGGGAAAATGGCAACTCATAAGCTTAGTACCTGCAAAAATATCCTCACTAAGATTGATAACTTTGGAAGCTTTACTTATGCCACCCCTTGAAATATGGAAGATTCTATCAAATACATCAGGGTGACCATAGTGGAACCGAACCCTGTATATCAATAGAGTTTAAGCTTAGTATAACTTTCAATACACAAAAAACAGCATTCCGCTTCCGCAGTTAAAATTACTATAGCATCACCATCTAGAACAAAATCATAAATTATATACCAAATCACCATCACCAAATTCCTGTCCCACCCACTAAATGCTTGTGGTGCTGTAACAGAATTAATTAACTCATGCAAAGATAAAAGCTCAAGCAAAAGTTTTCTGTCGCACTTCAAACTCACGTACAGATCCATTTGTGAGCCCCAAGAACCTTCTTTAAGGGGCTAAGCCTCAAGACTTGTAACATCTAATACTCTCTCTCTTTTTTTTTTCCCCCTTTTTTTAAGCAAACTGTTGTGAAAAATGATTTCAAAGCAACTACATTGTACCATAAGTTTGTAGCAACAGTTTATTATGGTTCAACTTTTTTTCATTAGTTCTAAAAGCTGTCAATGCCTTGTCACCTATCACCTTAAACAAAAATAGATAGTCTCGAGCAATGTACTCTAGTTTCTGCTACTGCAAGAATTCACAAAAACAGCCATTTTGGGCTTGAATACTTTTCCCACCATCCTAAATTCCAGCAACTACGCAATGTGCTTCAGTGCCTTATCTTCTTTCTCTACTTATTCATACAGCTAGTGTTTTGATGCAATATATGATTTTGGCCTCACGATTAAAATTGGGAAATGCATCTAACTTTCAGGACCAGCCAAATATAAAAGTTACCAAAAGGGAAACCTTAATTTTAATTAATCTTTAACTACGAATTGAGCTAATGATCAAACATACATATTCAAAGAGAGTAGAGTCGGCGAAACTACGAAAGAAAGGCAGCATACCTTAGAGGGTTAGCAAGAACCCGTTGTCCGATAGTAACAAAGCTGGTCTCTTGGTTGGACATGAACCAGGCAAGAGAAGAAACACTGAAACAAAAGCAGAAGCAAGCTCAATATTAGCGTTAGAAGCCCTTCAAGCAACCAGTATGACAGATTAAAGGCCTCTATCGGACTCCTCCTCGCTACAAGGGGAAGAGGAGCCTACTCTTCTTACTTAGCCTAAGCTAGAAGTTGGTGAGACAACTCTCTTATCTATTAATTAATTAAAGATTCCAATTTAAATAGTGAATCCTAAACAAAAACATTAATCGTAACATTTCCCTCCCCTTTGGACACACCTTGTCCTCAAGGTGTGGTTCTTTTGATACCTTTTAGTCGGGATCAAGAGAGAACCCGAAATATGCATGATAGGAAACTTTTGATAGATCTAGTTGGTATGCTCGACTGTTTCATCACCTTCTTCTTGAATCTCCACCCTATCTGTCTTCATAACGGTCTCCACAAGGATCGTCTATAGCTATGTATAGATATAGCATTTACATTGTGCTTAGGTTTTCATATTTCATCACAATAGTAGCAGAGACTTTACTATCGTCATTCCCGAATTTGTGCTTATGTTAATTTACGTATTTGTAAATTTGGCTTGTCGGAGCTTGTTCCTATCGGCTCTTGTTCTTCAAACTTTTGATGTGGTGGACCAGCACATCGAGTAAAGGATCAATAAGAGGAAGTTTGTCGAGAATTCGATCGAGAAGAAGACTCACTGTAGTATGACAGGTGCCACTTGAAACACTCCTCCAATGCTCCGGCCTCATCGTAAACATCCAATAATGACTTGAGAATTGAGATGTGCTGCTTGCACTTCAATTTTGATGTCTTCACACAAACCACCGATAAAAGCTCCCATCATGGCACTTAATAAGGGTTCAATTTCTCACCATATTACTCAATCGTTCAGATTCTTGATATTCCTACATTGAACCCATCTGTTGAATATCATTTAACGCTATATTAAAATTGTCATACCTAAATGGTCCAAAGCACTTAATAAGGGCTCAAAAATTGCCGCCATACTGGAACCTCACCCAGTTGGCCTTTATACCACTTGAACCAGCGGATTGTGGATTGCGTCCCCCCGTAAGTGGATCACGGCTAATCCGATTCTATCATCCTCAGCAGTCTGATGATAGTCGAAAATTTTTTCTACTTTAAAGAACCAACTTACTTGGTCTTCACCATAAAATTTTGGAAAATCAAGTCAGACAATCTGGGTTTCAATGAGCTCATGACCTTCTGGATCTAGATGCTGGCAGGCTCGTATGCTTCTGTCGTCCTCTCTGGGTATTTCTGGTATTAATTTCAAGGCACTATCTTTTACTAGAAAGCTTGCACTGAAGGTTTTAAATCTCTCATTGTGTCACAAGAGCCTACATTAATTTATTTTGTTGCTCCATCATTTTGTGTTGCTGCTCCATCATTTTGTTTTGTTGCTCCATCGTACGCATCATACAGGCCTGAAAGTTTGCCACAACTTGAATTTGCTTGACTTTGACATCCATGACCTGAATTTGATGCCTTTATCTCCACCTGCCATGCATCATCACACATTGCTCCGCCCTCATTTGGTTGGTCATCACCAGACAGAATTATAGATTTTTTCAAAACCATTTTCATCACCAGACAGAATTATAGATTTTTTCAAAACCTTTTTTAGGCGCCGTGCGCAAAATATATGTTAAAAAGAAGAATTTGACTTAAACAACTAAGTCAGAAGCACTTAAGCTTTATTTAAATTGGCTTAAATTAGGCTTGAAGCAACTTAAAGCGGCTCGCGAACGGCTTGAGATCTTAAACCGGCTCAAGATTGGCTTAGCAACTTGGTTTGGCTTAGATCCGTATATATAGCAACTTTGTTTGGCTCGAATAAATATCAGCTCAACTCAATTTACGAAGAAGTTGGTCGGATCCAATTTGGTGTTTTTTTAACTGATTGGTTAAGCCGGTTCTGCTTGCTGTCGGTTTAATAGTTAAGCAGGTTGAGACTAGCTTTCTGACAATCCAAAGTATGAGAAGACCAAACTCGCGTAATTTCTGCTTCCTCGTCAGCATGTGCGGCAATTTGTAGTCAATGGCAACCGACAGCGGAAACCGTAGGTCTTCTTTTACTCCTTTCAGCCAAATCCTCCCATATGGAAGCCCTAACAAGCCTCTCTCGATCAAACCCCTAGATTTCCACACCGCAACGAATATTACACGAAACATTTGGTGCCAACGGAAACCCTAATTCCGGATTGAATGCGGATGCGAAGAAGAAGACGAAATCTTTGACTTCAAACTTCACAAATACCAAATTACCAAATTGATAGTTAACACCTTTATCGGATGCCTCCTCGCTCCAAGGAAAAGAGGAACCTCCTCTTCTAACTTAGCTAAGCTAGAAGCCGATAAGAAAACTCTCTTATCTATTAATTAATTAAATGATGATTATAATGAGGGCTTGGCCTATTATTTAGAAGCATTCAGAAAAATACTATTCTTAATTCAAAACATAATCTGAATAGAAAACCTTAATCTACTAGAAATAGAGATTCCAAAATAGTGAATCATAATCTAAGTTATCTAACAATAAATAAAATCTAACCATAACACTATCTCAGCAGTTACATAAACAACTTTATAAACTAAAAGAAGTACTAACCTTCCTGTAAAAATATGTTCACGAAGACCCAATATTGTAGGTTTATGCGTTCCATGCTTTTTAGCGTGGAACTCCTCCAAAACATTCCTTATTTTAAATGCTTCTTCAAGGTAATTGTCCTAAAACATTTAATGAATGAATCAAATAGGTAATACTAGTTTATTCAACTGATTCTATGAAAGAGAAAATCACCTGATTCATATCGATTGTTTGAAGTGCTTCTCCTCTGGTGAAAATTATGGCATGATTTTGATTTTCAGGCTTTCCCTCACCTATAGCAGTCGGTTTACCAGGGAGCCTGATGCGGTAAATTTCCTGAAAACAATTTAAATACCGTAAATGACTAGAAGTTGTCATTATTTCATTATCAAGCAAGGTCACACGATCACATTATCTGTGCTTTTCAGTAAGAAAGATTCCGAAAAATCTATTTAGATGGAGAAATAGAGCATGATTAGAAGAATCATACTGACTCCCACCACAAAGCAATGCTGACTTGGACAATTTTTATATGAATCTATTTATTTGTGATAGAAAAACAAAAAAGATACTACAGCTGAAAACAACAGAAACCTAAGCTACGAATGGCATGGGAAGAAGGATCCTATGAGCAGAACTTTCAAAATAAGAACAAAGTGTAGCTGAAGAGGATATCAGAAAAGTATCTTGACACCTATGTATCACGAACGCGGCTATATGCCTCACGTATTGGTATCGGACTAGTGTCCAACTGGGACACGTTACGGATGCGCGCTTGACGTGAATCCATGGTGTCCCATTAAAAACAATATTTTTTATTTTACCTTTTTTTTATGCATATACAATGTGAGATGATAAATAATTCGGCTTTTTGACGAATGCATTCTAAATTCTTTTGGACGATATAAATAAATTCGAAGAATTTCTTTAAAAAATATAAACAATCAATGAGAATCGTATTAATTTTGGTTGATATGAGAAATATAGCAATATTTTTGCAAAATTAGTTTTTTTTTGTTCATCCTCTTAATGCTGTAGATGTGACAAGACACTCACCTTGTAATGAATTAGTAATAAAAATTCAAATGACCAAAAAAATCTATTTTCTCTTATTTATTAGAGCAATACCTCATCCCATTTGTCACCACCTTTAACAAGAACAGAATAGTAGCTTTTCTCTGATTTTCCATCTACCATCTCTTCTTTCTCATCTATGTAAGCAACTCGCAATGATGGGTACCTATATTATTTCATGGGAAATGGAGTGAAATTGACAGGAAACTTCCCTCATAAACATAAAGAAATTTTTTGAAAAGTCCAGTTATTTACTTTAACATGAGATTGAGAATATTCTGATAGCGCATCTTTTCTTGAAGTTCCTTCGATGCTTTCTGCACTCCATAGATCTGACATGAAACAACGTAAGTGAACTTGATATCAGCAATAGCTACAGACTTTGCAGCAATATCCATCTGTTGTTGATAGGATGCTTGAGATCCACCCGCATTACCTGCAAAGCAGCAACAAGTAATGGAAGTCGATGAATAGCGGCTTTGACTTTTCGAAAGATATGAATTAATCAAAAACAAGAAAATGACTTATCATTTATATAAAAAGGCAGTATGTAACTAACCCCAATCCTTTTTCATGTCGAGGGAGCATTGAAGCTCGAGGGCCTTTCTATAGTACATCATCCCTCTCACTAGGAAAAGTTTATGAAGATTACGTCAAATTTAAGTGAGGAAAAGTATATTCTTTTCTTCTCAAGTTGGTTTGACATCTCCAATACCTGTTCTAGCAAGTGTTTGGCCTCTGTAAGATACCCAATGACGAACATCATCCATCTTTTCTTTCAGTGAATCTTCATCTTTCGGTACAAATTTTATGCGTTCAAGAAAGTTACTCCACTCATCTAATGACAAGTAATGAATATTGAATCACACATATACAATTATTAATGTGAATACTGCATATATCAGGAACTAGATATTTACCAGGATATATCTTTTGTAGGTAAAATAATGTGGATATCCCATCTTCGTTCTTTCTTCTAAGTTCATCCTCTGAATAGAGTACCTCTTCTTTGTAATATGGAGTCAAAACACTGATCAGAGAAATAAAGGTTTCAATACAGTTAGCAACTAGAAAATAGAACCCAAGCACAATATGATGCTCAGTCAATTTTTCAGCAATTTTATCCAATGAAAGCAAAATAGTAAGAGTATACTGTTAGTGGGGTACAATTTGACACAACATGCTTCGATGCGTAATATTTCATAATTAAATTCAAAAAGTAAATGTAACGGCATTGATATAGAAGTTTACATTCCACAGCTTTGAAACCATCAGGGTATTTATGTACTAATGACGAGTTGAAAGTTGAAACCTCAAATATTGAAATCTAGTTCCAGACTTCCAGGTATTTTTACAGAGAGTTCTTTTGCTATCAAGAGAAAAACAACAATTTTGATGTTAAATAATTTCTGCACTATGGGGATCAGCATAATTGGGTAGATATTGCAGTTAGGGATCATCAAGCAATCAAAAAAGTAATGGGTGAAAAATAATCTGCAAAAATATTATTTGATCTCCCATATGAAAGAATGAAAGCCATGAGCAGATGATCGAAGAAGCATATGGACTTTGTTCACTCAATCATGCATTATGAGCAACAACAGCGTAAAAGGTTAATAAACCACTGATGTCTACGAACACAAACAAAGTTAGCCTTCAACCCATGAGTCTTTTCATGGAACTCCATACTACTTACTGGAACCGGTTATCTTATAAAGTTAGTCTTTTTATGGAACTCTAATACCTTTCCTGGAACCAGGTCTTGTATAAAGTTATACAGTTTTTAACCCTTGTTTAGATAACACTACCGTTTTTCTGAAAATTTGTTATAACGATGTGCGCCAGAAAATAACTGATCAGCATAAATTGGCACAAGCTGACCATAATGGCATTGAATAGGCATAATAGAACGCATAATATCTGACGGGGAATCGGGTCCTTTTCGGACTTACACTCGTCGTTGGAACCATATTCAGAATATTTGGTTGGACGAGGAACCGGTACTACAAAGTCTAACTTGAATCTAAGTCTGATTCAAATTCAGTGGGTTAATTTGAAAGTTTTATTAGATTAGGATTTTTGGTTTACTTGGAAGTTTTAGATTAGATATTCCTTTTCAAAACTTTGTTTTGAATTCTGCTATGAGAATTTGTGTAATTTCCTTTTTAGGACTCCTAGTCGTATTCCTAATCATTTTAACTTATAGTTTCTATACATAAGGGTCGAGTCTCCATTGTAAGATATGTTTTTGATTAATTAAAATTGAGTTATTTGAATTCCTAGTGAATTTTTCTTGCTTTCGCAAAATCGTTGACCAGAGTGAGTCTGGCTTAGGACTGAGTCCCATGGATTACCTTTTTGTTTTCTTCTATTACAAATAAAAGATAGCCGTTGAGATCGTCCTATCCGCACGGGACCCATCCGCAGGATCTTCGCACAACCGGGTCGTATAGGAAAAGCCTTACGTGAGACACACTCCCCTGCAATCTGCCGTCCCCACGACAACTATCTAATCGAGATTGTGATCCAAGCCTTTTCCATGGAAACGAACTGTCGTCGAATCCTTCGATTTCTCTATTCTTTCAACGAATAATTCAAAACCCTAATGTCCTATTATACTATTCCTAACTCCATCCCCTTTCTAAACCATAACCTTAACTCTTTTTTGTTCCACTATTCTAGAAGTTCTAACGAAACGACTAAGATTCGATGATGAAAAGAAGTTGAACCGACTCACCCGCGTGTGTAAAATGGTCTGACCTTGCGGAAACTCGAAAGTGTGATATTTCCCTACCAATCTCTCATTTGAGTTTTCGAATTTCCGGATTTGTCGTTTATTTCTTTTTAGTTTAATTTCTAAGAATCACCCGATCCGTATTTTAAGCACTTCTTGAAACCACCTGAAATCCCTAAACCGTCATGCATCAATATCACTTGAGCGTCGACAAAAAACTAACCAAGAAGGTTTGTACTCTGTAGTAAGTACACTCGACAAAGTGGAGTACAACTAGAAAAACAAGTTCAACAAGATGAAAGAAATTTTGTATATGGTTCTAGAGTGAATGTTTTTCTTTGAACAAAATTAACAAGTAACAACCACATTGATGTTGACTTAATCTGAAGGGACCTGGGGCACTTGAGTAATCGTTTATGAAAGCATTTAATAAGCCTCTAAATTGATACAAATAAGCAAACTTTCATTCAAAGTATCCTAGCTATCTATCCTAACCTACATTTCATCACTCAATCAAGTTAAACCTTAATAAGCAACTAACTGATTCTCTTCTAGCCATTCCCTTCCCCTAGGTGGAGTCTGATTAACTATAAAACAGATTATTAAAAGACATAACACATCAATTCCAATGGATTTGTTATTATAGCTTCCCATCCATGATATCTTACTCGGTTCTTTCTAGTTATTTCACATAGAAAACAAGGAATTATAGTAGTCCTAAAAGGTCTATTTTTATGTTACTATCTCATTATGCCTGTGTAGACAGGCAACTAGAACGAACCCGAAGGAAAAAATGAAGATAAGAAGAATAGGACTCGAGCAAATAGCAATGTCCTTACAAACTGACACGTAAATACATCAAGATAAATAAAGTTACTCAGAGTCATTAAATTCAGAATAACATTAGCTTAAAGATATAAAAATAACAACAGCTACCTGAATAAAAAGTGATTGTATGATTCACATCTGAGAACAAAAAATTGCAACAGAAGGATAGCTTACCTGAAGGACATCATCTCATGAACTTCAGGAGCAGTTGGCATTTTCATAAATAGGGAGTTAGCAAAGAAAGTCATCCTACGTCGAGCATCCAAATTTGTTGGTACATTTATTGCAGATTCCTTGACGGTCAACAGTAAATGAAGCCTAACGACCTGCCAATGAAACGAGCGATTTAATTACAAAGGAAATTAATATTATATATGAATATATTCATATTCATGGGAGTGGTATGAAGGATAGAACAACCTTTTCCATCCAAGATGGATTGGCCATTAAATTCAGGTCTATATTTTCATATTTTTGCGTTCTTTCTTCATCATTATCCGTTGTTTCCCCTTGGAATCCTTTCGAAATTCTGCCAGGAAAAATTAAGTGACATGTTAATCATCAAAAACCCAAAATTGTACAATAAAATAACACAATAGAAGGGTCATTACTCTGGTTTGCTAGCCATAACATCCTGAGTAATGATCTCCATTACATCCTGCAGTACATTGATGATCGGTGTCCTCACAGATTCCAGATCTTCATGCTCACTTTTCTGCGTATGAAAGGTCATACATAGGTTATTGCCATGGTGATATCAATGGATTTTTCTGAAAATGGCCCTCTCAAAAATTTAATTTACAAAACAGATCCCACTTAAAAATACTTTGCAGGGACGTTAATGGCTTAGAAAAGGGTGCATAATAGTGTTTGAAAGGAAAAGGTGAACAAAAGGAAATTCCTGTACACCCAAAGAAAGTGGAAGATCACCTAAACACGGTATAGCAAGAAAATAACCACTGTACTGCGGCACTGACATGGCGCCGTGTGACAGAGAATCTTTAAGTGGGGTTAACACCACATAAATTTTGGAAGAGGGTTGCCACCAGGCAGGGGAAAAAAAGCCAATTTATATAGCACAACATGAACAAATTTGAAAAGTATACCAAAAGATTTAGTAGTTTCTCCAATCTACTACTGAGCTGAGGCAGTTCACTCATTCGAATGTTGCTCAAAAGTTTCTGTTCCGCTCTGCTCGATTCCACATGTTTACATATAGCTTTGATAAGACTGCAACACAAATGTCAAAAGGTAAAAGTCAAACCTTTTCTTCAAATCTTAAATTATACTAATAAAACAGGCAGTGATGTACCAGCAGGATAGAATTTACTTACTCCCTATCATGCTGATCTGCGAAAAGGTCTGCAAGTATGTCTCTCAAGCTTTCATAGCATTCTATCACCGCATAAAGCATGTAGTTATCACGCTCGATTTTTTTTATTAGCTCCTTATCGGTCCCCTTGAAATCTTTGGCCATGTTAAGTGCTATGGGTATCTACCAAAATCCAACAAATTATTTGTTCTTTCTCGAAAACCCCAATCTACTGCTGAAAGTCAAAGCTGAAACGTAAAAAAGCAAACAAAGAATGTTTGCATACCTTACTGGCAAGAAGAAAAGGAGGCCACTGAATAACCGATACGCCACCCGAAGATGATGGAACAAGTAAAAGATCCTTCTCCCTGATAATAGAAAGAAGAACATGAAATTTACCTGAAAGGATCTTTAATTGGTAATGTTACTTCTTAAGTTAATAGCCTTAACCTATTGCTTAACAAGTCTTCCTCCCTCAAAGAATTGATGAAAGCATTCCATACAATAGAAAATTTGAGCAAGCTGCTTCTTTCCCTTGTTTGCCTATCTTCCTGACAATTCAAGGCTTACACAATCAGTGTGGGAACAAATGATATTAGATACTTTCGGACAACCATCATTCCTCATAAAGACAAGAAGCAGTATATATATATATATATATATATATATATATATATATATATATATATATATATATATATATATATATATATATATATATATATATATATATATATATCCCTCAAAAATCAGCATTTTTGGTTACCCCTCCAACGTGCAACTTCTTGCAAGAGCAGCCTTACATTAAGATGGGGAGTCGTGCAAAACCGGTTAGAATTTTTTTTTACACATACAAGGATGTAAAAATAAGAAATTAAGTTTTTGAAGGGCACGAACAAAAATTCAGATAAGCAAAGTTATTGTTGGGTGTGGCATAAAGAGAGAGAGAAAGAGAGAGGCTTTTGTGCTTTTAGAAGGACGGTAGCCTCTGCTATCAAGTCGTTTTCGATATTGGGACTTTCGAATCAAAGATAGGCTCTGTTAGATTTGATTTAGAGTATTTAAAGTATCTAAAAAAAAAAAAAAATTGCAATTTTTTGATATCATTTACCTAATAATCGAAGGGGCCCAACATCAGCAATTTTAATGGTTGTGGTGAGCCCTTTGCAAATTTAACGGTATTGAAATATCCAAATCTCATAAATTTTGATAGAAAATTCTTTACACTATATAAAACAAAATCAATATATTTGATCTAAAATATTAGTGTCATATCATCATATTCTATGAGATTTTTATTTTCATCTATTGATTTTGAGCCCTTTCGATCACTAAGTAAATGATATCGAAAAATTATGAAATTTATTTTCTAAGTACTTCAAATATTCTAGATAAAGTCAAACGAAGCTTATCGTCGATTTGGAAGTCCCGGCATTGGAAACAACTTGATAGCACGGAGGTCACCCTACTTCTAAAAGCACACAAGCCGAACTCTCTCTCTCTCTCTCTCTCTCTCTCTCTCTCTCTCTCTCTATATATATATATATATATATATATATATATATAGTTGGGTTAAAGTACTATCGATAGCAAACGAGCTTCAATGCCACCGATTTGTTCTTGATGATGGAGCCTCGAAATCACAGATCGGCATCATTGAACATAATCTAGACCACTTAAAATATCTAGAAATCAAATTTTATGTTTTTTCGACATCAGACCTAATGATCAAAGGGTTGAAAAATTTTTAATTTTAATGGTTGATACATTACATTTTCTTGTTTAACAGTGTAAAAGAATTCAAATCAATTGAATTCTTGTTAGAAAATTTTTTAAACTATTTAAAATAAGATCTACACTCTTGATCGTGATTACAAAAATCCTATCATCACTTTTTGGACGATATTTATTTTTAGCCTTTCATTTTTGTACCCACTTGATGCACAAGAAAACAATATCGATAAAACATAAAATTTGATTTCTAGATATTTCAAATGGTCTAGATCATGATCGCCGATCGTCGATCGGAGGCTCGATCATCGAAAACAAATTGGTAACAAAGAAGCTTGTTTGCTACCGATAGTATTCTAACTCAACTATATATATATATATATATATATATATATATATATATATATATATATATATATATATATATATATATATAGTTAAGTACCTCACAGAAAAGTATGCGTCTGCAAGAACAATACCAGATATAGTATAAAGAATAGCTAAGCATAAACTTTCTAATCGGATAAATTATAGCACCTGAGTTTGCATGTCTTTCTTTTTAGAGGATGATCTAGGCTGTTGAATGTCCGGAACAAGCCGTTTACTAAAAGCATCGGGCACTGAGTCAAATCTGGACCTTAGCATACCCAGCGTCCGTATCTAAGAAAAGTTAATAGGAATAAGAGAATACCGGTGCCAAATTTCATATGTAAACATATATATATAAGCTATGCAGGTAGAATTTGACAGTCGTACTTTGAAAAGTTAAAACATTTACCTCACCCAAGTGGCTGAAGGCTCCAATGATACCTCCGTATATAGTAGAGAAAATGGCATACCATATCTGTGTGTCCATGAAGTACACCAAGACAATTGGCGCCCATACAGCAACCACAACGCCGATATTATGTTGCACTGCTTTTCACCAGTTAAAGTCAGAATGTACAGCCAAAACCTACTGGTGAAACTGGAATGACTAGAATCTTACAGTAAGGAAAAAACTCATGCCACTCGTAGTTCGGAACTCCCAGGTCCATGATAGTCTTCGTTGGTCCAACTAAAGGTAGTATCTATTAGACAAATCAAATAAGTATGATTAAAAGAAAACATTTAAGTGGATTGAGAAGAAATAATCACCTCACAACCAAATAATTATCATCACAAACTATGATTCAATTAAATTACGTCAATATTTCTTTACATTACTACTAGACATTTACACAAAAAATAAAAGGTAAATTGCCACTCGCGAACTTAATTAAAGATTTGTAAGCAACTATAGAGAAAAAGAAACTGTACTGATAGCCATACATGTATTGATGGACTAAAAAGCAGTAACAATGATACTTATTATAAAGGTCCCACAGAGAGCCATACATGTATTGCATCTCCTAGTTTATTGTAACCAGATAAAGCAAACAACAAATGAGGATATAAAAGAAAAGGAGAGTAAAATTCATGGGCATGTATGTTTTCTGAGAGAGGATAATGCTTAAATTATAAAGGTCTAGAGAAAGTCGTGCTCCATATTCGAAAAGGTATGCTTAGTTTTATGTGAATAAGATGTATTCTAATGAAATTTAGTGGTTGTACTTTCAAGTACAACCGATTAGTTTTCAAGACAAGCTAATCATAAAGAAGAATCTCTCCATTAATTGATACGTTGATGTCAAGTTACAGTGAACCAATCACTGCTTGGAGAGGAGGAAATGACTTTACCTCAACATAATAGCTGAAAGCAAGCTTGCAGACAAGCAATAAAATCCAGAAAAGAGTATACCTGTTGAGTTCACATTATTATGTTATCATGATTTTACTCTCGCTAAAATGAACAGGACCATTAAGTAACAATCAAACAGGTAATTCTTACTTGAAAAGTGAGCACATATCCTCATGCATGCCTCGTGCTACATATAGCTTGGGCTGAATGCAGATAATAATTGCGTAAGAACCAACAAGCAATACAACATATAAATTGGGACTATTGTGTTTCATATGTACAGATACAAATCAAATATTCAAGATACACCCTCGTAAAATATGATTTTTCACATATACCCCTAAAAAGTGCAGTTCCTTACAAAAGGGGGGTTTTACATAAAGACACTTGAAAATATGCACAAGTGCGCAAATAATCCATAAAGCGGGTACTTCGCGCACATAATCTTATACCTTGCTTTTTTGCACATGCACCCATTAGGGTTATCTATGCAAAGAAAGTATGCAAAAAAATAAAAAATAAAATCAACAAAGAGTGGATACTTTCAGAAGTATACATGCAAATAGCAACTTTGGAGGGGTTTTCTACAATTTTTGCATAGTTATAGGGGTTGTATGTGCAAAAAAAAAGGCCCTTTATGAAAATTCCCCTTTACAAAGATGCCCTTATTTTTAAGTTGGGAAACAATCTAGTCCATCATTGTTGGTTCTGCGTAGAAAAAGCTTCCTAAGAGAACCACTTTTGTGAGTACAAGAATATATGTAAGAAACTTAAACTTTCAGAAGAATATTAGAAAATTCAGATATTGCAGTGAAATATATGTAAATGGACAATTTTGGAGCAGTACATAAGTAAATATCAGAAAAAGCAATAGAACACCTGCTAGAAACCGAATGCACGAATTCTTACCTGAGCCCACCACATAAGGAAAATGATTATACGCCAATTAGATTGTTCTAGGGACCTTCGAAGTGGTGGAAGCAAGAATAGCAAGGCAGCCAAAATGTTTGGTATCATGTAAATGGCAATTGCAAAACTATATAGTGATTGATTTCGCCAGTTGCCAACCCAGTTGCTAAAATATTTGATAAGACCTGTTGGATTTTGAACAGATTTAGAGTAGCTTAAGGGAAGGATTACTATCCAGGCAGCTGCTACAGCAAATTTCAAGAGGTAGCGAACTATTTGCATGTACTCCATGCTACCCCATGCTCTCCAGCTAAGGATAATATCAAGCGCCGCTGAGAAATGCAAAAATAATAATCATATATAAAATAGAGGAAAGAATGAAAATTACAAAATCCTGACAATATTGCAGAGGAAATACACCATAGTACCATACCTTGTAGGAAATTGAGTAAGGCAGCCGTTATAAAGATACTCAAAACATTTCTAAATATGTCCGGATCGAAAAATTCAGCAAGAGACCCAGAAGGACTCCATGCAACTATTAACATGGCCTGCAAAAGAGAAAAATCATTTTGCACTTCATCACTTTGTATCCAAGAACAAACTTCTGTGAGGGCAGAGATTACCTGGAAAGCCAATATAAAGAATATCCACATACGATCAAAACTCCTAAATAGGTGCCAAAATGTCCGAACTTCAACAAAATTTGTTTTAGACTTTCTCCGACCACTAACAACTTCATCACGGCTCTGTAGAAAATTATCATGTTAATTGGGTAATTTAAGGCTCCAAAAAGAGCAAAATAATGTGCTTAGTTACTATGAAAGCAACATCAAGACTCCACGAGAATTCTGTGGCAATTGGATTTTCTTGGTATTCCACACCCATGACTGGTGGACAATGTAGTGTATCATTCACATTGTTTCGAAAATAGATCTGAAAATCTGTTGAGATCTTGTTATGGTTGTACAGCTACTTTGGATGAATGGAAGAAATTATGTGGCGTAACTTGATAAATGTAGGGATTTTCCTTTGTGATTACACCACAGGATATTGATTTTTAGCTTTTTGGGATCCTAATTATTTTTTAAAGATAGTAATTTCCACACAAAATATGATTTATCATATCCTAAGAAAGGGGTTTAGATCCTAACATATCATGCAATTATAGACATCTTTTTTGTTCTACGAATCAACCAACTAACAGTGACCAAAAGAGAAATGTTGAACAACATATTGTGCTTGACCTCGCATATCCGTGACATCTCTCTCACAAATAGCAGGCTCTCCCACAGGTGGTAGGTATCTGCCTCACCGTCATGCTTGGACCATGATATATCCCCCTAAGGCAGTTTTTGGTTGGGAGATAAGAAGCAAGGTTTTAAGTGTCCGTCGGCACGGACCGTATTCACCGTGCCGTACCGTGCCAACAAGATACCGGCACGATACCGACCCCGTGCCGATGGCACGTTCAAATTTCAAAACCCTCTATTTTTTAAATTAGTAAGTAATTTCCTCAATAAAGTTCAAAATATGTGATAAAAAGACATAATAAATAGTTAGAACATTTTGTTGCTAAAGAAAATAAATATTTCAGGCTATTATGTGTCGACACACAAGAATTTTTTTGACCGGCACGCATCGGCACGGCTCAGCATGCACCGTGCTGTACCGGACCGCAAGTTTCCGGCACGACTCCGTGCCACGACACTTAAATCCTTGATAAGAAAGATGTACGGGTGGATTACAACATCCCACAAAACACAATTTATACTTAACTATCCCCAATCGGAATTTTGTATGGAATATATCACTTCATTCTGGAAATAGTAAATCCATAGGGGTGACGGATTTGCAATATTCCTTTGGTATCCTAGTTATTCCCGCCATCAATAGCCAAACAAAATGGGGAATGGCCTAGAACTAAAGTTCTTCTACAAGATATTTCCACTCTCGTTGAATAGACACTTTAACACAAACACAACCTAAGCAATTATAATGTCCATCTTACCGAAATTTACTAGAGGAATGAAGCAACTTCTATGGTAGAAAACTTCCTAAATCCTTACTGAGCTTCAAGCTAAGTTAAAAACAGAAGTCTCTGGTCCTAATGCACAAGAGAAACAATCGTCTCAAATGTAAGTCCTTCAGTTGATATAAAAAAACCTCAGATTTATGATGCTTATCATCTGATTGCACAAAAAAGTCTGCTTGAGGATTCAGTGGCCACTTTAGCTTGAAGCATTCATTTGACCTGTAAAAGAGGATGTCTTCAGATCGGCACGCAACACAATAAATGCAAATGAAAGAAGATGAGATAAGAATGAGGTTACCAGAAATATTCGTTCAAGTCATCATAGTTCCTCCATTTTGAATGGCTTGCAGTACCACCTTTGCTTCTCAGAGCTTCCTTTTGTATAGAAAAGATAATTGTAAATTTCTTATGTGAAAAAAATTTCTCTGCTGGAGTGTAAGTTTAGATTAACTATAAATACTTGCCTTAGAGATGACCACATAAATAGGTTCAATAACGTGACGCAAAAATGATTCCTCTCCCTGGTGTGATGGTTCAAAATAACCTCCGGTAACAGCTTGTGCATTGCTAAATAATATTCCATTCAATTCCTTGGCCATCTTAGGAATTAATTGAAAAACAAAAAGGCAAAATTATGTTTCTACTCGCATAGATATCAAATTATGATAGCACAAATTATACATAAGAACAACTATTAAGCCTTAAAGCGTATCATGATTCATGACTTGTTTAGGTCAAGTTTGATCACGATTATTACCTAACCCAATCCTAGAAGAAACTCTGTACCCATTCGGCCCAATAGAAGCTTCTCCAAGTGCTGTTTAAGTAGAGCTATTTAAAGAAATATTATTATATTAACAAACAACAGCTTTTCCAACTTTAAAAACAGCTTCCTACTGTAGCATAAGTGGAAGTCCTATCTAAATCTTTTTGCTTTCGAAGCCCAAAAGTTTATTTTATCTTCATGCCACAAGAACAGCCTTAGACTTTTTAGTTTCCAAATGTTTGGCTATTGCCAATCGAAGTAGAGAAGCTGTTTCAAAGCCAGCCCAAACAAGCACTTAGACATTTCCACCATGCATCAAGTTGAGAACCAGGAAGGTATAGCTAATTGGGTTTTGCCGTATCAAATATATGGTTGATACCATTTAATTATTATGTGCATTGATAATGATTGAACAAAAAAAACTAAATGTCAGTACTAGTTATGCTATACAAGAAAAGCCAGCAAACAATGAAGAGATCACTGGTTAGATATACTTTGTTGAAAAGGAATATAAACTCTAATAACTACACGTAGAAACACTGTATTCAAAAATAAGTTTGGGCGACATTCGGTTTAGGGCCGATTGATTTAAGGCAGATCCACCCTATCCAACTAACTTCACATATATAACACATCCACGTTGATATATTAATCGAAACTAGAGACGATGTACAAAACCATATCCTCAAAAAGCATACTCTGGCCTCTAATCTCGAATGATTGTGTAAACAATATAGTTATCCTTGGTTTAGTTACATCCTACCAAACTTATTTCCCATAAAATAAATGAACCACCCTCAGTATCACTAGCTATTTTCTTGAGGTTTTTCCTCCAATATACCAAAAAGATCAGTTCCACAAATTTTACACACATACACATTTAAAAGTTAATGATAGTAAAAAAAAAAAGGGTTTATTTTAAAAAGAGCCCTTCAAGAATTTAAATTTGGGGATATAACCCTTCAAAAAAAAATTTTGGGTATAACCCTCTTCTTGACACGTCAGCACCGTGTGGATGAGGATTGTGGAAAGTTCTTAAAATGGTGAATGAAACACAACCTTTATCATAATTACCAAGAGAAAAGTAAATTTTCAAAAAAAAAAAAAAAGATGCTAAAAGCAATGAATGATTGACCACCTCTGTCAAATGGAAAGGAACGCTAAAAGTGACGAACGAGTCACCACCTTTCTCACAACTTTCGGATAGCTAAAAGCAGTGAACAAATCACCGTTTTCATATTGTATAAAAAATAGAAACATTGATAAAGTGGTGAATCATTTACCGTTTTTCAGATAGAAAATAGTAAACAATTCACCGCCTTCTTCTTGTTCCACATAATCCTAACCAAATGACTACATGGCACTAATGCGGCCAAAAATAAGATGAGATTCCCATATAAATTTTATAGAGGGTTAGACCACCAAATATATAAATTTTAAGGACTATCATTAAAAAAAGCTCGTAAAAACTCCTACGAAGGTGAAAGCATGAGGAGAATGCAAATGGGAGTGAGAAATCCCATCCCTCACACTCCCCTTAGGCCCCACCTCAAGCTTCTTTACTAAATGAATTTAAGAATTAATCTTGCCCGTAATGGAACCACCGTCGCCGTCATTTGCATGAAAGACTTTAGTACTTTTTGTAGGAAGTTTTGCCTAATGCTTGCTCTCTTATCCTTAACTCACTACGATCTTGTCTTTATATAAAATTTTGAGTCTACTTATTGTTGTTTCAGGTGTGGTCACACCCCCAACAAGTTTACTTCCTAGGGCCTAAGCTAGCATTTTCAACCCTTCTTGGGTACCTAACAAGTAACAAGCGAACTCGAATCCAACTAAACGTCCAAGATCAAATGTACAAATTTTGCCGAACAAAACTAAACTAAACTAAAGTTGTTGTAAAATCAATTGTTGAATATCTAGCCCCTCTATTACTTGAATATACAAAGATATCGAAGATAAAAGGATGTGTAAAGAACATTAACAGCTTACAAAGGAAGATGCGACTAAGGCTTCGGAGGTTAAAGGACGGTGAGCTTAAGCACATTGATCATTTTACCACCAAGCTATCTCAAGGATCAATAAAACCTCTATTTCTATATGACAATTCACTGTTATTGCTTCCTTAGAAAGAGAAAGCTCAGCTAGATATTTCCACTGCTAAATTAATAAAAACTGAACATTTTGCTCCAGAACATTGTGACAAAGATTATCCCATTTTATTTTCCATGTGTTTTCCGAGGTTATCACACCTTTATTCCATTCAAATTGATTTGCTTTATCAATTGTGCGACATGAGAATTTTGTCATTTAACTTTGGCGGTTCCATGGTTACTAATTGATTAATCCAAAAAACAAAAACTACAACTATGTAAGAAAACAAGTAACTCATCTAACACAAATATCTAGGAAAGGATGAAAGGAAAATTAAAGAATCTTAGACAGGAAAATTAAAGCATCTTAGACACTAAAGAATGATCGCGTTGACCCTAATAAAAAGCTTATCATATGCCTATATGCAGTTGGATGTTTTGCAGCTAAATGTCTTTTCTTCGAATGGTATATGAAGAAATAGTGGTCACTACTGGTTGTCCCACTGAACTTGTTATCCTTGCACTGAATTTGCTCTCCTTCCTTCTGTGTGAAGGACTCTCTCAAACGGAGAGGATACTTGCAATTGATCTCTCTCTCTCTCTCTCTCTCTCTCTCTCTCAAACAGAGAGGATTCTTGCAAGTGATCTCTCTCCGTCCCTCTCTCTCTCTCTCTCTCTCTCTCAAATGGACAGGATACTTGCAATGGATCATACTTGGCAAGGGAAGAAATATGGGAATGGGATAAACAGGGGAACAAAATAATAACAAGATTAATAATGAAAAAATAAAAATCAATTGCCAACAATGACTAGTAACCACGCGAAAAAGAAGAATACTTACAAAGTGGAAAATATAACATATACATTCAGGCATAAACCGAACATTGGAAGCTTCACCCCAAATCAAAAAGTACAAACCAATGTAAAGCAGTTCTAACTGATGTGTTTCCAACTTTCCTAGTTGCCTGCAAAATGGAATACATATTTAGACGTGAAAATATTTAGATAGGAATTTTCCTCATGACTTGTTTATTCACCATTGGAAAGAGAATTTACAGAAAAAAGCAGCATCACTTACTCAAAATTTGGTCTATGATGCAAATAGGCACACCAAGAACGGTAGTTCTCAAAAACTTTGTCCATCAAGTACTTTACAGTGCCAACATCCAGCTGTAAATCAATGCGACCTTAGAAAAGTATTCTTTCCTTTCGATAGATTTACTTAATCGAAGCTTGAAAACCATGCGAGTAACAGAAAGAAGATGTTTAATAATGTACTGAGATATGCCATGGAATGAAATTGTATTACCAGGGAATGGTTAGGATTACGCCTCGCATTAATATTTGCAAGTAGCAAAATCAAGTGCTCCTTTTGATTCTCCACATTCCCTTTCTTCATAATAACAAGATAAAAATAATAAAATAAGATATTGATTTATTTTATCATTCAAATATTTGAGTTATTTGTTTCTGCATTTTGACAGCTAGCAAAGTAGGGATACGCATAAAACACTGCGAAATGTTAGAGAACAATAATGTAATTGATGAGATACAGAAAACATTAGGAAATGAAATCTTCTCTTATATAGCTCCACCTGAAACCCAAATGTTAGCCCAAGCCAGTCAAGTAAATCAATGGATTTGTCCTCAGGCATCGAAGATCCATCAGCCGTCTGCTGAGACTCTTGTCCCGGCCGTCTTCTGGGTTTCGGAAGATTATCTGTTTTACGTAGAGCATCTACCGCTGCTTTGATCTGTGTTATTTGAATATATAAAAGTATAAAGCACACATAAATCAAGGTATAATGAACATTTAGAATGGAAAAATGAGCAATCAAATGGATAATTGACCTCTGGAAGCTCCATAATTGCAGGAGGAGGACCGGTAAAATTAAGAGGAAGAATATTATAGTTTGCAAAATGCTCTCTCTTACTTTCAACTTCATTAGCATACCTGGTTACCTGCATACAACATTTGCAGATTATCTTTTGGTATCTATGAAATAAAAAAGCCACAGAAAATAGAGATAACAAAGGATCAATCCTGATGAACGGAACGACTTATGACCTCAACAGTAACTTTGTCAGAGGGCACCACAGCTCTGAGCACATCATATAGAACGGATGCGATTTGATAATGCTTAGCAGCCTCCTCACTAAGTATTCCCATCAGTGAAAGCAGAAGCAATTAATTAAGAAGTTTCCAGATGTAGTGCTAATAAAAAACAACTTCATCAACATAGTATAACTTACGGCTTCCTTTTGGCAGCATCCTTGACGTTGGTTTCATAGTACCACTGATAAAACTTTTGAATTTCTCCTGCGTCACTTCTAGCAAGGGTAAGCTTTGTGTCCTTATCATCCTGAATAAGAGAATGTTACCCACATAAGGACAGACAAAAAAGGAGATCCCACTATATGTCAAAGGAGGGAAGCAAGAATAAGCAATTGAAAAACAATTCAATGTGCAGCCATAACAATGAAAGCTATGTCCATTCCAGCTATTTATGCTTCAAGGACATACACTACAAATAGAAAGCAACGATTTCTCCATAAGCTGGTCAAGATACTAATTTACAAGGAAAGAGAGAAACAATAACTAAAGTGATGCTTGTAGACTCAGGTCTACTCAGCTTCATTTCTCAGGTTCATTCCTTTATCTTACGTAAGCTGAGATCGGTAACATGTATCCTTACAGAAACATATGGTTTCCATGTTACCCATCGTCTTTGCAACTCAAGTCTTCTCAAGCTGCCACCACCTATAATTACTTTTCTGGCCAGCTGATCCCTTCATGTGTTGAGATCACATGATATCACATTGCATTACAGCTTTCCACTTAAATCTTTGTGTGCTGCCTATTATTTATGTTTATTTTGGGCATGATTTCCCATTTTCCTAGTTATATCTTATTTATCACCAATTGATACATTAAGCTTAATTTGCTACAACACAAAAAAACATGGTGACCAAGAACATGTGCTATGCTGTTTATTTGGGTTGAAGAAAGAGGAAGCATTAGGCAATGTAGTAGATGAAAGAAACCAAATCAGTTATCAAAGGAAAAGATTTTGATTCCAAATTTGAACCTTAGTGAATCCGAGGAGGGGAAAAGAATAGTTTACCACAGCAAAAGTCAAGAGGTACACTTTACTACACAAACCTTTTCGTGTGTTTCCTTTTTATACATTTTTCTATTTGGTTACAAAACTCTTCATTCAACTGGAGATTAAATAGCAATGTCTACACTCTATTAAACCGGGCACTTTCCATTAGTAATAATTTCCTATATCCCATATGCAAACTATTTTAAGGGTTGATTTAGCAACTACTCTCAATTCTAGAGTTGATTAAATTGGAGAGTCATGGAAAAAAACAGAAGCTTAAAGTATACAAAGTTTTAAACCATAACATCATGGATGATATTTCCTATGTAGAAGAAGCAGAATCTCAAGTTGGTGGCCACCAAGATCGACCATAGAATGTTCAACACATAATGTTTTTCTTGTCTTGCCTGCCGATTGGCTAGGATGGACAATATTTGTAGTTTGAAAGAAGGATTATCTAGAAATTCAAAAACGCTATTAACTAATAACTACACATGGCATTGGCCATCTTTTGTTAACAAAGTGTAGCAATTGCTATAGAACCTAAAGTTCAATGGAGTGTTTGGTAACAAAATGAAAAAAAAAAAAATTGAAAAAAATAGTGTAGAAAGTGTAAGCAATCCTAGAGTTGAGAGTTGTAAAGTGTACTAAAGCCATATTGAGGTTTAACTAAGATTTGCACACCTGCTCAAGTCTATGCAACAAATAGGTCTTAAACTGACGGACGCCACGTCCACTTGAGTGAGGATCCATATTGTGAACCTTCTCGAATGCATAAAAGCGGCCTTTATCATCAAGAATAAGAAAATAGAGATATGTTAGCACCAACCTTGACGGATAAACCGTAACACCAACAAAAGCTTTAGAGAGAGAGTTTGAGATTTAGGGCCTTGTTGGCCTACTGTAGGATATAAGGCAATTCAAAATCATCATAGTTGAGTTGTGCTATCAAGAAAAACACTCCAGTAAAGCCTAACCAACATCCTCTCCGCAGCCAGAAGAAGAAGCTTGAAATTGGAGTGTCTACCTTTGGAGCTTAAAATCTCCTCCTCAAAAGCTCCAAAATGGTTTAGGCCTAGTTTGACAATGCGGTGGCTAAAATCACCCTTTTATGCTTCGGAAGCCTTAGAAATTAAGAAGCACTTTCAATCTTCTCTTATTTTATACTATAAAATTGTAGTTGTAACCACCATCGAAGAAGCATGTAACAAAAGTGCTTCCAAATTTTCCCCACTTTTTGCTATAAAATTGCGGCGGCAAAACCACATGCTTCTCCGGTAGCGGTTCTTACCTCCAATAGTAGTTGCCACCATAATTTTATAGCATAAAATGAGGGAAGTTTGAAAGCACTTTTTCTCTTTGGAGCCTCCGAAAGCATCAAAGATGTGCTTTAGCCACCACATTGCCACATTAGGCCTTATTTGACTAATCACTTCACTAGAGGAGATCGCATGGCGAAGAGCCGCTGCATAAGCTACAATGTTAAAACCTCTGCAACAGCTTCTCTTAGTAGCATAGTTAAAAGTTTCCAAATCAAAGCTTCTCCTTTAGGGATTCCAAGTCTCATTTCAGCATCTATCACCATCATAATAGCTCCAAGGAATTTTTTATTTGCCAAATGCCTCTACCAGAGGAGCTCATGTAGCGAGAAGCAAATGCAGAAGCTACTATATTAAAATCTCTGCAATAACTTCTCTTTGCTCTAATTTGAACTACGAGGCCCTGTTTGGATGTGGGAATAAGTTATCCAATGGCAACTTTGTTCGTATGAGATTTTTTTTTTTTTTGGGTGATGCAAGGAGTTAATTTTTTCTCCTTGAACGGCCTTGCCATTCAGGATCCAATAGAATAATATATTTCATTAGCAGATTATTTATCTAATTCCAAGAAAATGTCTTGAAAAGCAAATATGGTACAAACAATCTAGACATTTGATCGCAGTTCTCATCTACCAAATACTGCAAGCTTGTAGCATAAATCAAAGAAATATGCCAAGCAAGACATTCGTGCATCCTAACAGGACCTAAGGTGTTGTTTGGACAAGGGAATAAGATATCTAATGATAATTTATTCGGTGTGAACATTTTCTCGTATGATTAGAAAGCTAGGAGTTTGATTTTTTACTCAAAAAGTCTTGGCATCCAGGGTTTAGTAGGATGGCATATTTTACCTACGAGGTGATTTATCTTATTACAAAAAAAATAACCTGAAAACCAAATATGGTATTTCGTCTTAAACATTTGATAACACACCCCATCGACGAAATACTACAAAATTTATCAAGTAAATTTAAGAGTTAGGTCGAATAAAACTCCCATACGTCGAAACAGGAATTTTTTTTATAAATAATCCTATCAATTTTTATAATTATAAAAATAATTTTTTTAAAAAAAAAATTATAAAAATATATCTCTAAATGCGGTGAATGATTCACCACATTTATAACTCTTCGTAAGGAGTAGAAAAAGAATAAAAGCGGTAAACCATTCACCGCTTTTACCATCATAAAAATATAAAAATAAATGAGAAAAACAAAGAAAGCAGTGAATGATTCACCGCTTTTATAGAACCATATTTATAAATAAAAATTTAATAGGTCTATTTTTAGAATAAAATTTTAGTACTAAAAAACCCTCCAAACAGGGCTTAGGGCCTAAACTCGACCTTCAAGTCATTTTTTCAGAAATTATAAATGCCAAGACTTTTGAGAAGCCAAAATCGAATTCCTACCTACCAACCACACAAGAAAATCTTCGCACCGAGAAAGTTCAAGTTATCATTAGATACAGCATTTCGGCCGGGTCGAGATGAGAGAGAGATTTGCCGAACAAGATATTCATACACCCAAACAAACAAGCCCTACAAGCCCTACAAATCTCTAATGTAGGTAGAGAAAGAGGTTCACGCAAGATAGAGAGAAAGAGAAATCTAACAGAGGTAGGCGACGCGGGGGTTGAATTGCTCGATCTCGTTGGCGACGCGGAGGATGGGGACGATGGAGGCGAGGGAGGACGGCACTATCTCACTGTCCGGCGGCGGCTCCTCGTCCGCCGGGAAGTCCACCATCGTCGGCAGCCGCGTCATCCTCCTCGACAGCGTCCGCCCCACCCCTCCCCTCCGCCTTGCTCCCGCTTCCGCTCGCCATTGTCGCCACCACCACCACCACCACCCTCTTCTCCTCCTCCTCCTCTTCTTGGGGGTGCGGGGCCGAGCATTGTATACTAATAAGGGGGGAATCGAGGAGAGAGAGAGAGAGAGGAAAAGGGGGGAAAAGGAGGAGGGGGATCGACGTGGAGTCGCCTTTTCTTTTCTCTCTCTCTCTCTCTAGGGTTTCTTCTTTTTTTGTCTTTGGTTAAGGTATCTCCGAGCTCGAAGCAAGGAATGAAGAAGAGAGAGAGAGAGAGAGAGAGAGAGTGTGTGTATGGTGGTGTGTTTGTGTGAAGCGCTTTAACGCTTTTCGCGCTGTGTTTATACATACACTGCGTGGGGTGGTGGGGGTGGGTGTACTGAAGCTGCTTTTCTCCTCGCGCAAGCTCGGAATTAGGGATGCAAATGGATATGGATATCCGACTTTAACCCTAATCCGAACCCGACGGATATGAATTTTATCCGCGATAAATGAATATGAATTTGTATATAAATATTAAAAATAAAAATCAGACAGATATGAATTTGTATATAAATATTGACTGTACCTGACCCGAACCCGAACCCAAATCCAAACCCAAACCCGAACACGAATAAAAATATGATATAATATATAAAAAAATTCAAGCTAAAAAAAAAAAAACTTAAACTTTTATAATCTAAACCAAAATACATATATATATATATAGAGTCCTACGCTTATGCTATCAATAGCACGAAGCACTCGGTGCTACTAAGTTTTCCGCCTTTAGATCCACCCTTTTGATGATTTTCACCCATTAGATCATACTATTCAACCAATCACTCACTTAACCCTTAGGGGCCCACATTATTCTAACCACACATCTCTCAATCCAATGGTCAAAAACTTGGTAGCACCAATGACTTTGTGATATTAATAGCATAGTAGCCTAGTTCTATATATATATATATATATATTAATATAAGAGTCCGGCTATGGTGCTTGTAAAAGCACCAAGCACTTGGTGCTTATGAATTTTTTACCGTTAGATTTATGACTTTGATCATTTTCATCCGTTAGATTATACTATTCAACCAACCACCCACTTAACCCAAAGGGCCCACATCATCCTAACCTCACATCTATAAATCCAAGAGCTAAAAACTTACAAGCACCAATAACTTGGTATTTTTAAAAGCATAGGAGCTCAATTCATTAATATAATTAGTAAATATTATTTCAAATTCGAGTTTTCGGGTTTAGAATTGGGTTCGGGTTTTCGGATTTTTGGTTGGGTTCGGATTTTTGGTCGGGTTCGAATTCGGATTTCGGGTTTTTGCTCGGGTTCGGATTTGGATGTGGATTTTTAAAATCTATCGGGTTCGGGTTCGGATTTTTAAAAACCTGACCCGAATCTGATCCGTTGACATCCCTACTCGGAATAGATACGCCCCCTCTCTAAATATTAAGTGTATGAAATTTGGGGAACAATTGCATTTATCTCCCTGCAAAGTTGGGATATTGTATATTTATCCCGTCAAATTTTACAGGTAAAAATTTGAAGCAGGGGAGGAGGAAAGGGGAACTGTAATATATGCGATCAAATATTCAAGTGGAGAGCACTGTCCGAAAATTTTTGAGTTGAGAAATGCTAAGTTTACAACCAAATTTTAGTTAGTTATCACAAAATCCTTATCATGGAAAGGGTGTATATTTTTTAATTATCACTCTTTTTTATTGTTAAAAAAGATTATAACATTTGGATTATAATCCCTTCTTGGATTGTGAAATGTGAACATAGCATTTAAAGTTAGATGCTTTCATATATTCAAATCTAGCCTCATATTTTATTATGTAACATATTTTTTAATTTATTCAAAAAATGTGTAATATTTGATAGATAAAAAGTGTTATCAACTTCTAGAGTACAAGATCATATTAAATATTTAAGTTATTTTTACATAATAAAAATAAATCGCCTCGTAAATAATATATACTATCCAACTAAATCATAAATGTCAAAACCTTTCAAATAGCAAAAATTAAACTCTAAACTTGTAATCACATAATAAAATTTTCTAAAGAGAATATGTTATAACTGAATTTTTAACTTCCAATCATACGAAATTTTTTTTTTTGTGCTGAGTAAATTATGTCTAAATAGTTTATTTTCATGTTCAGAAAATAGCATTTTCCCATGTAGCCTCCAGAAAAAAGAATTGAGCTCCTATATACTTTTAAAAGTATCAATTCATTGATGCTTGTAAGTTTTCGGCATTTGGATTAACAGATGTGCAGTTATGATGATATGGGCCCATAGGGTCGAGTGGGTGGTTGGTTGAATTGTATAATTTAATTGATAAAAATGTTCAAAAATATAGATCTAAGGGTGTGTTTGATTCGCGCTATTTTTTTCAGATTCCTAGTAATCCAATAGAAATAAAAAAAATATGATGGTGTTTGACTAACTAGATAATCTAGTTGGTAATATTAGATTTACTTGAAAATGAGATGTATCCCAAAGTACTAATCTCATTCCTTTGAGGGAGGTGGGTATCCTTATATTAATATATTTGAGTAATTATAATATGTCTAATCTATTTCTTTCTTCCTACCCGCCTACTGATTGGTATTATTTTTCTTTACACTCTAACCTTAAATCTCTCTCTAAACTTATCTTTTCTCTCTAAACTTCAACTATTTTTCTCTCTCTAAACTAAGCTATTTCTCTCCTTTTTTTTCTAAAATCTCAACCCTCATTTTCTCTAACCTCGACTCTATTTCTATTTCTCAATCACTATCTAACCTATATTCTCACTTTTTTAAAAAGAAGATATTGAAATTTTTTATAGTATTATTTAAAATTAATTAAAAAAATAAATAAATTAATTGTATATTTTTTGTAATTTTAAATAACATGACTAAATAATATGATGGTACGAACCAAATACCGCAATACTACATTCTTAGTAATAGGATGAATAAGAATAAGATTATTAGATATCTTTTTATTTCTAGTAATCTTTCATAACGCCCTAACAGTAAAAAAATTTACAAATACTAAGTGCTTGGTGCTTTTACAAGCACCGTAGCCGGACTCTATATAATATATCAAAAAGTGAAAAATATGATCACTCAAATTAATAACGTATAGTGCAATACTTAAATAGAGGACTCCGCACAAGCCCTTTTTTTTTTTTTTTTTTTTTTTTGGCTGCAACTATCTCACTTATTAGACATTATTATATGACCAGAGTAAAACTTATTGACGCAAAAGAAACACAATTTTTAATTTTACCAAAGAACACAATCAATTTATTAGTCTGTATTAATTTTCCCTTCCAAAAAAAAAAAAAAAAAAAAAAAAAAAAGAGGGAGAGAAAGAAGAAAAAAAAAAAAAAAAAAGGCTGTATTAATTTGCCTTGCGTTCGCGACAATATCAGGCAAATTTGGATTCGGTATCGTCATCCTTCCAAACTAAGCCTTCCAGCCAGGTCCTCTCTCCCTCAATTTTCTTGAATTTGTTCTTCTCCGCCGTCTGCGAGCTCAGCGGCAGCCTCCGAAGCATCGGACAGCCCACTACCTCGACAGATTCCAGAAACTTCAGAGTCAAAGGTTGGTTATAGACGCTTCGCAGCCGCGGCAGGTTTTTCAGGATCAGTTCTTCGAGACGACGTAATGCAGATTCCGTTATTATGCTTATGATTTCTCCGTCCGCGACGTCGCAGATCACCTCCTCCATGCCTCCGCAATTTTCGACGTGCAGTTTCTGGAGGCAAGGAAGGTTGCGATCCAAGTGATGTTCTTCAGCTGGCAGCATCCTTCGACCACCAATATCCGCAGCACCGGGAAATACAGCGGGGGCGATACGCTCTCCTCCCAAGTAATCTCCGTTAAACTTTCAAGATGCCGGATGCGCAGTTCCTCGAGTTTGGAGAAATCATTGCCGCCTGACAATACCACCAAATATCTCAAACCGATGCAGGAATGGAATTCTAACTTACGGAGGAAGCGCTGCTGCGGCCTCTTGCTCAGTCCGTCGGGGGAGAGAGTGTCGCGACCTCGGGTTTCATTTATTCTGATGTTCCACAACCGCACCGATATATTACCATTCAGGACGTCGAGGACGGTGCCATTAATTCTTCACCGCCATCGAGAGGGCTTCCACATGTTGTCCAATTTCTTTCAGCGCATCGCCGGCGATTTCCACATACGGCGACACATCCAATACCTGGAGCTGCGCTAGTTTCGATATCGCATTAATGGATTCCTCCTGTAGTTCTTCGATACATCGAAGAAACAAGTATTTCAGTTTCTTTAGTCGCCTCAAATGGGTCGGCAGCAAACATATACAAGTGTGTGACAGGTTGAGATATTCTAGCTCGAACAAAAAATCTAAGTCCTCAGGAAGATGTTTCTACCTTTGTGAACGAAAGATCCAGGTACTTGAGACCCACTATTTGTTTGACGAATTTGCTCGGAACTATCTCAGTGTTTAATTTCATAGCAAGATTGCTGTTCTCTGGGACTTGCTTTACCAGAACTGCTTCCCTATTCAATATTGGAGACTCTCGTCGCGCCGATGTCCATTGGTCTATATTGTGGGAGCTGTCTGAACTGACCGCACATGGTGCCCATTCGGTCATGTTACGTTCGCGATCAGATGCTATCCACCGCGCAAAGAACCACAGATCACCATGTAATCTTGCATAGCTGGCAAGATCGCTCGCTAATAAACCCTCACCTTCCAAATCCCCAGTGATAGAGTAGCCTTCGTTGTAAGCAGCATGAATCGAATCGAACCTGCGTATCAGGCCAAGCCCTATCCGGCATTCAATTAGATCGTTAAGTGGAATTTGGCGCCCTCTGGGCCACAGACAACAGCACAAGAAGCAGCGCCGTAGTTGATCAGTTTTCAAACTGTCGTAGCTCAGCTTCAGAGTCTCGAACACCGACTCTTTCATACGGGAGAGGCCGTCGTCGAACTGATGGTTGTTTATTGACTGGATTGCATGCTCCCACTGCTGGTGAGTCCTTTTATCGGACAAAGCCTGCCCGATTACGGCAAGAGCCGAAGGCAAGCCGCCGCACAGATCGACCACTTCGTTTGCCAGACTAGCAATTTGGGGTTTGGAATCGATAGTGTCTTCGGTAACAATTTCTCTGAACAAACGATGCGCTTCGTCGGTCCCTAATAAATCCAACTTTATCGTCCTATTGGCCATCATATATACCGGAGCATACGCTCCTGAGGCGCGTGGTGAACACCACCTTGTGTTTTTGGTGGCTTGTGAACCTTCGATTGGAGAGGCATGGAAAAAAGCAGAAGCTTGGAGTATACAAAGTTTTAAACCATAACATCAAGATCGAACATTGAATGTTCAACACATAACGTTTTTCTTGTCTTACCTGCTGATTGGCTAGAATGGACAACATTTGTAGTTTAAAAGAAGGATTATATAGAAATTCAAAAACGCTATTAACTGTACATTTGGCATTGCTATCTTTTGTTAACAAAGTGTAGTTATTGCAATAGAACCTGAAATTCGATGGAGAGTTTGGCAAAAAAAAAAAAAAAAGAGTAGAAAATGAAAGCAATCCTAGAGTTGAGAGTTGTAAAGTATACTAAAGCCATATTGATGTTTAACTAGGATTTGCACACCTGCTCAAGTTTATGAATCAGATAGGTCTTGAACTGACGGACGCCACGTCCACTTGATGTAGGATCCATACTGCGAGCCTTCTCGAATGCGTGAAAGCGGCCTTGTTATCAAGAACAAGAAAATAGAGATATGTTAGCACCAACCTTGATGGCTAAACCCTAACACCAACAAAAGCTTTAGAGAGAGAGATTGAGATTTAGGGCCTTGTTGGCCTACTGTAGGATATAAGGCAGTTCAAAAGTATCATACTTGAGTTGTGCTATCAAGACAAACACTCCACTAAAGCCTAGCCAACATCTTCTCACTGCATCCAGCTTTTAAGGATGAGTGTCTGCTTTTGGAGCTTAAAATCTCATCCTCAAAAGCTTCAAAATGTCTTAGGCCTAGTTTGGTAATGCAATAGCTAAAAGCACCCTTTTATGTTTTGGAAGGCTTAGAAATTTAAAAGCGCTTTCAATCTTCCCTCATTTTATACTATAAAATTGCGGTTGCACCTGCCACCAGAGAAGTATGTAACAAAAGCGCTTCCAATTTTCCCTTATTTTTTGCTATAAAATTACAGTGGGTGGCAAGCCATATGCTTCTCTGGTGGCGGTTGTTACCTCCATTGGTAGTTGCCACCGCAATTTTATTGCATAAAATAAAGGAAGATTGAAAACACTTTTTCTCTTTTTGGGCCTTTGAAAGCATCAAAGAGGTACTTTTAGCCACTACATTACCAAACTAGGCCTTATTTGACAAATTGCTTTACTAGAGGGGGTCGCATGGCGAAAAGCCGTTGAAGAAGCTACTATGTTAAAATCTCAGCAACTGCTTCTCTTAGCAGCACATTTAAAAGTGTCGAAATAAAAGCTGCTTCTCTTAGAGTTCCAAGTCTCATTTCAGCATCTATCCCCATCAGACTAGCTCCAACATGGTTTTTATCTGCCAAATGCCTCTACTAGAGGAGGTCATGTAGTGAGAAGCAAATGCATAAGATGCTATATTAAAATCCTTGCCAATAGCTTCTCTTTGCTCTAATTTGAATTATAAGGCCCTGCTCAGATGTTGGAACAAGTTATCCAGTGACAACTTGTTCGTACGAGTTAATTTTTTTCTCGTTGAAAGGTCTTGGCATTCAGTATTCAGTAGAATAATGCATTTCACCTAGCAGATTATTTATCTAATTCCAAGAAAATGTCTTGAAGGACGAATACGGTGTGTCAATCTAGACATTTGATCATAGTTCCTATCTACCAAGTACTGCAAGCTTCTTGCGTAAATCAAAGAAATATGTCAAACAACAAATTCGTGCATCCAAAAAGAACCTAAGCTGCTGTTTGGACAAGGAAGTACGATATCCAATGATAATTTTATTCCGTGTGAACATTTTCTTGTGTCGTTGGAAGCTACGAGTTCGATTTTTACTGAAAAGTCTTGGCATCCATGGTTTAGTTAGGATATTATGTTTCATCAACGAGACGATTTATCTTATTACACCCAAAAAAAAAAAAAAAAACTTCAAATATGATATTCCATCTAAACATTTGATAACACTTCTTATCTACCAAATACTGCAAAATTTATCAACTAAATCTAAGAAATATGTCAAATAAAATGCTCATACCTCCAAACAGGGACTAGGGCCTATGGTCGGATCAAAGTGTAGAATTAATACCATACTCTGACCTTCAAGTCATTTTTTTAAAAAATCATAAATGCCGAGACATTTTAAGAAGCAAAAAATCGAACTATTACATTCCAATCGGCTTTTCGTACCAAAAAAGTTATCATTAGATACGAGATTTTGACCGGATGAGAGAGATTCGCCGAACAAGATATTCATCCACCCAAATAAGCCCTCCAAATCTAAACCCTGACACCACGAATATCAATAGATTGGTAGAGAAAGAAAGAGAGAGCGCAAGCAAGAGAGCAAGGGGATGAGAAAGAGACGTAACAAATTCCCTCTATCCCAATTCCTCTTCTCTTACCTTATCAAATCAAATTACCTAGAGATGTAACAAATTCTCTCTATCCCAATTCCCCTTCCCTTACCTTATCAAATTACGTAGAGATGTAATAAATTCCCTATATCCCAATTCCCCTTCCCTTCCCTTACCTTATCAAATTACTAACAAATTCTCTCTATCCCAATTCCCCTTCCCTTACCTTATCAAATCCCTTACCTTATCAAATTACGTAGAGATGTAACAAATTCTCTCTATCCCAATTCCCCTTTCCTTACCTTATCAAATTACCTAGAAATGTAACAAATTTCCTCTATCCCAATTCCCCTTCCCTTACCTTATCAAATTACCAAAGCAACCGTCATCCTCTCCGCCGTACCGGCCTCAGCGAACTCTCATCATTGGCGGTTGCGGACCGTCCGGATTATTACAAGAGATCGGCGACGCGGGGTTGAATTCCTCGATTTCGTTGGCGACGCGGAGGATGGGGACGAGGGAGGACGGCGCTATCTCGCTGTCCGGCTGCCGCTCCTCGTCCGCCGGCAAGTCCATCATCCTCCTCGGCAGCGTCCGCCGCACCCCTCCACCCTCCGCCTTGCTCCCGCTTCCCCTCGCCATTGTCGCCACCACCGCCACCTCCACAACCCTCTTCTCCTCCCCCCTCTTCTTGGGGGAGCATTGTATACTAATCGAGGAGAGAGAGAGAAGGAAAGGAGCAAAAGGAGGAGGGGATCGACGTATCTATAATAATTCATAGATTATATTATCATACGGAGGCATGTGTTTCTGTTAAGAATACGCCTTTTTTTTTAACTTGGATCGAGTCAAATTAATTTAACCCATATAAATTGGTTCATAAAATATATCGATTGGTTTTAAAATTGATTCTCATTGGTGGAAGATACGTGCTTATCTATCTATATAAGATTGAACTATATCTTTACCTCGGAACGATAAAGATACATTAATTAGGATCGCACGTATTAGAAGCATAGTCGGTTTATGCTTCTCAAGCCGAGTCCAATTGATGATACCTGTTGACTTCTTGACCGGGCTAATGCATTATATATATATGCATGCATTGTGGACCGTATGGTATAGAGGCAAATTAATTAGCATCCGGCATAACTAATTAATTAAGGTGCCCCGTCCGTACGGTAACAAGAGTGGTGGTTCTCGGCGCCAAATTATCTAAGGGGTTCGGATTCTTCAAAGCAACGGCGTAAAAGAATTTGGTTAGAATTTCTATACTTCTCTAATTTGATCTTTTCGATTTTACGAAAAAATATTTTAATATTTTTTTAGAGTTTTCGTTGGAACAAGAAAGAGGTGGATAAGATTCTTGATTTTTATCCGGCCTATATTTCTATTTTTTTCATATAGTGAAATATATCTCTTTTGCTCTCCCCGTGGACGTAGATAATTATCAAACTACGTAAATTTTGGTTTCTTCTTTTTGTATTTATTTTCATTTACCGTTCGATCGATTTTCTCTATTTTTTCGTGGATCTTTATTGGTAGCGCACGACGGACGATCAAACCGGTTTCCAACCGTTTCTACATCTATGTGCACATAATTTCTTATTCTTTTCTCAAGTAATATGTGTGTAATTTTCAATTTGTATTAACTATTGCTGGGTTTTATTATGCTGAATACAACTGCAGGGAAGCAAGTACAAGCATGGGACAGAAATCGCGAAAGAAAGCGATGAAGGCTGCGAAATTACCATCTACGAGCAATATTAATTCCTCGTCCGCCTTCGAGGGGAGCACAAACGTTGTTTTTCCCCCGCCTATACTCGATAATAGATATGTTTCGAATAATAATCATGCAGAAGGAGAGAATAAATTCAAAAATATCGGGCAAATATCCAGCGTTAAAGATTTGCTTGCAACTGGTTTGCTTGAAGGAGAACCCATCACTTACACCTTTAAGAAATATGAAGTTAGTGCACATCTACTGGATTTTGTAATGGGTAAATTGCACTGTTGCCCCCTGAATTTTTGGCGGAGTTTCACTTTACCCCCAAACTCTTAAAACGGTCATTTACCCCCGTATACTTTAATATTACATCTTGTTACTCCTTCCGTCAGTTAAAGTTAACGGAGCTGAATGGGAGTTAACGGAAGGGTTAGGTTTTGGCGGAAAATCTACCGTCTAAACTGTCCCTTGTTCCAACCAACTCACTTTTATTCCTTAAAAATTCTTTTTTCTCCATTTCTATGCCCTCCAACTCTTCTTCTCATAATTTTTGCATCCCAAAAACCGTCAAAACCTAACCCTTTCATCAACTCCCGTTTAGCTCCGTTAACTTTAACTGACGGAAGGGACAACAAGATGCAATATTAAAGTATAGGGGGTAAATGACCGTTTTAAGAGTTTGGGGGATAAAGTGAAACTCCGCCAAAAGTTCAGGAGGCAACAGTGCAATTTACCCATTTTGTAATCACTTCTTATATTCGCTCGTCGTTGTTGTTGTTGTTGTTGGTGTTGATTAATGCTTATTTTGTGTGAACGAGAAGATCGAACTCCGTGGATTCATAAAAGGCAGTGGATACCAGTGCGGTTGTTCATCATGCAACTATAATCAAGTGAGTTTTTGAGATCGCCGTCTTATATTTATCTTCTTTCTTTTCTTAATCTTATATAATAAATGAAAGCTTCAATTAAAGAAAGTGATATTTTGCATGAAAAGAATGATTAATTTATTTTTTATTGTTCTTCACACAAGATCAAAAATCTCTGAATATATTTTATTATTGTGAAAATTTATGATTGTGAGAAACTTACGAGTTCATTGCATTGCATGTGTATTCCTCAGATTTTATCAGCTCTTGAGTTTGAGAAGCATGCAGGAGCTACGTCGCATAACCAAAACAATCATATTTGTTTGGAAAATGGAAAGAACCTATATGAAGTGGTTAAATACCTAGAAAAAGTCCCCCCTGCGCTTTTATATGTTGAGGTTCTCAATGTTACTGGGCTAAAGGAGAAGATGAAGTTTAGGAACAGCAATGAATTGTTGAAAGTTCAAGCGACTTACGCTTCAGTTGAAAAGCCTAGCAAATACCAAGCTCTCAGAAGGTAAGCATACACACTTTTCTATTTTGTTAGGAGATGGAATTTATAAGCCTATAAAGTTTGGGTCAAATGTTGATTTGAATATCTTGTTTAATAAGTAAATAACTATCATGCACTCTATAGTGGTTTGAATATAACTTATATACATGAAGTTTTAATTTCATATCATATTATCCTCAGGTGTTGTTCTTATCTTTGTGTGAGTCATAAATTGTTATCAGTAGATGGACTTGATTGATAAACTTATTAAAATCAACTGTGATCGAATAAGTAATTATACTCGGGCTATAGTTTATAAGTATTTTTAATCATTACTATATATGTCCTATTTGTGAGGCTCTTTTATTTTTTTAATTTATTTGAGAATGTTCTTAGATCGCAATGTAATGCACCCATGTTTGCTTGAAACCAGACTCATACTGGGCTAGGTTAGTTTGACCATAGTTGAGAAGGAAGTTTTAAAGACTTTTCTACCATAGTTATTTTAATTTACATAAGATTTATAATATCTAATCAAATATTTATGTATATTATAATTACTATATTTAGAGAGAAATATTGCATGTTTTTTTTTATAGAAATGTAAAATAATTTGAATTTTTAACTTGAGATATTGAGTACCAATCATCAAGCTTTTTATTATGTGTGTTAGGAACAATTTGGTATATGCATCTTAATTGTTTTTTTCTTTTAGAAAGAAAGATACGTAGCATGTTTCATTTATTTATTTTAAAAATAGACTTTACATGAAAATGTGAAGCAATTAGATTTTGAACTTAAGATATCGGGTAACAATTATCAAACTTTTTGACACTTACGCTAAGGGCATGTTTGGTTGCCCGTAAGTGAAACAATAAAAGTAGTATTTTGGCGAAGTGAAATTATTTCGGTTGTTTGGATTATAAAAGTAAACATGTAAGTGACTTTTGAAAAGTAAACCCATGAAGTAAATTATAACTAAAATTCACTTTTTTGACTTCGGCAAAAAAAATTCCGAAGTCGTTGAAAGTGGGCCGCCTACTCCACGAGACATACAAACCGTATCTAAAAACATTCTTCCATACTATCTAAAAAAAAAAAACACCTACACATCTTTTTTTTAAAAAACAAACAAAGAGACGTGCCTTATTCCATACCATCTACAAAAAAAAAAAAAAAAAAAAAACGCATCTAAAAAAATTATTTATTTTTTTATTTTCTTATATAGAATCAAACAATAAAAGTCATAAAAATTATAGTTTTTTTTTTTTAACTTTTTTTAAACCAAAAACTTTAACTCAAAAGTGACTTTTCTAAAAGTCACTTTTTGAAAAGTGATTTTTTTCACTTCGAGCACTTACGGACAACCAAACATGCCCTATGAATGATTGGTATGCATCTTAATTGTTAATTAATAAGAAATTTTTTTCTAGTTGAGATGTTTGCGAGGTAGCTTCTTGTCCCTTTTTTTTAATAAAAAAATTATATTTTAAAGAAAATAAAATAAGCCAATGAAAATTGCTTATCCAGTTTATTTATCTAATAACATTATTATTATTATTACAAATACCACCAATAGTTAGTTAGGCAGTTAACTTGTCCCTCCCCTCCGACTTGCTCGGGGCGTTCTTTCCCGCCTTTTTGTTTTGTTTTGTTTTTTTTTTAATAACGCGGGGATGGCGAGCCTCGCCCTCTCATTTCATTTCATTCGCATCAATCAAAAAGAACGAAAAACTCTAAAACCCATTTCTCCCACGAATCCTATTTCCTCGCCCTCTCAAATCTCTCTTCATTTGATCTCGAGTACCCTCTCGAGGCTCGTCACTTCGCTCTCAGATTGAGACATTTTGTATCTGGATCTGTGTTTTCGATACTCTGTTCTTAGATTTTGATCGTATAGTAATCTGCAACGACGATTTGATCCCTTTGTTGCAGTAATTTTGATCGTCATCTTTTTGTTTTTTATATTAGCGTTGGAGATCTGCCCGTAGAAGGGCGGAAGGAGAGGGAGATCGAACCGCGGAGCGAAGAATTCTTGTTTAGTTCGAAAGGATCGAAGGTTTCCGCAAAGTATAATCCAAGAAGCCTCCTCTCGGATGTCCGAGGCTTGCTTTCCACTGGACTCCTAGAAGGATTTAGGGTTGCGTACAAGAAGGGTGAGGTAAGGTTTTATAACGGGTGAATTTTAAATTGTTGTATGGTACAGAGTTATAGAACATGGGTTTTCTTGTTCTTATTGTTGGTTTTGATGGTTTTAGGTCGAGATTGAGGGGATTATACGAGATCTCGGATATGTTTGTGGCTGCCGAGTGTGTAACTATACGAGAGTTAGTCCTTTCTTCTTCTTCCTTTCCTCACATTTAATTTTCTTTTCTGAAATCAGTCCACAAGATATATTTTCTGATCATATCGCGAGGACTTAACTACTTTGTTCAATTGTAGGTTCTCTCCGCGGTTGAATTTGAGAAGCACGCCGGAGTGACAACGGCCAACCAAAACAATCACATATTCTTGAATAGCAGAATAACTCTCTACAATCTAGTGAAAGAATTGAAGGATAACCCTCTCCACTTGCTTGGCGACTTGATCGGAGAAAAGATTGGGTGTCCTCCCAATTTGAAATGCTTTGAGGAGTGGAAAGGTTACACAATCCTCTTGTTCTATATTGCTTCAGGGTTTTTTTTTTTTTTTTTTTTTTTTTTTTAAGAATCCTTTTGGTCTCTTTTGGGCTTCCAGATTCATTTCAGATGGTTGACGATATTTCCAACACTAATAAAATTGCTGAGAAAATCAGACCTGAATCTCATAGTGAGCCTCGTACAGTAGAGAAGTAAGTTTGCAACTCAAGATTATGGGATAGTTTTTTATTTTTTCATATATATATATTTCATGACTTTATTGGTCTAAACATGATTACATGACTTTTCCAAATGCTTCTGGTTTGATCACCAAAAGATATAGGAGTAAAGTTGAAATCACACCCAGAAAATGATTGCTCTGTGAAATTATATGCTATCTTGTGAAATTATTGATCCTTACCTTTCAAATAACTATACAATGATTATATAAAGATCGTGTTATGCTAAAATGGAAAGGTTGGAGATCTCCACTCAAGAAAAATTGCCTCAAATCAATGCAATAGAAAGGTACTTGTGCTTATTCTTCTGAAAAGACAACGAAGTAGAATGTCCTATTGTCTTTTTATTTGAGCCATTCCGTTGACCCCTGTAAGATCGCTTTCTAAAATATCATTGTCTTTCGTTTTCCCCCTCTTATCTTCTTCTTTTTATGATCTACTAGAAGTACACCCAACCATCCTTCTTCTATATTTCACCTTTCTCCAATAGTTGTCGGTTTTTTGTTTTGTTTAACGAGACTCAGTAAATATCCTACAGCAGGAGCCAAGAGACAGCTGATGCTATCATGCGTGAGATTTAACTAGTAATCATTTGTCTTCAGCTACACAAAAAGTTGATATGTTCTATTTTCAGTTTTTCTTTTAGATAAACATCAATTTCTTTTTAGAAAAAGTGCATCCATGGAATATCTTCTTGTTTAGTTATCAGAATGTAATTAGGCCTTCTGTAATATATTTTATTCCGATATGCACCTGAAATCTAGGTAATTTTGCTATTTGAAGCTTAGGAATGTCCAGGAACCTTGACTATAACTTGTATAATACTATGATTTTCTTGTTGCCATCAAATGCAGCATCGAAAGATCTGTTGCTGAGGGCATTGCCAATCTTGCTCTAAAAGCTGGCCTCACAAGTAAGTTCGAGAAAGCAGCCACTGAATACTGCATGGATCCAACTTCTATTGACATTCTCAATGTGAAGAGCTCGCCAAGGATGGCCACAGCATGCAGCTCTAGTTCGTTATTATCAACGTACTCGAAGGTGGCCCCCTCAGTGGCAGTTGCTGAAGGCACTCATTTTCCATATTCATATCTTGTTACAGATGGTGTGCAGCGCAAACAAAATAGCTCTCTGATGGAAACTGCGTCTGAACTGAAAACAAGGTCCGATGATGTCCTTCTGAAGCTCCTTATCTTTTTGTATTTTTCTTATGTAAGATTCCAAAGCTGCAACTGCCGAAACTCAATCGACAGTTGAAAGTTTGGCCAGGCTGATGATTTGTTCTATACTCTAAACATGTGTCTAGGCTGCCTAATTTTCTGGAATCTTGCTGCCCCTGTCCAACAGGAAACTGTTGCTCATGGTCCTCAAAAGAAAAGGTTTGTTACTGTGCGAAAGAGAATGCTAATCTCATCAGATATTTCATGACTTAAACAGATGTTTTGTACTATTCTAGTTGTGAGCTCTTTTGTTTTAGCAGGGATAATAGTTTGCACAGATTGGTTTTCGAAGAAAGAGGTCTTCCCGATGGAACAGAATTGACTTACCGTAACAAGGGAGAGGTTCTGGGCACAATTACACTTCTTTTAGTGATTGGTTTCTTATTGTACCGCATTCTTAAATCTGTTTCACACTTTATTTTTCTTTTTTTCCTACAGATTTTGCTCTCAGGTTATAAACAAGGAAATAGCATAGTATGTCTCTGCCACAAAGAGGCGGTAAAGTCCCTTATCTGAATATTCTCATGTGTTTGCATGTCTGTGCCAAGACTACTATCTGAATATGTTCTCTTGTGAACAGTTTAGCCCTTCACAGTTTGAAGCTCATGCAGGGATGGGTCGAAGGCGCCAACCGTCAGTGTCACCTCTTACTGCTTATTGTTACTCTTAAATATTAATACTCTGCTATTTTTTTTCGCCTTTTTTGGTTGTTTTGGGGGCTAGATGAAGCGTTTTTCATTCCGACAAAAGTTTGTTACCTTGCAGCTATCTAAACATATATACTTCTGATGGGACGACACTGCATGAGTTCTCCCAGATTCTATCCAAAAATACAAAAGTACTTAGCGTTGGCAGCGAGGATCCTGCAATTGGCAGCGAGGATCCATGCCTTAACTGCAGTGATGGAGGGGAACTGGTTTCTTGTGATCGATGCCATCGACATTTTCCTTCAGGTGCATATTTTTGAGATCGGACTTCTACTTCTAATCTGCTGTGTAACCTGTAGCAATTGTCACCAATAGCTTAATCTAGTTTCGACAACAACGTAATGAACTACCGACCTTTGCTGAACTGTTGTGCATTTTGAAAATAGGTATCTGAACAGATAGATGCTCCTAGTGGTGAACTAATGCTCACTTTGACTTGTCTACTGCAATTGTTTTGTAGCCAGTATGTGGTTAAAAGATGCACCTAATGGTCCACACTGTTGCCCTGATTGCTTTGATCAGTCTCAAAGAGCTTTGAGCAGTTCCTCTTCTGATGCTGTAAAGCCGACTAACCTTCGGTTGAGGCGCACTATTCATCCTGAAGCTGAAGATGTCATTCACTGCACAATCTGCAAGTAGGCTTCTTTAATTTATTCACATAGTTGCTGGTATAGAATTTGTAAAATTTAACCTCCTGTAATGCCTTTGTGTCCATATATCTTATAGGGATGACAAAGCCATTTTACAAACAAAATATGATGGAAGAACCATCACTTTCTGTAGACAAGTAAGATGATGGCTCAGCAAGTTTTTCTCCTTGTTCCCTTTTTTTGTGGTGTTTTTTGCGCGATTTTTTTTCTTCTTCTTTTTATTGGAACTTATCATTAATTTCCCCTTTCTTTTAATACCTCTTTAGTGTGGAAAAGCATATCATGTTGGTTGTTTTGCTCGAAGTCATCCGGGATTGAAATTCGAGGTGATAGTAAACTACTACTTATATTTGTTTTAGTGGATAACATCTGAACATAGCTATAAAATAAAATGTTGAAGATAGCATAAATTCATGTGCATCACTCATTTTTCCTTACAGGAAGCCGTCAGCGACAGATGGTTTTGTTGTACAGGCTGCAGCGCAGTTTGTGTTGCTTTGGAAGAAATGCCTACTCAAGGAAAGAAGGTCCTTCCTGATTGTTCCTCTAGTATATTGAAGAGAACTTTTGAACAGAAAGGTTTGCAAAATGACGCTGTCGCTGCCGTACGCTGGCAACTTTTAAATGGAAAACAAACTAAAGATAAGAGCCTGCTTATAGCAACCAATGAACTTTTTCAAGTAAGTATACTGTTTTCTTTTGCCCTTCTCTTGTTGGATAAGTATGGTTTTTAATGAGGTCCCTAAGCTTTAAATGTTTAGTCATATATTTTGCAACTTCACCCCTATCAATCTCATCAAGATGGCCTATTAAATAGGATTTTTCATCGAGAATTCACGATTTTCTTTGCCGTATGTTTGCAGGGTGCATTCGAACCTATATATGTAGGATCGAACGAGTTGATAAAGCAGATGGTTTATGCGTAAACTCTCGATTCTTTTCCTTCCTTCGTAGTGATTTTAATACTACTATTTTAGATTTTAGATGCATCTCTCCTCACATTTTTCTTGTCATTGATCAGATGAATTTGAACTTTTGATTTTTTTCGCAGTGAAGAGGCGCAAGAGGCAGGGTTAATATTCCACTCAACTTGTTGTGCAGTACTAATAGAAAAGTAATGAACCTTCGCAATAATTGCATCTTTCTTATGATTTTGATATTTTCAATGGTTCATAAAAACTATGTGATTTAGCTGTAAGAGTATGTGTGAGCATCCTCACGGCTTATTTGCGGTCAATGCAGGTCAGTCATCATGTCAGCAGCAATTCTGAGGGTACACGGACGATGTACTGCAGAGCTTCCTCTGGTCGTTACGCGTAAAGAATGTCAGGGAAAGGTATGGAAGCATTTCAGATTCCTTTGCATTTTATCAAATCTTAATTCCCGAACTTTCACTCGGACACATATAATCCCTAAACTCCCTCACATAATGCAATTCATTTCTAAGTAGAATGAGCATTTTACTTCATCTACAAAATGAATACACTTCAAATAGGGGGTTTAAATGGTTTCTCTATATGAAATAGTCGTGTCGAGTGCCAGATTTTTTGACAACCAAGGATTGGGATTCCAATATAGGAGAAATTTTGCGTGTGAAAATGTTTGAGATTGCAGGCACTGAGTTGCAGTATCAGGATATGGTACAGTGACTATTGATGCATTTAGAAATATTCCATTTTCATCCTATTACATTACATGTTAAGAGTATGAGAACTGCAAAACAGTTCAACAAAATTTGTTTCCAAGTGTAACATTTCTCGTTTATTTTTAAACCACTACAATGTCTACAAGCAAATACTCGATTTTTTTTTAAATTTTTTTTGATACACAAGCCCTTTATAATGTCGAGAAGCTATATAGGAAGTTTATACCTTGCCAAAAAAAATTACTCACATTTAACCTCAATTTTCTTTTCCCCCTTTTGCAGGGATATTTTCAGACTCTTCTTTCGGTAATCGAAAGATTCCTAAGTGACTTGCAAGTGAAACTTCTCATAACTTCTGTTGATGAGCACACACAATCCATGTGGATTAATAAGTTTGGCTTTGTAAAAGTGACACATGAGGAGGTAGGAATCCAGCAGATACTTCTCTCTGTTTTGGATTGCAAAACCTGATTCTCTTTAGTATATTCTACTTTGGCATTTCCATTTGATTACTGTTGATAAGACTTTCTGTTTAAACAGCTGAGGATGTTTAGGGAGCACCCCATTCTGAATTTCAAGGAGACAACTGTCCTGAAGAAGGCAATTCCCAATTCCTCTGCAGCAAGCAGCTGAGATGCATTCCAGGGCCGGGGATGGAGGTCAGGAGTGTTTGGGAGCTTCTGGTTGGGGACCGCCGCCAAGGGGCAGCTGCGAGTGATCTAATCAGGATCGTAATCTATTGGTGGATGATCTGGCGAGAAAGAAATAATATTATTTTTATGAGCCAATCATTTGACCCTTTTTTTGACGGGATGTGAGTAGAGAATGGACTGAGTTTTGCAGCTGAGTTCAAATAGTAATTTTCTGTAGTTTTTTATTTTAGTTTATGTTTGTCTTTTTCGGTTTTGGTTGCCCTTCTATATTTTCCGAGGCTGCGTTGCCTCAAGCCCAGTAGCTAAACATGTGCATGCCTATAGAATAGTTTTACGCATAGTTGAGGTGGTTGAGATTTGATGAGAGTACTGTTGACTACTGCAAGGCTTAGTCTTAGTATACTTATACAAATTGCAAGAGATTATGTTTGAGGGGACAAAAAGAAAGACCCTACTGTGCATTTGTGAATTGTGATCGGACCTCTAGATTTGGTGCTTGTTTAGCCTCCTTAATTGGAGCTTAAACAGAAATGCTTCTTTTGATGCTTTTTTGGTCCTTCTGGAGCTGATGTAGAAATAAAATGCGTTCATCTGTCGGGGTCGGGTCAGGTAAATACAAAATTCATACCCGTATTCATATCCGTCGGATTTTTATTTTCTATATCTATAATAAAATCCATATCCGTTTAGCTCGGATAAATCCGTCCCGTTCGGATTCGGGTCGGATTCGGGTTCCGATAATTTTTTAGGTATTCATATGTATCCATTGACATTTCTAACTATAATATTAGTTTTGTTATTGTTATGACAAACCGAAAAGATTAGCTTGGTAAACAATAAGGTACTAATTAAAGTAAACATTCGATAAACTATAGATGTGGTATCTGAAATTTTTATATATAATTTTTTATAAAAAACTAATAAAAATACTAACGGAAAGAAAAAAATAAAATCACACAGACTAAAATTATACATTTTTTATAAAATAATAAAGTGAGAAAACGTGAACCACAGAAATAGTATTTGAAGTTTATTATTATTATTATTATTTGTTATTAAAAACATGTGAGTAAATGCCTCTACTAGAAAACTATTTCACATAATGATTTAAAATAATAATATATAAAAATCAAAATTCAACGGTATTCCACGTCACTGCGCGCATGATACGTCCCTTCGCTTTTTGTGTTTCTTGCACCCCAAGAGCTTCTAGAACTTCCACATTAAACTTTAGGATCAAGAAAAGGCTAGCATATAAAATATTCTCTTATTATAAATATTTGTTTTTTTTTTTTATTTGCAAAAAAATTATTTTAGTCTTTCAAAAAATTTAAGTGAAAGTACTTAGCCCCGTGTGCGATGGTTGCATTATTATTCCGTTTATTTCATATAATTTAGGCTAAAAATATTCTTTAAAAAAGCATGAATATATTAAAATATTATTATTATTATTATTTTTTTGGCTAAATTACATGAAATTTTTTTTATTAATATCCGCTTTTTAAATTTTTTTTCCTTTTCATTCAAAAATCTACATTTTGCCAACTTAAAAAACAAAAAATATTCACAAGGGGTACGATGTGACAAAATAATCAAATTAGCCCCATCTTCTTCGTCTTCTCCGCCCCGATCTTGCTCATGGAGGAGGGCGAGGGCGTGTATCTGGGCATAGACAAAGGGGTGGGTGACGGTGAGGCGGCGACATGGGTGAGAATTTTAAGAATATTTTGGGTATATATAAAAAATTATAAACGGGAATCCTAACGGAAAACTAACGATGGAGGCTACGGTGAATATTTTTATGTTTTAATTAAGGAGGCAAAATGTAGGTTTTCAAATAGCATGAAAAAAAGTAAAAAAATAGATATTGAAAGAAAGATTTTATATAATTTAGCTTTATTTTTTAATTTAGAACAAATATATGGACAGTTGGGTCATTTCGTCTTCTCCATCAATATTGTAATCTCTTGAAAATATTTTTAAATTTTTGAGGGGCAGAATGTTGATCGTTAAAAGTCAAAGAAAAAAAAAAGTAAAAAAACAAATATGTATAAATTTTTTTTTATATTTTCGCCTTAAGAAAAATATAAATTAAATTATAAGAAAATCATTTCGACTCATCTAAATCTATATCACTTGATGATGATTTTGTTCATATACAAATCGCGCTTATTGAATAATGATCTTTAAAACTCTGTGATGCGGTGCGATCGAAAGAATTGAAAAACATAGAATTTGAGTTAGTCTGCGATGAGGACGCGCGGTAATTTTTCAAGTTTTAATTTGCATTTTTTATTTACAAATTCTAAAAATAATTGTATATGTTTTTCTTCTAAAATTTATTTTTAAAAAAAATTAAGATTTTTATAATTTGAAAGATCCAAAAAAAAAAATCTAAAAATAAATTTATCTATTCACTTCCAGTGCTATAAAAAAATTAAAGCGAAACAATCATATTACCAATGACTGTTTGGTTTGGTGTAATTGTAAATACGGTGTAATTGGCGATATATCACGTATGTAGTGGGACGCAGCTTAACCAAAACGGTGTAAAAGCAATGCTATATTTGTATATTTTGTTATCTATTATGTAGTACGGTGAGATTATTTCTAAAAATAAAAATTTATTGAAAAGGTAAGAGTATCTCATGTTTCAGTCACTCTCTTTAATTACTACATTTCCAACAAACTGTTAACGAGTTGAACACGAGGGAGCTAATCCTAACTCGTGTTTGGCTCATTTAATAAACGAACTGAACACGAGCTATTTCGTTAAAATATCAAGTTGAAAAATTTAGCTCATATATGAACAATTCGGATACAAATAAAATTTATATTTAAATTCAAAATTTTCGGATATTCAAAATTATATTCATTTGTCTGTTACCTAATAAGAGAGCGATCGCTATCTGCCCGTCGGTGAGCGTGCTTTGGGGGGCAAGTGAGTCCAAAGCTGGGACTATAAGGGAGTCAGAACTCCTCTTAATCGTCTCGCTTTGGTGGTCGATCTGGTTGGAGCGTAACTCGAGAATTTTTGACCAGACAAAGCGTACTTGGCCCTCGTTACATCATTGCTCGGCGCCTCAAACTTGAGTGGAAGTTGCACTGCGGTCCGTTGTGATTTTCTTCTTTTTCCTGTTTTTTGCTTTTGCTTTTTCTTTCCGCGTCCTTTTTTGACGTCCTTTGAGCTTTCTCTTTTGTTTTTGCTTTTACTTGCAGGCGCCGTTCTTTCAATCATTCTTGGTTAAATCAGCTTTATGAAAAAAGCGGTAGCACGTCCTAAAAAAAAAAAAAAAAAGAAAAAAAAGTGCTGTATTCGAATTCGGATTAAGGTAAAATTTCAGATATCACTATCATTGACATTCCTATATATCCCCGATTAATGTGTTTCCTCCCTCCAACGCTCCAATGTTCTCAGAAAAATATTCAAATAATAGGAAGAGGACGGAGGAGAGAAGATACCTCGAATTAATCCATTGACCTCCTCTTCCTCCTCTTAACATTACATCGTTCTCGCCATGATCTCACTCTGCTCAAATTTATAAATACCCACCCCGCCCCCCAAAATTAATGAATGGGGCTTCGAAGCGGGAATGGCGGGGAAAGGAGGAGGCAACGACGGAGGGCGGGCGAAGGACGGGGATGGGGAGAGGAAGGTGCCGTTCCGCCGGCTCTTCGCCTTCGCCGACGGCTTCGACGTGGCGATGATGTCGGCCGGGGCGGCTGCGGCGGCGGCCAACGGCGTCTCGCAGCCGATCATGACCTTCATCTTCGGCCAGGCCGTCGACGCCTTCGGCCAAGGCACCACCGACACCGTCCTCCGCCGCGTCACCGAGGTGCGTTCAGTAGGTCCAGCTTGTGTGTTCGGCTCGAAATGAGCATGAGATCGATCTCTCGCTCGTTCGTTTAATAAATGAGCCGAACACGAACTGGGATTAGCTCGCTCATATTCGACTCGATATTTTGGTTACTATACTATCAATAGTATCGGCATACGTTGTTTACATGTTTAACGGCTCGAAATGAGCATGAGATCGATTTGAGACCGATCGCTCGTTCGTTTAATAAATGAGCGGAACATGAGCTGGGATTAACTCGCTCATATTTGACTCAATAGGGGCAATTGCTTATATATCCCTGAAAAGTTTCCGATTTTTAGTTTACCTCTTGAAGGCTAATATTGAAAATATATATTCGTTTATTTCTAATATACCTAGAGTTAAAATCATTAAGTAACTCGTTATTATTTACGTAAAATTACTATTTTGCCCTTTTCAAATATACCCTTCTAATCATTATCTTTCTTATTTGCCGCTTAAAGTCAAGGGCACAAAAGTATTCGACTTTTGGTTTTCGATATACCTTCTATTAAAATCGATCTTTTCTTATTTGCCTTAAGTTAAGGGCAAAATTGGTATTTTAATTTTTTTAAGCGTGGTAGATATTTAACTCACGTTTAACTTAACTTAACTTAGGAGATAAGCTGGGGGTATTTTGCAATAGCGATTGTATGAATTTTAGAGAAAAAAAGTAGACACCATCATACTCTCTCTCTCTCTCTCTCTCTCTCTCTCTCTCTCTCTCTCTATCTATATATATATATATATATATATATAGAGTTGAGCTAGAATGCTATCACTAAAGAAACCCATTTTTTGCTACCCTCTGTCAGTTTTGATAATAGCCTCCAAATCGATATCGGCACTCACAACATGATCTATACCACTAAGTATTTAGAAATTAAATTTCAAATCTTTTCATATCATTTGCCTAATAACTGTGCTGTTTCAAATATAGAGAGAGAGTTTGGCTACTATACTATCAATAGTATCGGTATATGTCGTTTACATGTTTAACGGTGTAAAAGTATTTAAATCAAATAAAATTTTAATAGAAAATTATTTATACTATCTACGGTATGATCAATATCTCTGATCGAAAATTTTAGTGCTATATTATAAATTTCTGTAAGATTTTTATTTTTATCCGTCCATTCTTAGTACTTTTGATCACTAGGTAAATGATATAAAAAAAAATCATAAAATTTATTTTTTAGATAATTTAAATACGCTAGATCAAAGTCTCACGAAGTTGATCGTCGATACGAAAGTTCCATCATAAAAAACGGCTTAGAGTACAAAGACCTCGATACTCCTAATAGCACACTAGTCCTACTTCTCTCTCTCTTATATATATATATATATATATATATATAGAGAGAGAGAGAAAGAGAGAGAGAAGAATTGAGCTAGAATACTTTTAGATGCACCAACTTTTGGTCTTAAGTTTCTAGCCATTGGATCTACTTTTTTTATTACTAATAGCCTTTGGATCTAACACTATTTCACCTACCACCACCTATCACATCAACCACCACCTACCACCATCATCTCAACCCTACATTTCTCCATCGAATGGCTAAAAACTCACCATCCTGTTGGTGCTTTTGAGAGTATTCTAGCTCAACTCATATACTTCTCTCTCTATATATATATATAGTCGTGCTATGCTATCAATAGCAAAGCACTCGGTGCTACCAAGTTTTCCACCGTTAGATCCACCCCTTTGATGATTTTCAGTTAGATCATACTATTTAACCAACCACCCACTTAACCCTAGGGGCACATCATTCTAACACATCTCTCAATCCAACGGTCAAAAACTTGGTAGCACCAATGACTTGGTGCTATTAATAGCATAGTAGCCTAGTTCTCTCTCTCTCTCTCTCTCTCTCTATATATATATATATAGAGTTGAGCTAGAATACTCTTAAAAGTGGAGCCCATTTTACTCTCGAGTTGTTTTCGATGATAGAGCTTCCAAATTGATGATCGGCTCCGTTGAACATGATCTATACCACTTAAAGTGTTTAGAAATCAAATTTCAAATATTTTCGACATCATTTGCCTAATGATCACGGGGTTTCAAAATTTGTAATTTTAATGGTGGATAAGAGACGTTTTCTAGTTTAACGGTGTAAAGATATCCAAATCAATTGAATTTTTGTTAGAAAATTCTTTAAACTATTTAAAACAAGATCTATACTCTTGATCTTGATTACAAGACTCTATCATCATTTTTTAAAGAATATTCATTTTCAACCATTCATTTTCTGTTCACTAGATGGATACAAGAACAATATCGAAAGTGCGTGAAATTTGATTTCTAGGTAGTTGAAATGGTTTAGATCATATTTAACGGAGCCGATCGTCAATTTGAAAGCTCTATCATCGAAAACAACTCGAGAGTAAAATGGGCTCGGTACTCTTAAGAGTATTCTAGCTCAACTCTATATATATATATATATATATATATATATATATATATATATATATATATATATATATATATATATATATATATATATATATCGTGTAGAGCTACTATGCTTTCGAAAGTATAAGTAAGTTGATGCTTCTGACTTTTTGACCTTTAGACTAATAATTATAAGGTTGAGATGATAGTGATCCCCTCTAGGGTTGAGTGGCCCCCCTAGGATAATAATATCAATCCGAAGGTCATAAATGGCCACTGATGTGACAACCAATCTTTGTCTGTTTCTTTGTGAATTTTCTGAAACATATTGTGTCAGGGTGCAAGGAACTTAGAGAGGCATAAATTTTCTGAAACATACTCTTTCATTATATATTTTTATCTAATCTAGAAAACTTCATAAGATTTTGATCTTGAGGATAACAAACTAAGTTGCACTATTAGTTTGCAGAGATGTTTAATGATATAGTGAGCGATGAATCTCATATTGTTGTTTCAGGTGGTTCTGAACTTCGTTTATTTGGGTATCGGATCAGGGCTCGCATCATTCCTTCGTAAGTATCACTTCACTATGCTGATCAGTCGTAGCCGATTGTTACATTCATTTGTTTTAACTAACATATATGCTTGCCTGTTTTCTTCCCATATATTATAATTATGTAGTAGTACATATCACCTTTTAGAGCTTACGCACTCTGGCTAATGTATCACATATTTGTTGCTGTAATCGCGAGGAAGCACATAGCAGTTTACCATTTACATTTGTTATTCGTTCTTCGGTAGACAAAGAGCAACCACAAACTGTTCCCGAAAAAAAGTTAGAGGTGTACATATGTTGGTTTTTACTAATGTAAAAATAATGTAATATACTGTGAAGTAATCTTAAGTGTCATTCGGTCATTGTAAATCAGTTGATTATATTATATGTTCCAGTAAGTGAATTTATATAAGAGAATTTCGGACCACGATATGCATTTGTGTCTGTCGGATAACTCGAGAGGTATACTACGAAGTAGATGCCATAAATGAAAAAAGAAGAGCCAAACTGGATCTGCCAGTTTCATGGTTTTCGTTTTCCTTTAAACATGTTTAAACTTTCATGAAGGGCAGTCACTTTAGACTAGTCTTGATTGTGTAATTACTACTATTTTTTTTGTCTTTGGATGCTAGAGGTGTCATGTTGGACGGTGTCCGGAGAAAGGCAGGCAGCCCGTATTCGAGGTTTATACCTTAAAACTTTACTGAGGCAAGATATTGCATTTTTTGACAAAGAGATGACGACTGGACAAGTGATCGAGAGGATGTCCGGAGATACATTACTCATTCAAGATGCTATCGGTGAAAAGGTGAGATCTCAATCATGCATCTTCTTCTTCAGTATGTACTATGATGCAGTATTTGATTGTTGAAAGGCGTCTACAACAAACATAAACGATTGTCCATATTGTATTCATGTTATTTAAGATATCGATTCGAATTGCTTCTACTAGTTGACGGCTATACAGTGATTCTGTTTCTTCTTTTCAGGTCGGGAAGTTCATTCAACTTGTATCCACTTTTCTGGGCGGCTTTATCATAGCATTTGTTAGAGGATGGCTTCTCACACTTGTCTTGCTGTCATGCATTCCTCCGATAGTCTTAGCCGGAGCAACTGTCTCTAGGATGGTATCGACACTCTCGAGCCGCGTGCATTCGTCATACGACAAAGCAGGAAACATTATCGAACAGACAATCGGATCGATCAGAACAGTGGGTTGCAATTAAATGAGATCTTTGCGTGTTGCACCCATAAGACATCTAATTATCCTTCTATTATTGTAGGTTGTCTCCTTCAATGGCGAGAAGCGAGCAATCGCGGCGTACGATGAATCCATAAGAGTCGCGTACTTGTCCGCTGTCTATGAAGGGACTGCGACTGGTGTGGGTATGGGTACTGTTATGCTGATTTTGTTCTGCAGCTACGGGTTAGCCGTGTGGTACGGATCCAGGTTGATTATAACCAAAGGCTACAATGGAGGAGTGATTGTAAACGTCTTGTTCGCGGTCATGACTGGTGCAATGTAAGTTCATGTGCTTATTTTTTCTTTTTTCGGAAATAACGCTGCAAAATTAACTGATTTGCCAGAAATTAACTTTTTTAATGCTTTTTTTTTTTTTTTTTTTTTTTGAGAAAAAAGGCATGCCCCTGCTAAGCCGTTCATTAGAAGGATGAATTAGACTGCAATGGTGAGGTAATAGATCTCGACCTAAAAAGAAAAAACACTACATAACCGACAAGAATTACAGTTTACGAAAGAGCTACTTAGCCGGCAGAAATTACTTCCACTGGAACGTCAAGTGCCTGATCTTATTGACAGCTAGCTGAGGGTCCGCATTAGACTTACGGAAAATCACACCGTTTCTGGTATCCCAAATAACTCACCAGCAGGCTATCAGTCCAATCAGCCTAGTCCGAGTTGGCTTTGCTCTATTTCTTGTCACCAACTCGGCACCAAATTGGCTCATTTTGATCAATAAACTTTTCTAGGTGGCCTTTTCTTAAAAGTACATTTTTAATTCCTTTTTTTTTTTTTTTTTTTTGAATTCCCTAAGTTATCTGATCTAGATGTAAACACACTTTCCTCTAGATGTAAACACACTTTCTCAATATCAATGTGGACAATTTAGCAATTTGTTTACTGCTCCATTCTATATTCTCGATTGCTATGTTTTTCTTTTCTAATTTCTACATCATCTTGCAAAATATAGTTAAACAAGTCAATGACAGTTAAAAACCCCTATATTTAGCTTCGAAATGGATGATTAAATTTTACTATACACTAATCCTCTTATTTTAGGTTCAGTTTGTCTCATAAAAGTAATGTACGAAACTCGGAAGAAGTCACATAATACTTTGATAAACACAGTCACATATTATAATACTCTCCTGGAAAATTGTAAAATTGATAGATTTCATTCTTCTTCGACTAGATTTCCAAAATGAAAGTGTAAATATTTCACCAAAATAAATATCAGAACAAGTATTTACTTCAACATGTAATAACACTTGCATTAATGAGTTAATCTTTTTGTCTATGCTTATACATAATCCTTGGGGAGAATTGAATGTAAATGAATTCCAATTCTTGTTTTATTTATTTAATTTTCTTTTAGCATGTGTATCTATTTTCAACTTGTCAATGTGATATCTTCACTTTGTAACAGGTCTTTAGGTCAGTCAACCCCATGTGTGACTGCATTTGCGGCAGGACAAGCTGCCGCATACAAAATGTTTGAGACAATGGAAAGAAAGCCGGAGATCGATGCCGGTGATACTAGCGGCATTGTGCTAGAAGACATTAAGGGAGATGTTGAGCTCAAAGATGTCTACTTCAGCTACCCTACTAGGCCCGAACTTCTGGTATTTAACGGATTCTCATTGCGAGCATTGAGCGGCACAACGATGGCAATAGTAGGAGAGAGCGGTAGCGGGAAGTCAACTGTGGTTAATCTTGTGCAAAGGTTCTATGATCCTCAGTCTGGTGAAGTTTTAATTGATGGAATCAACATGAAGAAACTGAAGCTTGGATGGATAAGAGAAAAAATTGGACTTGTTAGCCAAGAGCCGTTGTTGTTTACGACAACCATCAAAGAAAACATCACCTACGGGAAAAAAGACGCAACGCTGGAAGAGATCAAGACGGCAACCAAGCTTGCTAATGCTGCAGAATTCATCGACAAGTTGCCTAATGTATGACGTAAAAGGAAAAGTTGAAAATGCCATATTATAACTTTGTCTTCGACTTTTGACTTAAACATCCCTAGCATCTTCACTCCTACATTTTGAACCTTTGCTTTCTCTGCTGCACGATGTCCTTTAAGATGTAAAATGACCGATACTCCTTTTTCTATAAAACAAACGGCTTCTTTTACTTTATTTGTTATAGAGGTAATGGTTCATTTCACGATAGTGGTCACAAATAGAGCACGTAACATAACGAAATGGATGGTTGGTTTCGATATTTCGCATAAGTTGCTAAGCAATTTGTAATGTCGTACAGGGGCTCGAGACGATGGTTGGCGAGCGCGGAGCTCAGTTATCAGGCGGGCAAAAGCAAAGGATTGCAATCGCAAGGGCGATCCTAAAGAACCCCAAGATCCTATTGCTTGATGAGGCAACAAGTGCACTTGATGTGGAGTCCGAACGTGTAGTTCAAGAGGCACTAAATAGGGTTATGCTAGACAGGACTACTATTATCGTCGCCCATCGTCTCAGCACTGTGAGGAATGCAGACACTATATCAGTTCTGCATCAAGGAAAGATAATTGAACAAGGTTGAGTTCTTCTGGATATTCTCATTCAGTTACTCTTTCTCCGATAAATCTTTTACAGTTTACTAACTCTTTGTATACAAATATGTTAATAAGGTTCTCACGACAAGTTGTTAAGGGACCCTGAAGGAGTCTACTCTCAGCTCATTCATCTGCAAGAGATCCACCAAGGGGTGGCGCTTACTGCCGAATCTGAAATGTTAAATTCACAGGCCAGCAAATCGAGAAGCCATAGTATATCGCTAAGAAGATCCGCAAGTAAAGGTTCTTCAGTTGGTAGCAGCAGCAGGCATTCTTTCGCGGTTCCCTTCGCTTTGCCTGGTTCGATCGAATTTGATGAAAGTGCCTCCAACGATGAACCAAAGGAAAGGGAACTTTACGAAGGTGAGATTGCTAAGAAAGCTCCGATAGGGCGACTGGTTAATCTTAACAAGCCAGAGACGCCGGTTCTTCTCTTAGGTACTGTAGTAGCATCAGTACATGGAGTCATTTTCCCCGTGTTTGGTATCTTGATCTCTAGCTCGATAAAAACATTCTACGAACCGCCACATGAACTGCGGAAAGATTCGCGATTTTGGGCACTCATGTATGTCACATTGGGCATCATCAGTCTGATTACCATTCCGACCGAGTATTTCTTATTTGGAGTGGCTGGGGGGAAGCTGATCGAGCGTATCCGTTCCTTGACATTTCGAAGCGTTGTACGCCAGGAGATTAACTGGTTTGACGGGCCTTCACATTCTAGGTAACTTCTAGCTTAAAATGACTATCCTTCAAAATATGCATATTTGTGCGCAAATGCGTCTTCGATTGACATTTTACTTTATTTTTCCTGCTCTAGTGGGGCAATCGGTGCAAGACTATCCACCGACGCTTTGACTGTTCGACGCCTCGTAGGAGACAGCTTGGCTCTAATGGTTCAAAATACGTCAACGATCATCACGGGGTTTGTGGTCGCAATGGTCGCTAATTGGAAGCTCGCACTGCTTATTACAGTGGTGACTCCTTTCATCGGTCTCCAAGGGTATGCTAAGTTCAAGTTTATGCGACGATCCAGCACGCGTGCGAAGGTAAATCTATTTATGCATCTCCGAGGTTTATTACTTCATATTCATAGCCACAAGATGTGGCATATTTGCTATTGTTTGCAGAATCGTTCTAACCACAAAAAACTATCTACAGAAGATAACAAAAATACACGATATTCTTGAAAAATAGACAAAAATATTTGAAAACATTGTAATTTACTCATCAGGGTATATTTTATTTTGAATTCTTTTAAAATTTGTTAAGATATATTCTGAAAAGCAGTAACTATTCACTGTTGTGTCATATATTCACATGAATGTGATCAAACTGTATGTATCAGGAAGTAGAGTACTAGTTAAGATAAATTTTGTGTTACAGGTGATGTATGAAGAAGCGAGCCAAGTGGCGAACGACGCGGTCGGTGGTATTCGAACGGTGGCATCCTTTTGCGCAGAACAAAGAGTGATGGATACGTACTATCGGAAATGCGAAGCTCCCGTGAAGCAGGGAGTAAGGCAGGGTGTCGTAGAAGGCCTCGGCTACGGTTTCGCATTCCTAGTATTCTATTTAACCTATGCCCTTTGTTTCTATGTCGGAGCAAAGCTTGTGCATGATGGCCAAGCCACCTTTGCTGAAGTGTTTAGAGTGAGCACCATGCACTCTTTCTTTTTTTTTTAAAAAAAAACTTTTATGTTGAGATACTTACCTGCATACCCCTGTTGAATTATCGATTCGCATTTCCGCCCCTGTAAAATCCAAATGCTTGTATATGCTCTCCGAAAACTCAGCTTTTCACGAAAATACACTTCGAAATCACGGTTTCTTACGTTAATATCATTTTTCACTTTAAAACCAATCCACTCAACCAAAGAAATTCTGTGAGATGCTGTAGTTTCGATTGATTATACCAGCATACATATACATAGATGATTTTGTGATGAATTGATGATCAAGTGAATTGATTTTGGCTGGTTGGTGTTTGGCAGGTGTTCTTCGCGTTAGTTATGGCGGCCACTGGAGTTTCGCAGTCGAGTGCAATGGGCTCAGACGCCGCCAAGGCGAGGGATTCGACCGCCTCGATATTCGCGCTCCTTGATCGTAAGTCCGAGATCGATTCAAGCAGCGAGGAAGGCGCGGTCCTAGCAAACCCGAGGGGTGATATCGAATTCCGCCACGTCGATTTCAAGTACCCTTCGCGCCCCAACGCGCCAATATTCACTGACCTGTCCTTGAGCATTCCCTCCGGCAAGGTACATACAGTATAATAACCTCCACCCCTAAAGTGTAACATGAGTGCTTTTTTTTTCTTTTCTTTTCATATATACCCCTACGAGGCGCATCTATGCGAAAAAATACACATAGACTCATATTTTTCAAGGGCACGCATGCGAAATCAACTTTGTCGTGATATTTACTCAATTTTTCAAATTTTCAAGTGGCATTTGCTTTAGTGAACTAATTCTTAACTCTTCTTTTTCATAGACTCTTGCATTAGTCGGAGAGAGCGGCAGCGGGAAGTCCACAATAATCGCGCTACTGGAAAGGTTCTACGATCCCGATTCGGGCGCGATCTTACTGGACGGAGTAGATATACGAACTCTCAAGCTCAGTTGGCTTAGACAACATACTGGGCTAGTGAGCCAAGAGCCGGTCTTATTCAACGACACAATCCGCGCCAACATATCATATGGAAAAGAAGGTGCAGCATCCGAAGAAGAGATTATCAATGTGGCAAAAGCGGCCAATGCGCATCAGTTCATATCGGGGTTGCCTCAAGGATACGATACAACGGTCGGAGAGAGAGGTATTCAACTGTCGGGCGGGCAAAAGCAACGTGTAGCTATTGCGAGAGCAATTATAAAGGACCCGAAAGTGCTTCTGCTTGATGAGGCAACGAGTGCTTTGGACGCGGAGGCGGAGCGCGCTGTTCAGGAAGCGTTAGATAGAGTTATGGTCGGGAGGACGACGGTGGTCGTGGCTCACCGGCTATCTACAATAAAAGGAGCTGATATTATCGCTGTTCTGAAGAATGGAGTGATCGTCGAGAAAGGAACACATGAGACGCTTATGGGGTTGAGAGGAGCGTATGCTTCGCTTGTAGAACTTCGTATGAGCTCCGAATGATGTAAAATATGATCTTATTGCACTACTTTGAAATAGAATAAGGTGTATAGTCATTAATGTATGTATTTTTATTTCATACTTTTCGTTATTATTTTCTTGTCCATCAAGTGTACATAAAAATGAACGGCTGAAAATGGAGTGATCGTCGAGGCTGAAAATGGAGTGATCGTCGAGAATGGAGTGATTGTCGAGAAAGGAACACATGAGACGCTTATGGGGTTGAGAGGAGCGTATGCTTCGCTTGTAGAACTACGTATGAGCTCCGAATGATGTAAAATATGATCTTATTGCACTACTTCAAAATAGAATAAGGTGTATAGTCATTAATGTATGTATTTTTTTTTTTTTGAGAATAGGTAGCACGCTATCCGCTTCATTTATTGAATATATGAAGTATGAACTAGGCTACAAGTGTGAGACAACCAGGGTCTCGAGTGAAAAAAAAAAAAAAAAAAAAATTCTTCCACAAGCGTAACAACTACTTGAGCCTTATCCCCGCTACGATAGGATCTGTCTGTGTTATGCGAAATATGAGCCTTAATGTACGTGTTTTATTTCATACTTTTCGTTACTATTTTCTTGTCCATCAAGTGGACATAAAAATGAACGGCTGAAAATGAAGTGATCGTCGAGAATAGAGTGATTGTCGAGAAAGGAACACATGAGACGCTTATGGGGTTGAGAGAAGCATATGCTTCGCTTGTAGAACTTCGTATGAGCTCCGAATGATGTAAAATATTCTTATTGCACTACTTTGAAATAGAATAAGGTGTATAGTCATTAATGTATGTATTTTATACTTTTCGTTATTATTTTCTTGTCTATCAAATGGACATAAAAATGAACGGCTGAAAATGGAGTGATTGTCGAGAGAGGAACACATGAGGCGCTTATGGGGCTGAGAGGAGCGTATGCTTCGCTTGTAGAACTTTGTATGAGCTCCGAATGATGTAAAATATTCTTTTTGCACTACTTTGAAATAGAATAAGATGTATAGTCATTAATGTATGTATGTTTATTTCATACTTTTTTGTTATTATTTTTAGCATATCTATTTTTAAAATATCTATTAGAATCAAACAGCCCACGAGATATGCACGTGATCAAAAATTTCCCTAGTCAAAAAAAATAAAAATAAAAACAGAATTGCTCTATTCTTGCTTAATTTTCAATTTTTCACAAATCGTGGGACATCTGTAACCTTAATACCCCTTCATTTTTATCAAGAATTTTTTTCGAGAATTGCTTTTGTTCCTTTTGACGAGAGTAATTCTTGATCATGTGCATCCGTCGTAGTGTTTCATTTTAACAAAATTCCCAAGATACTCCTAAAGAAACGAACACCCACGAGAGACAATCTCTGTAAGATGGGGTGGTCTGGGGGACGGAGTGTGTGTTGTGTGGGGGGGGCGACGAGTCGGTTGATCACCTATTCTCCCAATGTGTGGTTACCAAATTTATCTTGGTCACGGCTTTCGGGGATGTTCGGGTAGAGGATCTAGGTGGGGATGTTCACGGTATATGGGATAGGTGGAAGCGACGGGGCGGTGCACACGCTGCGACGAATGGGCTAGTGGAACTGGCCGCGTGCTGGTGGACTATATGGAAGGCTAGGAATAATTCTATTTTCCGTAGTTTACTGGTAGACCCTGCTTGCGAAGTGTGTAGACTCAAGCGATTGGTCGTTTCGTGGAAGGATATGTTATGATCGGTTTTTTTTTTTTTTTTTTTTTTTTTTTTTTCTTCTCTTGAGGCCCTAGTTGCCTCACCTTTGTAGCCAAATTCATATTTTCGATGAATGAAGCGGGTAGCGCGCTACCTTATTCTCAAAAAAAAAAAAAAAATCCCAATATACCTACTGTTCCTAAAACAAGTGGCAAAGGACTTGGTGATTGATACCCGAGATCCCAAGTTCGAATCCTGGTTGATTCGCATTTTCAGCTAAGTTTATTTTTAAATAAAATAAACAAAGCGAATAGCGTCCTATCTATCTTCCTTTAAAAAAAAAAAACTCCAAGATTACCAACGAAAGGACCTAAATCAAACAGTTTCTAAGTTTGAGGGGTGCAACCAAAAGAAAAGAAGTTTAGGGGGCCATTTCAAAATAGGTTAAACCTTGGGAGGTGTCTATATATTTTAACTTTTTTAAAAAAGCTTTATCAATCAAGATTACTTAAAAGTTATGAAACATATATAGCACTACTTAAACAATCACACAAGTGAAAAGGTTATAGGTGGTGACTTTTATTTTTTTTCCATGCCTTTTTTATTTTTTATTTTTTATTGTGACTTTCATTGTTCAGATGAGTTGGACCGCGTGTAGGAAACGTCAACGGGTCAGATTTGAGGCAGGTTTTTTAAAATAAATCTGAATTCGATCCCGACTACCAAATTCAAAATTTAAAATTCGAATTCAAATCGATGAATTTTAAACCTTACCAAAAATTCAAAATCAGAACTTGAAAACACCAACTCGAAACAATTATTTCCATTTTCAAACATATATTATATTGGATCTAAAGTTTTAAAATATAAATTCAAATATAACATCAAATATTTATATTTATTATATTATGTAAAATCAATTCCCGTTCGTGTCATGTTTGGGTTCAGGACGAGTACAGACAATATCCATACCTGAATCCAAATCGGACGAGTTTTTGGCTTTTATATCTGTATCCAAAACAATATTCATGTAGGCTTCGTTTGAGATTGCAGGGAGATTGTGTTACGTGTGGTGAGAAAGTACGATGAGAAAATACTCTGTATGTTTCCGTTTTCACATATCGCTATTAGTCATATATTTTCTGTTATCCTACTGGAGAACGTAGAAATATATTTCTATATGTTTTTATTCCAACTCCATTTTATCTAGTAACATTAGATAAATCTTAATACCAAACTAAGCCTTAGTATCAAATAAATCCACCCCGTTCGAATTGGTTTTGGATAAAATTTTGAATATTTGTTTAGAATTTCTTGAAGTGGGGAAAATTTTGTTTGAAATTTGTTTGGGAGTGCGGAAAAATTTCCTGCACTTTGACTTGAAAGTCTTCTCTAAAAAACTTTCATTCCATTTCCTCTCCTCGTGGCCTCATCCAAGAAGCATACAAGAAATTTTGACTCCAACCAATGAGAAATTGCAACCAATTAAAGTTTGATAGTAAAGTGTTTCGCGCTTCATAGCTCAAGTCAAAAATTGCGAATTAAAATTCGAGCACTTGTCACGCATGTCACAATTCGAGCGAAAACTTGCGAAAATTCGAGAACTAAAATGTACATATAGTTTGAGCCAAGAATTTAAGTGTCGTGGCACGGGGTCGTGCCGGAAACTTGCCGACACTGTACGACACGGTGCGTGCCGAGCCGTGCCATTCAAAAAAATTCTTATGTGCCGGCACATAATAGCATGAAATATTTATTTTCTTTAATAACAAAATATTCTAACTATTTATTACGTCTTTTTATCACATCTTTTGAATTTTATTGAAAAAATTACTTATTAATTTAAAGAATAGAGAGTTTTGAGCTGTGTTATTAGTACGGGGTCTATATCGTGATTATATCTTATTGGTACGGTACGGCACGGTGGATACTGTCCGTGCCGACGGGCACTTAAAACCTTGGTTGAGTAACAAAGTATAATTTAGAAGGTTTTAAGTACCGTCAGCCGTATCCACCGTGCATCGCATAATAAGATCTCGATACTGACTCCGTCGATACGATGATTCAAAACCCTCTATTCCTTAAATTAGTAAGTAATTTTCTCAATAAAGTTCAAAAAATATGATAAAAAAACGTAATAAATAGTCGAAATATTTTGTTCTTAAAAATAAATATTTTTGTTATTATGTGTCGTGTATAAAATTCTTTTGACGATGTTGTCAAGACGCAGCTTCATCATGTATTGCGTTATTCTGCCAGCAAGTTTCGCCAAGTCATTGAGCCGAAAAATTCTCAAACACGACCTTAATTGGATATGATTAATTAATTATATATGTGTGTTCAGGACTGGGGCGTGGATTAATTCTCAAACAATTGTCGATCGGCAGAACCTCAAAGAAGTCATGTGAAATCGATCACATGTCAGTCTTCCCCAACCTATATGCTCCTTTTTCTTGTCTGCATGCAGTTAATATTTTTGCATAAAGAGAGATGCCATACATACCTGCTGTAGTGTATATATATTACTGGTTGTTTTCAGCGTGGCTCTTTCCTCATTCTCTATCTTTTTGGCACTCCAAGTGTTTGATGAATTGCCTCAGCGGTGGTGAAGTACGTAGCTGTGGTTTAATTGAGCTTATTAATTATCTGCTGGAGGATTATGGCTTTACAAAGTTCATAGCCGAATCGGCGGCGTCGGCGATCATCGAGGATTATGGCTTGACCTAGTTGTAAGTTTTTACTTTGGTATATTATGTCCTAGCTATATATATGCTTGTTAGAAATTAATTTGAAACAAGTGCTTGTCTCAAGAAGCTTAACTTGCTTGCTACTGCTACTGAATTAAAGTGGGCATATTTTGATTTAGTCTTTGATTTCTGAAAAATTATTTTTGAAAATAATTTTCTAGCTGAATTTATTATTATTATTTTTATTTAGCTTGTTTAGTTTCTAAATTTTATCCGAAATTTGTCTTCCCTATTCAAAAAATAAAAATTATACTTTTTTTTTTCCGAAAAACATGCACTGGTTTTCAATTTTTTTTTAAAAAAAATATTTGGGGAATCATCGTTCACTAGGCAAATAATATCGAAAAATCGCATAATTTATTTTCTAGGTACTTCAAATACTCTAGATCAAATTTAATGAAGCCGATTAACAATTCGAAAGTCGCAACATGAAAAACGACCCGAAAGTACTCCGTGCTTTCAGATTAAAGCATCTCCACCATTTTTTCTCTCTATTCTTTGTTCTCTGTTTTTTTTTGTTTCTATACGAAGGTTTCCAAGTGATTGATTGATCAACTGCTTGACTAGTTTTATGGACTGAGTGTCCCAGGCATATATCTTTTTAATCTTTGAAACTTAATAAAGTTTTCAATTATTAAAAGTTATCTAGAATATCCCACAGCAATTTGCCCCACCAAAATGATAAGATCGAGTTGATTTAGGGGGTGTGTTGTTTCTGAAAAAGGGTGATTGTTTTTTTGTTTAATTTCCCAAAAAGCAGTTTTTCACCTTAATTTCTTTTCTTGGGGGATCAATTTAAAAGTCTCCACGATTCTATTCTCAAGTTTCTCCGAACTCATTCCTCCTCAATCCTTTCTTCTTTGCAAGCTGAACCTCTCTTTCCTCATTCTCCAATTTTCTGCACTCCAGGTGTTTGATCAATTGCCTTGGTAGTGGTGAATTCAAATTATGGTTTTAACATTCATAGCCGGAGCGGTGGCGACGGCGATCATTGACAATCTCGTCAAGACATGCTTTTCCTACATCAAGGCTCACCTGGGGCTGCGAGGCGTGCGGGACGAGCTGGAAAGGCTGGAGCTGGCCCTTCCGCAGATCCAGACAGTCTTGACTGCCATAGAGGAGGCGGCGTCGATTGCAGAGCAGAACGAGGCGCTGGATACGTGGCTGTGGCAGCTCAGAGATGCTGTGGAGAACGCGGAGGACGTGCTCGACGAGCTGGACTACTACGAGCTAAAGAAGACTATAAAAGATCGAGATGACAAGGTGCGTGGCATTCTCTCTAAATGCAAGAAAAAGTTTGACCATTTTGTTGATCGTAAATTTAGCAAAGATACATTGAAGCGGTTGAGGGAGGCCGTCAAGGGGTTAGATAGGGTCGTTGCCGGCATGGGGCCACTAGTTCAACTTGTTACTGGGTTATACAGTCCTAGTGTTAAGCGTCAAAGGCTCGAGGAAAGCAAGAATGCTCGCGAGACTAGCTCCTTGGTAATCAAAAGTGAGGTGCTCGGACGAGACAAGGAGACGGGCCTGATAGTCGAATGGCTAATCAAACCGGGAGATGCCGATGCTGATGTCTCCGCTTTTACAATTGTTGGTATGGGTGGGCTCGGGAAGACTACTCTTGCTCAACTAGTCTATTGCGAAGAAAGAGTGCGAGAGTACTTCGACCCGATTATGTGGGTTTGCATTTCTCAGGATTTTGATGTAACTGTGATAACAAGAAAGATTTTAGAATGTTTAAGTAGTGGGAGTTTTGGCGACAAGAGTCTACATGCGCTCCATGAGAATCTTAAACAAAAACTAACGTCGAAGAGGTTTTTGCTCATATTGGATGATGTTTGGAATGACGATAAAACGGCAGAGTGGGAGAAATTGGTTGCTCCTTTGAAATTCGGACAGAGAGGAAGCAAGATCTTGTTGACAACTCGGATGGGTTCAGTTGCGGATATGGCGGCAAAAGTGATGAAATGCAAACGGGAATCATTAAATCTAAATGAGTTGGAGGAGAACGACTATATGTCGCTTTTCAATAAGCATGCATTCCTCGGTGTGAACCCTGATGATTTTAAAAACTTGCAACCGATTGGTGAACATATAGCGAAAAAACTTGGAGGATGCCCATTGGCAATAAAGGTCATGGGAGGAATGCTAAACTCCTGCATGGACTTTGAATATTGGAAGAAAATCTTGGAAGAAGACATCCTGAAATTACAACAAGGAAAGGACGGCATCAGGACAATTTTGAGATTAAGCTACGATCACTTACCCGCAAACTTACAACTCTGCTTTAGATATTGTAGTTTATTTCCGCAGGATCATGTATTTAAGAGGAAAAAGTTGGTCAATATGTGGATTGGTTCGGGTTTGATTCCGCAATCTATTTGTGGCAGGCAAAGGCAGCAAGAGGATATCGGAAAGGAGTATTTAAATCTTTTGACAAGAAAATCATTCTTTACTTGCAAAACCAGTGATAATGGGTTGAAAATTACTAGAGAGTATTTTATGCATGATCTGCTACATGACCTAGCACAATTAGTTTCTCTAGGAGAATGCATCAGAGTTGGAGGTGATGTTTCAGGAATTACTATTCCACGGACAGTTCGACATTTATCTGTTGAAATGGTCAATTTTCTTTCCATCAGAGAGATCTCCAATCTTAAGAACGTGCGCACTCTTGTCATTTTTGTTAAAGAGGATAATAGGCATAATGCAGATCATGCACTTGAATTTCTCGCGGTTATAAAAGGGTTTAAAAAGTTACGCTTATTGATCTTAGATGTGAATTTTGATCCTTATAAATTGCCCGATGCACTTAGTGGCTTGATACACCTCCGCTACCTATCTCTTTCACCAAGGAACGTTGCGAATGAAAGTATTGAGTATAATGGCTTGACCAACTTGGTCAATTTGCGTTCATTTGATGTTCCCCATCATGTGATAAGAAATATTCCTTATATTAGCAAACTACCCTTCATCCACAAATTACATAATTTTATTGTCCGAGAGAAGGATGGTTACAAAATCGGTGAACTAAAGAACCTTAAGGACATTCGTCACCTGTGTATTAGGAGACTTCAAAATGTGAGGACTTCTAAAGAAGCTATGGAGACCAAGTTGAATGAGAAAGAATGTCTCAAATCATTGTCATTGCAATGGTCCAAAGACGGCTCCAATAGTGCAGAGGCTGATGAACAGCTCCTCGATAACCTCTGCCCTCATATCAATCTCAAGAAAATGCACATCGAACAATACCAAGGTGCTAAATCTCCATGTTGGATGACAGGTCTGTCGCTCATCAATTTGACAGCTATCAAACTGATGCACTGTAAACGATGGAAGCACCTCCCGCCTCTTGGGCAGTTTTCTTCGCTCCAATATCTTTGCTTGCAGAGACTGCATGCAATAAAGCAAATAGATTGTTCATTCTTCGAAAGCAGCAGTGGGTGTGCCTTTCCATCATTGAAGGAGTTATTCTTTGTGGACATGCCTAACTTGGAGGAGTGGATTGGAGTGGATGATGGGTGCACGTTTCCTCAACTTCATTCTATATGTATTATTAACTGCCCTAATTTGAGGGAAATTCCTGCTCTGCCTTATGGTCTAGGATACTTGTTGATTTCTAATGTCGGATTGACCGCTCTTCCAACAATAAATCAGGATTACGCAAACAACAATGTAAGCGCTTTATTTTATCAACTTCAAATTTTACCGGAGGTTTAGCTCATTTTCATTTGCCCCCCTTCAGTTCAAAACATATCACTTTGCCCCCTCCCACCTGTGGTTTAGCCTATTTTCACTTTGTCATCCCGTGGTTCAAAAAGTTACACTTTGTCTTCTTTGGTTTAGGTCATTTTTCACTTTGCAATCCTGGGATTTTTTTTAACATTTTTAATTTGGCACGCTATTTTATATAGAATTTGTTTGATGAAATAAAAATTAAACCACAGAAGTGCAAAGTGAAACTTTTGAACTGCAAGGTGGCATGGTGAAAATGAGTTAAATCACACGAGGGGCAATTTGAAGTTTACCCTTATATCAAAACACCAATTCAAATTTGCATAGCTGTGGTTGCCCGGACTTAAATATCTTTTACTTCTTTTCTTTCTTGCAGCTGCAAGAACATTCTCAGACTCTTGAAAAATTAGCCATCGGACATTGTGAAAAGCTCAAATATGTTCCACCAGAGTTTTTTGGGAAATTCAAAGCCATAAAATACTTTCACATAAAAAAGTGTCCGAAGTTGTGTTTTGGGTTCTCAGGCATCCAATTGCCCTCTGTACTGAATGAACTCACTATTGGGTCATGTGGCGACCTTGAGGTGCCACTGCTGTGGTCAGCAGATTTAACCTCTCTCATTGAGTTGGAATTACTCGATTGTGCAAGGATAGCATCCCTTCCCCCAGCACAAGTGTGTGCACGGTGGATGATGCTTTCCCATTTAATAATAAAGAACTGCAAAGAGCTGTTATCATTTGGTGGAATACAAGCTCTCGTATCCCTCCGTTATTTAGAAATTGAAGGGTGCTACAAGTTAATTGAAATTGCCCTGCTGCTACAGCCTCCGTTCCCAAATGATGCTGGCCAAAAAGAGGATGCAGCGGACTGCTTTTTGAAGAATGGTAAACTATCAATTGACCACCACGCGCTCTTGCTCATGGCGCCATTGAGAAGTCTCTCCTCTGTCAGATGTTTCACTCTCTCCGGTGCTTCGCGATTCACCTCCTTACCTGAAGAATGGTTATTGCAAAATCACTCTGCCATCAAAGATTTACGCATATGGAATGCGCGCTCACTACCCCAGAGCATGACAAAACTGTGCTCCCTCGACTTTTTGGGTGTATATAAGGCTAATCTCATCCAGTCATTTCCAGATCTTCCTACTTCACTGCGTACTTTACATATCACCGAGTGTCACCCCGTGCTAAAGGAGCGATGCCAAGAGAATATAGGCCTTGATTGGCCCAAGATTGCCAATATCCCTGATGTGCGGATTGAATAGCATTTGCAGAGGTGATGATAATGATGCATATTGTATGTTTACTTTACCACCCTTCATCTCGCCCACGCTACCCTCTGCAATTAATGCAAATCTTTTCGGTCTTAATGAACTACGTCTCATTCGATCTTAACTAACAAGGTTATTTCATTTGTTTCAGGATTACTCACCTTTTTTCTTATTTCAGATAATGCAGCACGAGTCAGGTTCGTTTTTAATTAGCGTCCTTGATTAGGAATTTTTTATATTTTGTACCCTTACTTTATGCATGGCTTGGATACATAAAAAGGGAATAAAGCACTAATTGCGCCCTATAATTAATACACGATGTTATGCTTACAGGACGGATCGGTCTTCTATTTTATTAGTATTGGACTCATATATGACTCCCATACATGGTCATGATCTATCAATTTATTCATAAGAATATTGAAAAAGAAAGACTAATTTTTTATTGCATGCTTGTGTTCTTCAGTTTTGTTGGTGCAGGATCAGAGTAAGATTCCATGCGTTATTGTGTGTCTATAGCCAAACTAATGTAAAATTTTTAAGAAAGAAATTGCCCTGGAGGTTAAATGCTTCAATTTTGTTTCTCCTCAATTTATATGCGCATATACTAAAGATAATTTTGTGTTTGAATATTCCTGTACAGATAGCAAATCTCGTAGCCTGGTCATAAGCTTGTTTAGTCTTGTGTATTATCCAATGAAGCTGTTAAACATTGTTTTAAATTGTGTTTCAAATTATTATTGGTTTTTTAGCAGTACAACAGGCACCCAAATTAAACTTGTGAACTCAATTGCAGCAGTATAAATCATGCTTTTAAATTTTGTTAAACTTTTTTCAGTTTTTAGTGCAGGTTGTATCGATATTTGGTGTAAATTTGGTGGATGCTCTCGCGATAAGACGTCATAAGAGGAAATGAAAGCTATGCTGCAGGGTTTCGCTATGGGCATCGGCGCTAAATGGATGAAAAATGATTGGGTTTCAAGGGTCTCACGAGTTCCACCCCTTCTGCTCACGATAATTTTGAGAAATCTTGTTTTGTGCTATTTTCTGTTGAATGGGTCTTCCTTCTGTTTTTCTCGGTGTTATGAGCACTACTTCGACCCTCTTGTTGTCTGCAGGCATGTAGCGAGCCTAATGTAAGACTGTTGTAACTTCATTCCCCTTTCTATCTAAATAGGGTTTATCCCTGTTTCCTCAAAAAAAAGCTATGCTGCAGCAGGCATCAACATGCAACCACATCCTGCAATATCTTACATTTACTTTCTTTACATTTTTCAAACGAACTTTAGATTCATTTTGCATCGATTATACAAAAAGACTGAAGTGTTATTGCTTATATATGTTCTATGTTTGGTGGTGTAAGAACCAATTAAAGACTCTTATCGATTTCTCTATATGTAGGAATGTAACAAGACCAAATTAAACTGCCTATGTATTTGTGTGTTTCTACGATGGCAAAATAGCAAATTAATCTCATAGCTTGATGAGCCTGTTTTATTTATTTATTTATTTTTTTCACTGTAATCTGATGTAGTTGTTGAGCTTCTTTGAAGTAGACAAAGTATCCCAGGTCTAAAGTTGTTAATTTAATTTCAGTGGTATAAATTATACTTCAAATTTGGATTTTTTATTGCAATAGACTCCTACAAAACTTTTATTTTAAAAATAGACTTATTAAATTTATATTTATAATTCACCGTTTTTAAAAGCGGTGAATGATTCACCGCTTTTAAAAGCGGTGAATTATTCACCGCTTTCTTTGTTTTTCTTATGTATTTTTATATTTTTATATTGATAAAAGCGGTGAATGGTTCACTGTTTTTATTTTTTTTTCTACTATTTATAAGTAGTTATGAATGCGGTGAATCGTTCACCGTATTTAGAGGCCTATTTTTATAATTATTTTTTTTTAAAAGATTATTTTTATAATTATAAAAATTGATAAGACTATTTATAAATTTTTTTTTTTCAAATTTTGTTAAACTTCTTAAGTTTTTAATGCGGGCTGTATGCCTGTATCGACCTTTGGAGTAAATTTGGTCAGTGCGGCCAACTTATCGTTAAAGGAAAAAAAAGAGCTGCTTACTTCGGCAGGTATCAACTTGCAACCACATCATGCAGCTACCTACTTTTATTCTTTACAATTTTCAAAAAGAAATTAAATATCTTTATGCATTGAAGACGAAAAAATAAAATCAAAACAAAAAATAAATTCAGTTTTCAATTTGTGTAAGTTTGGTTTCAATTCAGCGTTCGCGAACAGTTCATTTCAGTTTCTCTCTTTGGTCTACACTCCTTTTTGTACAGTTTCTTATTTTTCAACTCTCATTCTCTCTCTCTCTCCCTCTCTGAGAGAGAGAGAGTCGGCAGCAGCTTCAGGGTGCGCCGCGCGTTCAGCGCCCCTGCGACGACACCAGTTTCCGCTGCGAGATGCTCGCCGAGATCGCGTCCCTCAGTGGCGGCGACGTTGAACTCGACGAGCGACGACGAAGCGCCAGACTCGAGGAGCGGGGTTTCTCGGAGAAGCCGATGTCCCCCGCCGCCGCTCCGCCTCGCCGAGAAGCCGTTCCCGTTGCCGCTGCGGAACACGCCGGAGAAACCGAGGTCCCCGGCGGCGGGGCCGCCCTTAGCGGAACTACCGTGACGTCGTCGGAGGTGATCTCGCCACCTTCGACGATGTCTCGGCGTTCGACACGCGAGGAAGGAGAAGAGTCGTGTCTCGACATCGCCGTGCCGTAGTAGAGAAGAAAGGTGGCGGTGCAGTCCTGGCAGGATCGGAGGATTCGGGCAGAGGCGGGGGCGGCGGGCTCATTGCCGACGACGTCGCCGGAGCGGGCGAGGGGGTGGCGTTTCCGCCTCCGCCTCTGGGAAGAGAAAGACAAAATGAACGACAAAAAAAAAGAGAGAGAAAAAGGTATATGGACATTTTGGTCAGTTTGCTAAAAAAACAGACCGAATCTGCAAAAACAAAAAAGGTTTCCCGATTTTGCAAAAGCCCAAAATAAGTGAATTTTTTATGCAAAAAGGTCATACATAATTTGAGAGTTATAAAATAGCTTGGGAAGAAGCTACCTTGCCAACTAAGGTATGGACCAATAGGAGCTTGCCATGTGTCCTAAAAAATTTTGGATGTACCATTACAACGTAAACCGACTCTAAATATTGATCAAACATAAGTTTCTATAAAATAATATATTATTTAAATATTTTATATTATATATTTTATTTTATTTTATAGTATTAATTATTAAATATTTCATCAATCATTTAATATTCTGTGCAGTGTATGAAGTATTGGCATGTACAAATGCAAATAATGATTTCTCCTTTTTCTTCGAAGTACGAGTGTACCCTATTAAATATTTTCTACACCAGGTATATATTTGTATATACATCACATGCTTAGTTTTTTTATAGAGATTTTAAAATTTTATCACACATAATTTAAATTATTAAATTTTGTAGATTAGATATGTTTAATTAAATTTTGATATTAAAATATTAGTCATGTAATATAAGCTACGGATATACAAGGTGTTGAAATATTTTCTTCTCTCTTCAATAAATTTTAATAAGGTAAAAATACCGTCACATATTATTCAATTTGAAATAAGTTTTCAAACTTTAATTTTTTGGTTAAAAAATTTATAGAATAGCTATCAAAACTTCTAATTTATCGAATTTTTAAATAAATTTATTAGAATAATTTAACTCTACAAATATTAAAAAATTAAAAAAAAATTAATAGATTGTTTTAGTAATGTATATAGGGCTATTTTATAAATTTTTTTATATTTTTTCTAGTTATAATTTTTTCAATATTATAGATTTAAGTATAATATATTTTAATTGTTTGAAATACTACTGTCCATTGTGCGACCTTGATTCTATACTTCGTGCCAAGATTTTAAATGCGTCAATGACCGTATCCAGATGTCTTTATAGTGCAAATAAGATCTGCGGCACGATCTGAACGTCTTGATGCAGTTCAAAACCGTCTATTCTTTAAATTAGTAAGTAATTTTTTAAATAAAATTTAAAATATATGATAAAAAACTAATAAATAGTTAGAATATTTTATTCTTTAAAAAAAATAAATATTTAAATGCTTTATTGTGCGTTAGCGTAAAATTTTTTGGTCTGCGTATTGCGGTTCGACGCGTCGTATAGTATTATCTTGGTAAGTTTAAGTAGCGATTAGTCTTGCGCACTTGAATCCTTGACTCGTGCTTTATTATCCACCAGTATAGGGGCCAATAATTCGACCATCAGTTTAGTGGTGGCGTGGGGTAAAGAAACACGACCTTTGGAGGCTTGGATGATTCAATTATTCGAGTTCAGGGCTGGGGCGTGGATTAATTCTCAAAGAAGTCGGCAGAACCTCCGGTCAAGCGAAATCACATGTAAGTCTTCCCCAACCTATATTGCTCTTTTCCTTTTCTTACCATAATTACCTGCTCTGTATATTACCTAATATAAGTGAGAGTGATTGTTTTCAGCGTCGCTCTTTCCTCATTCTCTATATATCTTTTTGGCACTCCAAGTGTTTGATGAATTGCCTGAGCAGTGGTGCAGTAGCAGCTGTGGTTTAATTGAGCTTATTAATTATCTGCTGGAGGATTATGGCCTTACCTTTCATAGCCGAATCGGCGGCGTCGGCGATCATCGAGAATCTCGTTAGCACTTGCTCATCCTACCTCGAGGCATGCCCGGCGGCCGGCGGCATGCAGGACGAGCTCGAACGGCTGCAGCATGCCCTTCCGCAGGTCCAGGCAGTCTTGACTGCGGTCGAGGAGGGTGCAATGGTCATGGCGCAGAACAAGGCGCTGGATTCGTGGCTGTGGCAGCTCAGAGATGCCGTGGAGTGCGCGGAGGACGCGCTTGACGAGCTGGAGTACTACGAGCTAGAGAAGACAGTACAAGATCGAGATGACGAGGTGCGTGGCATTCTCTCTAAATTTAGGAGAAAGTTTGATAGTTTCGTTAATTGTATCTTTAGCGATGACACACTGAAGCGGTTGAGGGAGGCCGTCAAGGGGCTGGATCGGGTCGTTGCCGGTATGGGGCCACTCCTTCAACTTGTTACTGGGTTATATGGCCCTGGCGTTAAGCGTCGGAAGATCGAGGAAGTCCGGAATGCTCGCGAGACTAGCTCGTTGTTAACCGAAAGTGAGGTGCTCGGACGAGACGAGGAGAGGGACTTGATAGTCGAATGGTTGATCAAACCGAGAGATACCGATGTCTCTGCTTTTACCATTGTTGGTATGGGTGGGTTCGGGAAGACTACCCTTGCTCAACTAGTTTATAGCGACGAAAGAGTCCGAGAATACTTGACCCGATTATGTGGGTTTGCGTTTCTCAAGACTTTGATGCAACTGTGATAACAAGGAAGATGTTAGAAGGTGCAAGTAGAGAGAGTTTTGGCGACAAGAGTCTAAATGCGCTCCATTATATTCTTAAACAGAAAATTTTGTCGAAGCGCTTTTTGCTCATGCTAGATGATGTTTGGAATGATGATAATACAATAGAGTGGGAGAAATTAGTTGCTCCTTTGAAATTCGGACAGCAAGGAAGCAAGATCCTTTTGACAACTCGAATGGGTTCAGTTGCAGATATGGTGGCAAAAGTGATGCATTGTAAAAGGGAATCTTTAAATCTAAATGGGTTGGAGGAGAGCGACTGTATGTCACTTTTCAATAAGCATGCTTTTCTTGGTGTGAACCCTGATGATTATAAAAACTTGCGACCGATTGGCAAGCAGATAGTGAAGAAGCTTGGCGGATGCCCATTGGCAATAAAGGTTATGGGAGGGCTCCTAAACTCCTGCGTGAGTTATGACTATTGGAAAAGAATCTTGAAAAAAGACATTGTGGAATTACAACATAGAAAGGACGACATCATGACAATTTTGAGATTAAGCTACGATCACTTACCCACAAACTTACAACTCTGCTTTAGATATTGTAGTATATTTCCGCAGGATTTTATGTTTAACAGGAAAAAGTTGGTCTATATGTGGATGGGTTCGGGTCTGATTCCGCAATCTATTTGTGGGACGCGGAGGCCAGAAGATATAGGAAAGGAATATTTAGATCTTCTGACAAGAAAATCATTCTTTACATGCAAAACCAGTAAGCGTGGATTTGAAATTCCTAAATTTTATGCTATGCATGATCTGCTGCATGAACTAGCACAATCTGTTTCTCTAGGGGAATGCATCAGAATAGAAGGTGATGTTGTAGGAAAAACTATTCCACGAACAGTTCGACATTTATCTGTTGACATGGTCAATCTTCTTTCCATAAGAGAGATATCCAATCTTAAGAAATTACTCTTGTCATATCTATTAAGAAGAATCATGATCATAGTGCAGATCATTCACTTGTATTTAACGAGGTTATAAAAGGGTTTAAAAGCTTACGCTTATTCAGCTTATATGTGAATTTTGACTTTCATAGACTGCTCGATGCACTTGACTGGTTGATACACCTCCGCTACTTATCTCTTACCCTATCGCTTCCGCTAGAGGCAGTTATGAATAAAAGTTTCATGAATTTGTTTCCTCAATCTCTTTTTAGGCTTTATCACCTAGTAGTCATGAAGTTCTCGACCCCTATTTTAATGACTTCTAGGAATATTGAATATGACGGCTTGTCTAACTTGGTCAATTTGCGTTTGTTAGATCTTCCTCGTGGTATGATAAAAAATATTCGTTATGTTAGCAAAGTACCCTTCATCTGCAAATTAGAAAATTTTTTTGTTCGTGATGAGCGTGGTTACAAAATCGGTGAACTAAAGAACCTAAGAGACCTTCGTCATCTGTGTATTAGAGAACTTGAAAATGTTAGGACTTCTGAAGAAGCTACGGAGGCCAAGTTGAATGAGAAAGAATATCTCAAATCATTGTCATTGGCATGGTCCGGGGACCGCTGCTATAGTGCAGAGGCCGATGAGCAGCTCCTCGATAACCTCTGCCCACATATCAATCTCAAGAAATTGCGTATTGAAGAATACAAAGGTGTTAAATCTCCATATTGGATGACAGATCTGTCTCTCGTTAGTTTGACATCTATCATACTGGTCGGCTGTAAAGGATGGGAGCATCTCCCACCTCTTGGGCAGCTGCCTTCTCTTAATTATCTTTCCCTACGGGGACTACCTGCAGTAAAGCAAATTGGTTCTTCCTTCTTTGGGAGTGGTGTTGTATGTGCCTTTCCATCTTTGAAGAAGCTGTACTTAGAGTACATGCCAAACTTGGAGGAGTGGATTGGAATAGCTGATGCATGCATGTTTCCTCAGCTTCATACTATGGTAATCTGTGACTGCCCTAATTTGAGGGGAGTGCCTACTCTGCCTCGTAGCCTTAGACTATTGCAGATTACTCATGTCGGATTGACGGCTCTTCCAGCAATAAATCAGGATTGCAAAAATGACAGTGTAAGTTCTCTGTTTTATATTGAACCACCAATTCATATTTCCATTTGCTATCTTACATTTTTACATTTTTTTATTCTGCAGCAGCAAGAACATGTTATGGCTTTTGAAAGCTTAATCATCGAACAATGTGAGAAGCTCAAATATTTCCCAACAGAGTTTTTTGGGAATTTTAACCCTCTAAAATTCCTGAGTATAGAAAAGTGCCCGATGTTGACAAAATGTGGGATCTTAGACATCCAACCGCCTTCTGTACTCGATAGACTCATTATTGGGTCATGCGGCGACCTTGAGGTGGCGTTGCTCTGGTCAGCAAATTTAACCTTTCTTACTTGGTTGGATTTACTTGATTGTGCAAGTGTAGCATCCCTTCCCCCAACACAAGTGTGTGCACGATGGTCAATGCTTTCCCATCTAGCAATAAAGAACTGCAAAGAACTATCATCATTTGGTGGAATACAAGCTCTCGTATCCCTCCGTTCTTTAGAAATTGAAGGGTGTGATAAGCTAATTGAGGTTGCCCTGCTGCAGCCTCCATTTCCAAACAATGTCAGCCAAAAGAATCCGGTGGACTGCTTTCTGAAGCTTGGTAGACTATCAATTGACCATCATGCGCTCCTGCTCATGGAGCCATTAAGAAGTCTCACCTTCATCAGTAGTTTGACCCTCTCTGGTGCTTCGCAACTGACCTCCTTACCTGAGGAATGGATACTGCAAAATTGCACTGCCCTCAAATTTTTAAGCATAAGGAATGCAGTCTCCCTTCAGTCCCTATCCCAGAGCATGACAAAACTGCGCTCCCTCGAGAATTTGGCTGTATATAATGCTAATCTCATCCGGTCACTTCCAGATCTGCCTACTTCGCTGTGTGCTCTATGCATCACCGGGTGTCATCCTGTGTTGAAGGAGCGATGCCAAGAGAATGTAGGCCTTGATTGGCCGAAGATTGCCAACATCCGTTATGTGAGGATTGAATAGCATTTGCAGATCGTGATGATGCATATTGTACGTACACTTTACAGCCCTTCATCTCGCCCATGCTGCCCTTTGTTATTATTGCAATTCACTCTGGTCTTAATGAACTACTTCTCATTCAATCTTAACGAGTTTATCTCATTTAATTGTTACAGGTTTACTTTAACTTTTTTCTGGATACTGCTCCTTTTTGGATAATGCAAGAGCAGTCAGGTTCGTATTTAACTTAGCAGACTCAAAAGAATTTTAATTTACAGTTTGGATACATAAATTAGAAGTACGTGGTGTTCACAGGACTAGTGTGATTGTAAAGATAGGATTATATCTGATTAGCCAATGCATCAATCGAGCACCTACCTTCCATATCTAAATTAGAAGTTAAATAAATTTCTGTCTCAATACATCTCATGCTCTTCATTTCACATGCTACTGGTCAGTGGTTACATCTTGCTAGGCCTGAACATTGAAGCAATGGATTAGTCATGTAAGACAAACAATTCAATGATTATTATAAATATATCGCCCCAGTAATTACTTAATTTCTTCAATTAAACATGACTAGTTGTCTAGTAATTTCTTTCCAGGGGGGAATTGGAGAAGCGCGACAAAGCATTCGAGTTGTTTTAAGGTAATAAGGATTAGGACATCCTTCGTTCTTAACTGCGTGCATGTGTTCTTCTATTTTCTTGCGCATGTGTTCTTCTATTTTCTTGGTGCAGGTTTAGAGAAAGATTCTATGTAATATTGGATTTTCTTTCTTTTTATTTTCTATTCCCAGATGAGTGGAAAATGTTTAAGAAAGAAATTATCCTCTTTTGGAGCAAATTAAGAGGTTAAGCTTAAGTGCTTGAACTTTGTTTCCCCTCACTTTATGTGCATTTATCCTAAAGAAAATTGAATCTTGTTTAGCAAACCTCATTGCATGGTGAGCTTGTTTTGTTTGTGTCTTATCTGATGAAGTTGTTAAGTTTCTTTGAAGTAGCTTAAACACCTAATCTGAAAACTGCTTCTTTGAATTAGCTAGCTTCTTTATCAATCTTCCAAAAAAAAAAAATTTTTTTTTCCAAATGCATTGAAGACAGAAAAACACATTCAGAACTGAACCATTTCGGCAAATGCTGTTCATGTTCCGTTCAGTCTTCCATCTGTGTAAGTTTGGTTTTCATTCGGATTTTTCGAACAATGCATTTCAGTATTCCTTTTCTATCGGTACCGAGTTCACTCCACTGTGCAGCTCCCTGTTTTTCCCCCTTTTTTTTTTTTTTTTTTTTTTTTTTTTAATTTACATCCTCTTAACTTCTTTTTTCTTTCCGAGTTATTTTAGTTTGTTTAAGTGAAAACTTTGTTAAGTTTCATGGCTCTATTAACTGTCGGTTGATTCAGTATGGAAAATGTTTCTTGTACACCCAAAAAGAAATGTACATCTTATACCTGCAATTTTAGGATTGATAAAAATTGAATTGGTTTTTAATAAAATTTTAAAAAATTGATGTGACAAAAATGACCTTAGAATAGAGTGAGTGTAAAATGCCACCCCACTTTAGAGTGTATCTGTAGCATTGCTCTTAAAGTATTAGTTTTTTTCGATAATTCAATATTTTTTGAAAATAATTTTTAGCAGTTTTACGAGAAATCAAACTGTATGCACCGCCCCTATATATGATCCCATAAGTTTGATCTAAAATATCTAAAGAGCATATACTGGAAAAATTATGAATTTTTAAAAGGGTAAGCTTCAAATAAGCTTCAAATAAGCTTTTATTTACCATTTCATTTCATGGTACATAGAGTTGCATTTTACTGCTACGTGGTTTATCGCATATTTCACTTTGTCATCATTTAATTATTTTCAAAAATTTTACTTTGCCACTTAATTGGATATAGAATTTTTTAATAAATAAAAATTAAATCGCAGGAGAGTAAAGTGCAATTTTTTAAATTATAGGATGACAAAGTAAAAATGTGCTGTACTTCAAGGGCGCAATTTGAAGTTACCAAAACGAAACCTCCGGTGTCGACTGTCGAGTAGTCTAGAGAATTAATAGTAAATAAAAAAAAAAGAAAGTTTTTTTCAATTTATAAGAAATCGGAGTCTTTTTTTTATTTTTTATTTTTGTCTGTACATAGGCCAATTAAATACAAAAAGTGCAGCCAATAATTAATTCCCTTGTGCAATTACTTCTACGTTAATAAGTTTTCAATGAGTAACTTTTTAAAATCCAAGCCCAATTAAACTAACGTGATGACTATATATTAAAAAATAATAATACAACTAGTGTATTTACCGGCACATATTATCAATGTAACGCCCCAACTTTAAGTCCCATCCTGTGACTACTCCTAAAGACGCTTAACTCTCTCTTAACCTCTTGGGCCTTGCACCATCCAAAATCTTGCGGATTAAGAGTTTAGCCCTATTATATCTCATATATAGGACTATCAGGGTCTCACGGTCTCCTCTTTTAAGCCACCGACGTCCTCGTCGTGCTCGGACTCACAAGTACCGGGCGATGTGAGACTCGTCTCGCTAGCCCGTCATCCGCACTGGCTCAGAGACTCGTCTCACACTTTATTGTGGCTCGATACATCCGTAACGCCCAACTTCCCGTCACCCATCCTACTACTCCGTCTAGCACGCTTAACTCTCTTAACCTCTCTTGGCCACCACCCAAAATGCTTAAGCCGGGTTAAGAGTTTAGCCCTATTATATCTCATATATAGGACTATCTGGGGTCTCACAATCAAAATATTAGATTCTTAATCCAATCCAACTCATCTTAAACAGAAACTATCAACTAATTTTAAAAAAAAACTGTAAAATAGGTTAAAAATAGATTAAAAAAATAAAAAATATAAACAGAAGGAGAAAAAGAAAGAAAAGATAGAAAAATTCTAAGGCGCCTTTATCTCCGTCATTGCCCACGCTTTCTTCCGTAGCCGTCTTGGTCTCCATGCCATCACATTTACCGCATTCGTCACTGCTATGACCTGAAGCATCTTCCACGCCTCATGCTAAATGAAAAGAAGATAATACATCAAAATTAGAAATTTAAGAAAAATGAATAAATAAATAAATAAATAAATAGATCCCACACCTTTTGCTAAATGAAGGAAATTGTAATTTATTATAAAAAACAAAATAGGATTTCATTTTTATAACATGCATAGGAGAGATGGAGCTTTTGCGTGAGTTTTTATGGTTGGGTGGACAATTAATTAAGCGTTACATGCATGAGAAAAGGCAAAGGGTTAGGTCTTTTGGATTGGTTTCTAGATTTACGGTTTAGATAGGATTATTAATTGATGAAATGTTAATGTAGAATTAATTGATGAAATGTTAATTGATGAAATGTTAATGAGTCAGTTATATACTAAACGTATAGTTGGAGAGGAAAGGGGATGGGAAGAGGTGGGAGAGAGAGAGTTATTAAAAAAAAAAAAAATCTATGTATGTATGTATATGTATGTATGTATGTCACGCCCCGGGTTGCATATTCACCGGGCACGCCGACAAATCCGCCGTATACAACAGAATTTCTTCTGTATACGACGCGTAGGCTATACTGTATAAACATACAATGCTACAAACGATAGCATAGAGTGAAATAAACTATAAACGAGACGGTAGGAAAAACCACAACTTTATATACATACAATCGCAGAAACAAAAGAACACCACTCGCTCCAGCGAGGTCAACTGTATGGACAAAAGTGTCCAACCAAAAACTATCGCTACCTGCAGTGGAATCCTCTAACTCGGCACTCGACGGGGAAGGGCTCTGGCTCGCGACGCCTTGCCTCGTCCAGGCTCGAGACGGACGGCGGCGCGCAACGAAGGCCACTGCCTGTGGAAGAAAGAGGGCGTGAGAACTACTATAAAAACAAGTAGTCCTCAGTGGGTACCGCCCTAAACACATCGGTCCACCCACTAAGTCTACGGGGTAAGCAAGAAAGCAAAAGGAGTGGAAACCCTCAACGGCTAAAAACCCCTATATTATCTGCTCTAAACCACTCTACGTAGAACAAGTAAAAGGCGACCCAATCTTACGAGGACGTGAAAGCACCCGTCCCGCCGTCGAAGCAACACTACAACTACCCCGGGGGTAGCTAGCGGAGAGCAACCCACAACGAGGCGCGGCGACACCAACGCAAAAGCACTAAGCCGGACTCGGAGCGGCACTCGTGGGCGCGAACCAACCGAGTATGCAAGCGTATCTCTGTCGAGCTCAATCTGGCTCTCACAGGCATAGTCAAGTACACAGGGTCCAAGAACTAACACACCACGTGCCCCTTGGCACAACCGGTAACCAAACAAGACATCGGGTCCCCCGTCAAACCCCGACGGTGCCCGACAACCAAAGACGACAAGACTCATTGAAAAGTGAGCTCGCATCCCCAAAGACGAGCGTAAAAGCAAACTACACTACTCGTATTCATCGCACTCCCCGGCGATGATACGGCACAAAACGGCTCCTAGAGCTAAATCCGGTAGTGTAGGCTAATGACGATCCAAAACGTGGTTTTCTCCTAAGTCAAATCCAAGTCCAACATGTATAATATTAAATATTCGCTAAGCATGATTCAATTTCAGATTACTCTACGATAATCATGCATTCAAGCTATCACGTACTGGTCGAAACAGAAGTTTACACATGTTGACTATTATACTTAGGAGTATTCCGATGTAAACCCACCTCGATAGCAAACTCCTGGCAGCGAAGGAAGGTGGCCCGCGCCAAAGTGATCCCTCACTGGTCCGCTGAAGTCCGAAGTCTCCCGCTGCGAAGAGGCAAATGCACGATTTCACAAATTCTGTCCGGAAAACAGCGGCTGAGAAAAGCTTAAAGTTAACCAAGCTAACCTTATCCAAATTCAGCGATCCACGGCTCAAAATCTTCGTCTCGCAGTCTAGAATCCAATGGTCCAAGAATCGCTGGATTTCGCCACTTCTGCGCGGAGTACGAGCCGAAACACAAAAAGTCGACGCTGGAATCTGCAGTTCGGCACATCAAAATCTGCTCGCAGAACAGCAACTCAGTAAAGATGGGGTCCGAATGGGCAAACCTGCTCCAAATCCAGCGAGTAAGGTCTCGTTGGAATCGTCTGGAAGTCGCGGATCCAACGCCCCAAGTTTCGTCGCGTTTCGACTCTCCTACACAGAGATATGGTCAAAACTCCGCGGGTCGACGGTGCTGCCAGCAGCAGTTCGAAAATCCAGGAAATAGATGCAACGGAGGGAAACGTGATGGGTTACTCACCTCGAAACAAGCCCTAGAACCGTCGCTGAGTCGAGGTCGGTGATCCCGCACGCACGATAGGCTCCCTCGCAGCGTCTCGTCGTCGAAAACTCGCTCGATCCGCTCCGCGGCGCGTCGTCGGCGAAGCTCGGTCCTCTCTTGAGCTTGAGGGGAGAAGAAGAAGAAGTAGCAGCAACAGCAGCAGCTAAAGAAGGAGAAGAAGATGGAGGGGAATGCCTCCTCTCTCTCCTCTCTGCTCAGGGTAAAGGGGAGGTGAGGGGTGATGTGACAAGTGCCCAAAAAGTCAAACTGCACCATACCTCTGCTTTGTACCGGTACAAAACCCCACTTGTACCGGTACAAACAGGCAACCCGAGAGCCTAACTGCGCAGGGCTATACCGGTATAGCTCTGGTGGCTATACCGGTATAGCAACCGTTGCTATACCGGTATAGCAACCGACTTGTACGGCGACTCACGAAAAACCTGCTATTTGCGATTTTCGTGACACACGCCGTCTCGCGTTCCCACGGGGCCCGTTTAGCGTCTATTTGGCGCTAACGCGACCCAGGCTGGTCCCGACACTCTCCAGAGCCGTCGTCAAGCCTCAGGTGCAATCTTCCAGGTCTCTACAATGTATGTATATGTTATGTATGTATGTATGTATGTATGTATGTATGTATGTATATACACATTGTGGATTGAAGTGGATTGAAGGATTTCTTGTCACGTGGCAAGAATTATTGTGGAATCATAGTTTTTTATAGATATTTTGAAAAAAAAAAAAAAGTAGAAGAAAACCTTTTACTGTAACATAATGTAAAAGCAAAAAATCAATAATTGTCTTTAATTCACCCAAAAAGTACTAGTTAAATTTTAGAGTAAAATACAGAAAATTTTTGTGTAAATATATATCATGTCATTTTCTTCTATTTTCTAAAAATCTGTATTTTTTTCTCTTTGAATTTTAAGTTTATGCACTTGAACCCCCTTGTTGTCAGGGTTCTATCATTGTTCTATCTATTTCTTATAATTAATGACTGGAAATACCGAGTGAGTAACGATAGTTTTGTCATTTCACCCAATTCGTTAACATCGTAATTCTCTAATAAAGACATATTTAAAATTTTAAAAGAAAAAATATAAAATTTTAAAAAATAAAAAGAATATCTTAATCTTAATTTTAGTCTAAATTTTTCTGGATTTTAGTCTAAATTTTAATCTTAAGACCTCTACAAGGGAGGTAGTTGATGTGATTATATGCAAACAATAATTTCTTCCTCATAAAGGGTGTGGAAGTTGGGGGAGGGCCAATTAATTCCTCTGCCCACAATAATTGAGTTTGGTTGATAGCTACCCAAGGCAGACAAATTTTCTGCACGCGTATTGACTTGTAAGTCTTCTCTATATATGAATAAAAATTAGGAGACAAGGGCCCGGCGGGATTCAAACTCGGGACCTCCCATTCTGATATCGTATTAAACAATCTGAAATGATCATTATACTCTAGAAACTTAAGTTATCGGAAAATAGTGTTATGTTTGGGCTCAACGCTTTTTAAGAGGTTCGAGGTGTGGATTTGATTTAAATAGGAAAAAAAAAATTAAAGGCCTGTTTGGTAGTCGAAATAAAGGGTTACTTATTCAACGTAAGAATATTATAGTGTGATTGTAAAAAAGGAATTTAATTTTTGCTGCTTGAGATATTCATGATTTGATAGTATAATTTATATTTCACCTCCGGGATGATTTATTTATCCAAAAAACAACTTGAATGCTAAATATACGTAATATCTAATTTAGACATTTGATCACACTTTTCATCCCCCAAATATATAAACTTCTCTGTTAGAAATCGGAACGTCGAAAAATAGATTCAGAAAATAATTTGATGCGAGAAAAGAAAAGATAAAGCGGAAAGAGCACACCGATGTTTACGTGGTTCGAACGGCCTACGTCCACGAAGACGGAAAGAAATACTTTATTAATGTCGAAAAGGCGGAGTACAAAGAAGATCTCCCAAAATACCAAAACTTAATTGGATCCGAAACGCCGCAACAAAACAACTCCAAACGCTGCTTCTGTCTCACACCAATCCGTACGGACCAACCTTGATTAGAGCATACAGGATACGGCTCCTCAACGGGCTCTCTCTCTACCCAATCCGTACGGACCAACCTTAATTAGAGCATACAGGATACGGCTCCTCCCAAGAGACTTAATTAATTAGACTTAGGTCTAATTAATATTGCGGCGTCATTAGAGCTTGCCTCTAATTAGTATTGCTACTTCCGCAAGGATGAACCACCAACATCTCAATTAATTTGCATGGCTCTTAATTTGGTCGCGCCGATTAATTTGGCCGTAGCATGTATATATAATACATGTCTCCTAATAAGAGTCTAATTCTAGTTCTACTAGAATTATCCTCCTAATTATAATCCATATATGCCAAATTAAATAATCCCAATTAGATTAGGATTTATCTCCAAATTAGATAACTACAAATCTAAACCAAATATTAACAATCTCCACCTTTGTTTAATTTGTAGTTTAGCCACCGCTATGTCGAGATCACCAGAAAAACTCTACCTTGAATTTAATTCGTCTCAATGCTACTTAACGCTCCGTGCTCCGTCTTCTCCAAACGCCCCATAGGGCCTCAAGTGCCGCCAACTGCTACCAAGTCCAAACAGTGTTTGAACTTGGCAATAATAAGAGACTTAGTAAACATATCCGCCAGATTGTCCTCAGTACCAATTTTCTTAACAGTCACTGTGCGCTTCCCAATCACATCCCGAACAAAGTGAAACTTTACATCGATGTGTTTTGTTCTCTCATGGAACATCTGATCTTTCGACAAATGAATAGCACTTTGACTGTCCGAATAAACAATCGTCGGATCCCAACAAGAAGTAAGCTCTCCAAATAAGCCTCTTAGCCACATAACTTCCTTCACACCTTCTGTCATAGCAATATATTCCGCCTCCGTCGTAGACAAGGCGACAATAGGTTGTAGTGAAGCTTTCCAACTAACTGCACATCCGCCAATAGAGAAAACGTAACCTGAAAGTGATCTCCTCCTATCCAAATCACCTGCAAAATCCGAATCAACATATCCAACCACACCATCCTTACACCTCCCAAACTCCAAACAAGTGCTAGTGGCACCTCGTAAGTATCTCAAAATCCACTTAACAGCCTGCCAATGAGCCTTACCAGGGATTGGTCATATATCTGCTAACCATGCTCATCGCGTAGGAGATGTCCCCGTGTGCAAACCATGGCGTACATGATGCTCCCGATCGCACTAGAATATGGAACATGTGACATGTACTCCCGCTCATCATCGGATCGGTGATGCCTCGGCCGAAAGTTTGAAATGCGCCGCAAAAGGAGTGCTCACCGGTTTTGCGTCTGTCATTCCGAAACGCCTTAAAATCTTCTCTATATATTTCTCTTGTGTCAAATGCAGTAGTCCTGACTTGTTGTCCCTCTTAATTTCCATACCAAGAATTTTCTTAGCAGCACCTAGATCTTTCATTTCAAACTCACCCTTCAATAAAGTCTTCAATTTATTTATCTCAACTATGTCGCTAGAAGCAATTAACATATCATCGACATAGAGCAACAAATATATGAAAGATCCCTGATCAAGCTTTCTGAAATAAACGCAACTGTCACGCTTGCTTCTGGAGTATCCGTGACCTGTCATAAAGGAGTCAAACCGCTTGTACAATTGTCGAGGAGACTGCTTTAAGCCCTAAAGCGGCTTCTTTAACAGGCAAACCTGGTCTTCCTTCCCTTCAACAATGAATCCTTCCGGCTGTTTCATATAAATTTGTTCCTCAAGTTCTCCATGCAGAAAAGCTGTCTTAACATCAAGCTGCTCAAGATACAGGTCATTCATGGCTACTAACGATAAAAGAACACGAATAGAAGTATGCTTCACGACGGGTGAGAAAATATCATTGAAGTCAACACCTTCTACCTGACTGTAGCCCTTAGCAACTAAACGAGCTTTATACCTTGTATCTTCCACGCCGGGGATTCCGTCCTTTTTCTTGAAGACCCATTTACAGCCAACAATTCTCTTGCCTGAAGGCGGTTTTACTAACTCCCATGTGCGATTCTTATGGAGAGACACCATCTCCTCATTCATCGCCACCAACCACTCTGCAGAATTGGCACCTGAAATAGCTTGATTATACGTAGAAGGCTCACCTTCTTCTTCTGTGTCTTGTGCCACTGAAAGAGCGTACGCAACCATATCTTCATAACCATATCTCTGCGGTGGTTTAATCTGTCTCCTCGCTCTGCCTATAGCAATGCTCTGCCTCTCAACTTGTGGGGTTTCAGTTACTGAGGTGTCCGCTGACTGAACTTGTTCTGACTGAGAAGAATCCTGCGACTGAACTATGCCATCGGTCTCTACCTCCACCTGCTTGCTAGCACTCGGGGTCTCATCAGAAGAAATAGGGTTAGGATATAACATAACAGATTCATCAAATGTGACATCCCTACTAATAATTAATTTAGACGATTCAGGACACCACAATCTATATCCCTTAACCCCCGATGCATAACCAATAAAAATACACTTTTTAGCCCTAGGTTCTAACTTGCCTTCATTTACCTGAACATAAGCAGGACAACCAAATATTCGCAAATTAATAATCATGGCCAGACCATACCTCCTCCGGAGTTTTGTAATCAAGTGCCGAATGTGGAGATCGATTCACCAAATAGCATGCTGTAAAGATCGCCTCTGCCCAGAAACTCTTCGCTAAGCCAGCATTAGAGAGCATACAACGAGCTCTCTCCAAAAGAGTTCTATTCATCCGTTCGGCCACCCCGTTCTGCTGTGGAGTATGCCTGACGGTCTTATGTCGAACGATCCCTTCCTTCTTGCAGAATTCTTCAAACTCTGACGAACAGAATTCCAAACCATTGTCGGTCCTTAATCTCTTGATCTTCTTTTCAGTTTGCTTCTCGATCATGACCTTCCATTGCTTGAAATAATTGAACACCTCATCCTTACTTTTCAGAAAGAACGCCCACACTTTACGAGAATAATCGTCAATAAAAGTCAACATATATCTAGCACCACCATGAGTAGGAGTACGAGAAGGTCCCCAAAGATCAGCATGGATGTAGTCCAGAGTACCTTTTGTCCGGTGAACTGCGGCCTTAAAGCTGACTCTCTTTTGTTTGCCAAGAACACAATGCTCGCAGAAATCCAATTTTTCTAAACTCTGACTACCAAGTAGACCTCTCTCGCCCAACTTCATCATACCATATTCACTCATATGGCCCAGTCGCATATGCCATAATTTGGTGCAATCCGAATCTGACATAGAGGAAGAAGTCACCGCTGCAGAACCTGTCACAGTGGAACCCTGTAGAACATATAACATGTCGGACAACTTGGCCTTCATCACTACAAGACTCCCTTTAGCGACCTTCATTAATCCGTCAGCTGAAGAATACTTAAAGCCTTTAGTATCAAGTGTACCCAATGAGATCAGATTTTTTCTTATATCCAACATGCGAACCTCGGATATAGTCCTCACTACTCCATCGAACATTCGTACACAAGACCGATTCCAATAATCGTACACTTAGAGTGATTTCCCATCAATACATCTCCAGCTTCAAAAGGCTTGTACGTCGAGAACCATTCTCTATGCGCGCAGATATGAAAGGTACATGCGGAATCCATAAGCCACTCATCCTGTCTGTGTGTCTTATCCGTAACTGTGAAGACGATATCATTTTTATCTGATTCTCCTGCTGCAACACTTGCTTCTGCTTCAGTATTGGTGCTTTTCTGACCTTGATTCTTATCACCATTATTCTTCCGCTGCTCTTTATTTTTCAACTTGAAACAATCAGCTTTTATGTGACCCTTCTTCTTACAATAACCACAAATCAGATTCCTGTGTTTTGACTTTGATCTTGATGTACCTCTATTACCGGAACCCTTCTCCCGAGACCTCCCTCTAGCGACCAAACCTTGTCCTGAAACTCCACCTGTCTCGTTGCTTATCTACATGTCAATTCTCTCTTTTGAAAGTAAAGAGGATTTAACATCATCGAGACATAGAGTATCTCGACCAAACAAGAATGTCTCACGAAAATTCTTGTAAGAGGGTGGTAGAGAACATAATAATAAAAGGGCTTCATCTTCCTCCTCAATTTTGACATCTATCGAGCGAAGATCCATAATAATAGAATTAAATTCATCTAAATGCGACTTAATAGAGGTACCTTCCGCCATGCGAAACATGAAGAGACGTTGCTTCAAATATAACTTGTTGGTGAGAGATTTCGTCATATAAAGAGACTCCAATTTAAGCCAAAGCCCTGCAGTGGTCTTCTTATCCAAGACCTCGCGCAATACCTCATCGGATAAACATAATTGTATTGCCGTAAGAGCTTTGCCATCAATCTCCTCCTTTTGCTCCGCCGTCAAAGAATCGGGCATCTTTTCTTTTCCCAACAGTGCCTTCTGCAATCCTTGCGGCGTCAATATAGCACGCATCTTGACTTGCCATAATGCGAAACTGTTGGACCTGTCAAATTTCTGAATCTCGAACTTCGTCGTCATCTTAATCCTCAAAGGGAATAGAAAGGCTCGATACCGCTTTGTTAGAAATCGGAACGTCGAAAAATAGATTCAAAATAATTTGATGCGAAAAAGAAAAGATAAAGCGGAAAGAGCACACCGATGTTTACGTGGTTCGGCCAACGGCCTACGTCCCACGAGGCGAAGACGGAGCAAATACTTTATTAATGTCGAAAAGGCGGAGTACAAAGAAGATCTCCCAAAATACCAAAACTTAATTGGATCCGAAACGCCGCAACAAAACAACTCCAAACGCGGCTTCTGTCTCACACCAATCCGTACGGACCAACCTTGATTAGAGCATACAGGATACGGCTCCTCAACGGGCTCTCTCTCTACCCAATCCGTACGGACCAACCTTAATTAGAGCATACAGGATACGGCTCCTCCCAAGAGACTTAATTAATTAGACTTAGGTCTAATTAATATTGCGGCGTCATTAGAGCTTGCCTCTAATTAGTATTGCTACTTCCGCAAGGATGAACCACCAACATCTCAATTAATTTGCATGGCTCTTAATTTGGTCGCGCCGATTAATTTGGCCGTAGCATGTATATATAATACATGTCTCCTAATAAGAGTCTAATTCTAGTTCTACTAGAATTATCCTCCTAATTATAATCCATATATGCCAAATTAAATAATCCCAATTAGATTAGGATTTATCTCCAAATTAGATAACTACAAATCTAAACCAAATATTAACAACTTCTCAAATATATAATGAAATTATAAAACGAACAAAACATTCGTGTATCCAGACATGACCAAAATAAACAATGATGTACTAAAAGGACCTAGACGAAAAGTGTGCCGAGAAATGGTTCTATATTTTCCGATAAGACCGCAAAATTTATATATGATAATTTTTTATAAATAAAAATCAAATATTTTTTCATCACATTTTCTTGCGGTAGGTATCACTCAATTTCAGTAAAGTCTAAAATATTGTACATGGTGGATAACAAAGAAATATTTAAACACCAGGTGCCAATAATTAATTGTGCGCCTGAGTAGGTAGCGGTGAAGTCGATCATGGCTCTAACCTTCATAGCCGAATCCACAGCGTCGGCGATCATCGACAATCTTGTCAGCAGATGCTTTTCCTACCTCGAGGTGTACCCGGCGACCAGCGGCATGCAGGACGAGCTCGAAAGGCTGCAGCACGCACTTCCGCAGGTCCAGGCAGTCTTGACTGCGGTCGAGGAGGGTGCGCCGGTCATGGCGCAGAACAAGGCGCTGGATACGTGGCTGTGGCAGCTCAGAGACGCCGTGGAGAACGCGGAGGACGTGCTCGACGAGCTGGAGTACTACGAGTTACAGAAGAAGACTATACGAGATCGAGATGACAAGGTGCGTGGTATTCTATCTAACTGCAAGAGAAAGTTTGATAGCTTCGTTAATTGTATCTTTAGCGATGACACACTGAAGCGGTTGAGGGAGGCCGTCAAGGGGTTGGATCTGGTCATTGTCGGTATGGGGCCACTCCTTTATCTTGTTACTGGGTTATATGGCCCTCGAGTTAAGCGTCAGAAGCTCGAGGAAATTAAGAATGCTCGCGAGACTAGCTCCTTGCTAACCGAAAGTGAGGTGCTCGGACGCGACGAGGAGAGGGACCTGATAGTTGAATGGCTGATCAAACCGGGAGATGCCGATGTCAATGTCTCCGCTTTTACAATTGTTGGTATGGGCGGGCTCGGGAAGACCACTCTTGCTCAACTAGTCAATTGCGACGAAAGGGTGCGAGAGTACTTCGACCCGATTATGTGGGTCTGCGTTTCTCAGGACTTTGATGCAGCTGCGATAACAAAAAAGATGTTAGACAACTCTTGCTCAACTAGTCTAAATGCACTCCATGAGATTGTTAAACAGAAACTTACATCGAAGAGGTTTTTGCTTATACTAGATGATGTTTGGAACGATGATAAAATGACGGAGTGGGAGAAATTGGTTGCTCCTTTGAAATTCGGACAGAGAGGAAGCAAGATCCTGTTGACAACTCGGATGGGTTCGATTGCGGATATGGCGGCAAAAGTGATGAAATGCAAACGGGAATCATTAAATCTAAAAGAGTTGGAGGAGAGCGACTACATGTCGCTTTTCAATAAGCATGCATTCCTTGGTGTGAACCCTGATGATTATAAAAATTTGCAACCGATTGGTGAACATATGGCTAAGAAACTTGGAGGACGCCCACTGGCAATAAAGGTCATGGGAGGAATGCTGAACTCTTGCATGGACTATGAATATTGGAAGAAAATCTTGAAAGAAGACATCACGAAATTACAACAAGGAAAGGACGGCATCATGACAGTTTTGAGAATAAGCTACGATCACTTACCCACAAACTTACAACTCTGCTTTAGATATTGTAGTTTATTTCCACAGGATCATATGTTTAAAAGGAAAAAGTTGGTCAGTATGTGGATTGGTTCAGGTCTGATTCCGCAATCTATTTGTGGCGGGCAAAGGCCAGAGGATATCGAAAAGGAGTACTTAAATCTTCTGACAAGAAAATCATTCTTTACTTGCGAAACCCGTGATAATTGGTTGAAAATTACTAAAAAGTATTTTATGCACGATCTGCTGCATGACCTAGCACAATCTGTTTCTCTAGGAGAATGCAAAAGAATAGGAGGTGATGTTGCAGGAAATATTATTCCAAAAACAGTTCGACACTTATCTGCTGAGATGATAAATCTTCGTTCCATCGGAAAGATATCCAATCTTAAGAATGTGCGCACTCTTGTCATTTCTGTTAAAGAGGATAATGAGCATAATGCAGATCATGCTCTTGAATTTCTCGAGGTTATAAAAGGGTTTAAAAAGTTACGCTTATTGTTTTTAGATGTGAATTTTAACCCTTATAAACTGTCCGATGCACTTAGTAGCTTGATACACCTCCGCTACCTATCACTTCCAAGAGGGTTCGTTCTGAACGAAAGTATTGAATATGATGGCTTGACCAACTTGGTCAATTTGTGTTCATTAGATGTTCCCTATAATGTGACATAAAATATTCCTTATATTAGCAAACTACCCTTCATCCACAAATTACAAAATTTTATTGTCCGAGAGGAGAGTGGTTACAAAATTGGTGAACTAAAGAACCTCAGGGACCTTCGTCGCCTGTGTATTATGAAACTTGAAAATGTGAGGATTGATGAAGAAGCCATTGAGGCCAAGTTGAATGAGAAAGAATATCTCAAATCACTATCATTGGAATGGTCTAAAGACCGCTCCAATAGTGCAGAAGCGGATGAGCAGCTCCTCGATAACCTCTGCCCTCATAGCAATCTCAAGAAAATGTGCATCAAACAATACCAAGGTGCTAAATCTCCAAGTTGGATGGCAAATTTGTCTCTTGTCAATTTGACATCCATCAAACTGATTGATTGTAAAGTATGGGAGCGCCTTCCACCTCTTGGGCGCTTTACTTCGCTCCAATCTCTATGCTTGTGGGACTGGATGCAATAAAGCAAATAAATTGTTCCTCCATCAGAAGCAGCAGGGGATTTGCCTTTCCATCGTTGAAGGAGTTACAGTTACGGCACGTGCCTAACTTGGAGGAGTGGATTGGAGTAGATGATGATGGGTGCATGTTTCCTCAACTTCGTACTATGGAAATTATTTCCTGTCCTAATTTGAGGGAAATTCCTACTCTGCCTTATAGTCTAAGACAAGTGAAAATTTCAAATGTCGGATTGATTGCTCTTCCAATAGTAAATCAGGATTATGCGGACAACAATGTAAGTGCATTATTTTATAAACTTCAAATTTCTCCTGAGGTTTAGCTCGTTTTCATTTACCCCCCTGTAGTTCAAAATGTACCACTTTGCCCCTTCCCCTATCACTTTGCCCCTTCCCCCCTCACCCCCCCCCCCTGGTTTAGCCTATTTTTACTTTTGTCTAACTCGTGGTTTAAAAAGTTACACTTTGCGTCCTTTGGTTTAGCTCATTTTTTACTTTGCTATCCTATGATTTTTTTAAATATTTTTAATTTGCCATGCTCTTTCATATAGAATTTTTTCGATGAAATAAAAATTAAACCACAGGAGGGCGAAGTAAAACTTTTTGAACCGCAAGGTGGCAAGGTGAAAATGAGTTTAATTAACCACACGGGGTGCAATTTGAAGTTTACCCTTATATTAAAACACCAATTCGTATTTGCACGGCTATATATGATTGTCCGGACTTAAATATCTTTTACGTTTTTTCTTTCTTGCAGCGGCAAGAACATTCTCAGGGTCTTGAAAGGTTAGTCATCGAACAATGTGAGAAGCTCGAATATGTTCCAACAGAGTTTTTTCAGAAATTCGACAGCCTCAAATCGCTGCATATAGTAAAGTGCCCGAAGTTGAGAAAACGTGGGATCTCGGACATCCAACTGCCCTCTACACTCAATCGTCTCACTATTAGGTCATGTGGCGACCTTGAGGTGCCATTGCTCCAGTCATTACCAAATTTAACCTCTCTTACTGAGTTGGAATTAGTCGATTGCGCAAGCATAACATCCCTTCCCCCAGCAGAAGTGTGTGCACGGTTGACGATGCTTGACGGTTTAATAATACGCAACTGCAAAGGACTGTCATCATTTGACGGAATACAAGCTCTCGGATCCCTCCGTCATTTACAAATTGCAGGGTGCGACAAGCTAATTGAAGTTGCCCTGCTGCTGCAGCCTCCGTTCCCGAACGATGTCGGCCAAAAAGAAAGCAGTACTGGAGTGCTTTTTGAAGAATGGTTATCTATTAATTGACCACGACGCGCTCCTGCTCATGGAGCCATTGAGAAGTCTCTCCTCCATCAGCATTTTTATTATCTCTGATTCTTCGCAACTCACCAGCTTACCTGAGGAATGGCTACTGCAAAATCACGCTGCCCTCAATTATTTACAAATATGGAATGCAGTCTCCCTTCAGTCCCTACCCCAGAGCATGACAAAACTGTGCTCCCTCGAGTGGTTAGTAGTACGGAATGCTGATCTCATCCGGTCTCTTCCAGATCTGCCTACTTCACTGCGTCATCTACACATCCTCGGGTGTCACCCCGTGTTGAAGGCGCGATGCCGAGAGAATTTTGGCCTTGATTGGCCCAAGATTGCCAACATCCCTGACATGATGATTAGTCAGTCGCAGATTAGCGATCTCGCAATGGTACGTTTACTTGACCACCCTTCATCTCGCCCCTGCTACTCTCTGCTATTAATGCAATTCATTTCGATTTTAATGAGCTACATCTCATTCGATCTTAATTAACAAGGTTATCTAATTTGTTCCCGGATTGATTATTTTTTTTTTTTTTTTTTTTTTCAAATAATGCAACAGCAGTCAGGTTCGTCTTTAATTAGCATCCTCCATTAGGAATTTTTTATATTTTTTTTTACCCTTATACTTTATGGTTTGGATACATAATAAGCGAATATAGCGCTAATCAATTGCGCCCTGTGATTAATACATGATGTTACGCTCGCTGGACGGATTGGTCTCGTAAAACAAGCAATGCAATGAATATAACATATGTTGCTAGTATATCAATTGCTTAATTTCTAAAGTTAAAAAATATGACCAATTGTCCAGTGATGAGTTAGAACATAAGAGACACGCGCGCGACAAAAGCCTTCGAGTTATTTTAATTTCATGGTGCAGGACTGCAGTATAAATAATGCTTCTAAATTTTGTTTAACTTTTTCTCAGTGTTTAGTGCAGGCTGTCATGCTAGATGCTGTCTTTAAATGAATCTGTTGATTCCTCATAAGAGGAAAATGAAGGCTATTCTGCAGCAAGCATCAACATGCAACCACATCCTGCAGTATCCTACATTTACTTTCTTTACATTTTTAAACGAACTTTAGATTCATTTCGCATTGATTGCATAAAAAAACTGAAGCGTTACTGCTTATATTCTATGTTTGGTGGTGCGAGAACGAATTAAAGACTCTATCGATTTCTCTATATATAGGAATGTAACAAGACCAATGTAAACTGCTTATATATTTGTATTTTCTTTTTGTTCTCGGTGGTGTATGAATTAAAAGGACTCCTATTACTATAGTCTATCGATTTCGTCCTCGTTATGAATTATAGTTGAAGTTTTACTGTTTTGTGTACATTCACCTATTACAGGTAGTCTATTTATATATGTATAATGTGATTAGTGTCTTTAATATATGTAGCTTAATTTTACTGGTTATTTCGTTTTACTGCTTAATTAATCTTCGGAGACCAGTTAGCAAGCGAAAGAACATTTTAAAGTATCACGAATATTTAAGTGTAAGTAAGGATAATTGCATTATATATATTTTGGAGAATGAGATTTGGAGATGTATTTTTAATTAGTGAAGCGTACGAAGGCCAGAGTAATAATCCGTGTGATGGCAAGATAGCAAATTAATCTCATAGCTTGGTGAGCTTGTTTTATTCATTTTTTGTTTTTTTCTTTTCACTGTAATCTGATGCAGTTGTTGAGCTTGTTTGAAGTAGACAATTAGTGAAGCGTACGAAGGCCAGAGTAATAATCTGTGTGATGGCAAGATAGCAAATTAATCTCATAGCTTGGTGAGCTTGTTTTATTCATTTTTTGTTTTTCTTTTCACTGTAATCTGATGCAGTTGTTGAGCTTGTTTGAAGTAGACAAAGTATCCCAGGTCTAAAGTTGTGAATTTAATTTTAGTGACATAAATTATACTTCAAATTTTGTTAAACTTCTTAAGTTTTTAATCCGGGCATTGTCGATCTTTGGAGTAAATCTGGTCGGTGCGGCAAAGTTCTTGTAAAAGAGGAAAAAAAAAAGGACTACTGCAGTTCAACAGGCATCTCAACTTGCAATCACATCTTGCAACTGCTTTATTTTGAACTTCTTTATATAATTTTCAAAAAGAAATTAAATTTCTTTATGCATTGGAGACCGAAAAAACAAAATCGAAACCGAAATACAAGTTTTTTTTTGAGAGAAAGGTAGCATGCTACCGCTTCATTCATTTAGAAGATGAACTGGGCTACAAACTAAGGCAACTAGGCCTCAAGAAAAATAGGAAAATGCAAAAAAATAAAAAGAAACAATAAACATACGCATAGGGTAAACTTTATATATATGTATATATATATATATATATATATATATATATATATATATATATATATATATATATATATATATATATATATATATATATATATATATATATATATATATATAGAGGCTACTATACTATTATGAGTATTGATACCTACTACTCATAAGTTTTTAGCCGTTCAGATAAAAAATGAGTGATTAGGATGAGAGTGGTTACGGTTAGGTTGATAGTGGGGCCCCTAGGGTTGAGTGAGTGGTTGGTTGAATAGTATAATCTAACGGATGAAATTAATTAAAGGGTAGATCTAATGGCAAAAAACTTATAAGGACAAGAGGCTCTATACTCATAAAAGTATAGTAATAGGACTCTATATATATATATATATATATATATATATATATATATATATATATATATATATATATATATATATATATATATATATATATATATATATATAACAAAAAAGATTCCAGGTGTTCCTAAGCGAGCGGATCTCAGATGCTAATAGACTCGTCGTACGTTTGTTTTTCTGGAAGATTCGTCTATTGCGCTCCAAGCAAACGACCCGCCATGTTGTGGCGATTGTCGCTAACTCCTTTCCTCCAATCGCTCCTCTTTGCTTCTACTCGGCTCCCGAGCGACCTAGCGAAGTACAATTACGCAAGCCTGATTTATTTGGAAGAAAAACCTCCGGCAGCGCTCTGGTGACATCACAACCCATGAAGAGGTGATCAATGGTCTCGTCCATGTTCAAACATAAAACACAAGTCTCCTCGCCACGCCACCCACATTTCAGCAGGTTGTCCACAGTGAGCACTTTTCTTCTCAAAACTAACCAAACAAAAATCTTAACTTTCAGAGGGGATTTAATTTCCATAGTTGTACGAAACTTCTATCTTTTACTCCACCATCTTGCAGGAAATCGTATAGCGATTTAACCGTAAACTCTTCCGACCGGGTCCATCTCCATCTTACTTCATCTCTTGGTTGTTCGGGGTAATTGTCGTAATCGCCTCCTTTAATTGCGAGATCAGACCGAAGTCGTACTGGGAGCTAGGGATAAATCCAGCTAAGATTTTACGCCACCTCCATCCTGTCTCCCCCCAGCACTTCGTTGCCTTTATATTATTGTTTACAACATTGTCATAAATTTTGTGGTAAAGAGTTCGAAGTGGAATGTGGTCATTCCATATGTCGTTCCAGAAGTTGACAATTTGTCCATTTTCGATTTGATATGTCACGCCACATTTAAATAAATCTCTCGTCGCTAGAACCCCCCGCCACCAGTAGGAGTATGGTCTAAATGATGCCCCTTCGCTAAGGGGCTTCCTCCGTGTGTAATATATACCGTCGAGTAGGAGGCCCCACTGATGATTCCTACTAGTGAGATATCGCCACCACCACTTGGCAAGTAAGGCTATATTCATATTCTCAAGGTCTTTTATCCCTAATCCTCCCTCCACTCTACTCCTACAAACAACTTTCCAACGCACAAGGCAATATCCCCCAGTCGCTGATACAACTCCTCTCCAGAAGAAGGCCCTTCGAAGCGCTTCACGTCGGCAAATTACCCCTTTGGGCGCTTTAAATATAGAGAAGAAGTACATCGGCAAGTTCGTGAGAACTGAGTTAACCAGGACTAACCTTCCTCCTTGCGAGAGAAGCTTAGCTTGCCGCCCTTCCACCCTTTTCTTAGCTTTGTCAACAACAGGCCACCAGTCCTCTCTTCTTAGCCGGCCTATCGTAAGTGGTAGGCCAAGATACCGTGTCGGGAAAGACCCCACTTTGCACCCCAAGATCTCCGCTAGACAATCACCATGATGCTCTTGGTGCCCCAGGTAAAATAGTTCAGATTTAATTTTGTTAATCTTCATTCCAGACGCCCACTCGAAGATTTGCCAGACAAAGAGCAAGTTACTAACTTGCTTTTTCTTTGCTTCACAAAAGAAGATTGTGTCATCTGCATATTGGATGATGGCTACCTTAGATCCATCGTTGGGCCCAACCCCTTTAATTAACCCATTGCTTGTGGCCTTTTCCATCATTCTCGCGAGCCCTTCCGCCACCAAAAGAAAGAGGTACGGAGAAATGGGGTCTCCCTGTTGCAAGCCTCGCTTCGTTTTTATCCATTTGGAGGGGACCCCGTTGACTAATACAGCAACTTTGGCATTAGAAATACATTGTTCAACCCATCCATACCATTTATGATTCGCCCCAAGCCACAACATGACCTTTTTCAAGAAGTCCCATCCAACTCTGTCATAAGCCTTCTCGAAGTCCGCTTTGATTCCAACACACTCCTCACCAACTTTAGAGCACCAACCGACAATTTCGCTAGCCGTCACAAAGGAATCTAAAATGGATCGACCTTTAAGAAAAGCTGCTTGCACGGGTGAGATGATCTCTTTCATAACCACTTCTAATCTACTCGCGAGGACTTTAGAAATAATCTTTGCACCCCGTTGATGAGGCTAATGGGCGAAGTCACTAGCCAATTTCGCTCTCTCTTAGGTATAAGGCAAATGTATGAATAATCCATTGGTCCGGAGTTCAAACTTCCATCGTAGAGATCCCTGAATAAGTTAAAAAGGTCGTTTTGAACTACCTCCCAGAACCTCTGATAGAACCTTATATTGAACCCATCCGACCCCGGTGCCTTATCACTACCTAGTTGGAATATCGCCTTTCTAATTTCCTCCTTTGAGAAAGGTACAGTAAGGTGTTCGGGGTTTGGGATTTTTCGAGTCCTAAATAACTCGCTCCAATCACCTGAAAGCGCGGTCCTAGCGACATCGGGAGCAAAAACATCTTTGAATTTATTGTAAAAATATTCTCTTTTTTCCTCTTCACCATAAAGGTTCCTGCCATTATCTTCCACCATATAAATGGCATTTTCCCGTCTCCTTCCATTGGCCCTTGCATGAAAGAATTTTGTATTACCATCCCCTTCTTTTAACCATTGTTGTCTGGATCGGGTTTTCCATAGGATCTCCTCGTCTACTGTGACTTTCGTAAGCTGCGTCTTAAGTTGTTGTCGTTTCTCAAACTGTTGTGATGTGAGGGTTTGGTGTTCCTCCAGGTGATCCAACTGCTGAATCTCTTGAATCTCTTCGGATATAGTTTTCATAGTTTTAGATATACTGTAAAAGCTTGTAGAACACCATTCTTTAATTCTCTTGCGACAGTGACATAATTTAGCCACTACTGTGAGAACACTAGATCCTTTTTTCGGCATCTCGTTCCACCATATTGGTACAAGATTACAGAAGTCCTCTCGCGCTAGCCAAACCTCCTCAAGTCTGAAGAGCCGTTTAGTCATTTTGTCGCTAGTGGAAAACAATATCGGCGAATGGTCAGACGTAATTCTGGGTATCGCCTTTACTTTGGAGAGAGGATACGTGTGATCCCAATCGGTTGCGATTAAAAAGCGGTCAAGTTTAGCTAAAGTAGGATTACTCTGCATGTTAGACCACGTGTAATTTTGATTCCCCATCGGCAGATCGATCATCTCCAAATCATTGATTAAGTCAGTGAACATAGCCATCAATCGCCCACTCCATTTTTTTCCTTTCCTCTCCATTGATTCTTGGTTAGGTTAAAATCTCCACACATCACCCACGGACCGCTACATAGGGTTTTCAACGCCATCAATTCAGTACAGAACTCCTCCTTTCCATCCCACGAAGGTGGCCCGTAAACAGTCGTTACGTAGAAAGATGCATTACTAGCGTTATGAGTGAGTCGAATAGTTAGCGAGTATTTGCGAATTAGGACCTCACAACACGAAAAATCTGTCGAACTCCAACAAGTGATCAAACCTCCCGAAGCCCTCTCCGATTTGATATAATGACATTTATCACAAAAAGTGCGACAAACGATCGAGGAAGGAGCGTGACACAGATTCCACTTTGGATTCTTGAAAGCATAAAATAGACTTCTTCAACTTAGAGATAACAGCCTTCACTAGACTCCTTTTACCCAAATCATTGAGGCCCCGAACATTCCAACTACAAATCTGAAACATAGATAAACTTAAAAACGACCGACTTCGACAACAGCCTGTAGCACCATAACATACTAAGCAGAATCTCTGATGAAATCACTGAAACAGCGCACTTCATCATCACTAAGACTAATCCCACACTTAGCACTCTTGTTTTTGACCCTGTTGTGTCTCGTGGCACGCGGCCCCATCGGAACAGTCGCTTTGTTCTTCCCCCGCGTAGTCGAACCAGGATCCGAAGATGCGCCCTCCCGCAATAACACTTTTCGTTCTTTCGCTCTATCCAGTACCCTATCCTTGGAGCGAATAGCCAGGCGAGCGCACTTCCTAGGCGAGGAGCACATATCACCCGTATCGACCGTAGTCATCATCTTGCCCATATGTGTTTCGTCGGTCATAGGATCCATTGAACCCGGCGTGCCTCGAAGAAACCGGCCGCTTGCGGATCATTGAGCCCCAGAGTAGTTGTCCCGCCTCGTCCTACTCCGTCCATGCTAATACTAATGCTGGAAGTGTCCTCCTCCAACGTTAAATCCCAATCTTGCACAAGATTTTCTTTTCTTCTCAGATGGTCGGTAGAACCCAAGCCACGTAATTCATATATAGGGGCTTTCCTTTCGGATACACTAAGACTCCGTAGCACGACACGTAGCCTCCTTTCGCCGATACACGATCACCTTCCTCGTACGCCGCGAAGTCGAGGTCGGCGTCTTCGTGCTCGTCGCTCGTTGCACTCTGACACCGGCCCCTACTCGAATACCCAAATGCTCGTCGTTTTCCTCGCAAGCACCGATCTCCCCGTCCTCCACACTCTGCTTTTCCAGCGCAACATCCGCAGAAATCCCGGTATGATCTGTCCTCGTACGCCTCCACAGTAAAAACTCCTTTGAATTTTTGCTAATTCCGTCGTCCTCACAACTCGAGCTAGGCACCTAAAACATCTTCCATCAAAAACTACATTTTTGGGTTTTATGGGATGTGAAGATGTTTTTACGAGTGATTCTCTTTGGAGATGGGAGGCTCGTAGCTTAGGATGGGGTAAGGGTGTGAGAAGGGCCTCTTTATAGGTCAGTCTTGATGGAATCTTCTCCCTTAAAGTAGCCCCTTCTTCTTTCCACTGGTTGGAAGAGACTACTCCTTTGCCCTATCTATGTAAGCTTGGTTCCGATTCAGATCTCTGTAAGGTTGGTTTTGATTCAAATTTTCTGTCTACGCTGGCTCCTTTGTGCAGTTCCTTATTTTTCGAACTACGAGACATAAATTTTTTTTTTTTTTTTTTGAGTTAAAATTGTAATGAGACTCCTGCAACTGTAGGCCATTGCGATATAGGCCCCTCAACTTCACAATTTTGTTTTTTTTTATTGACACCTTTCTTAAATTCTAATATAGTTTTTTTATTTGAGTTATTTGAGTTAGTTAAAGTGAAAATTTGGTGATGGTTGTTTCAGTTTTGTTTGCAAAACGATAATTAAAACCTTTAAATTGATGCTTGGAAATTCTAACCTACCAAATACTATACAGTTACCGACTGTCCTTAAAGTAAGTGGCAAAGAGCTTGATGGTTGGTACCCGAGACCCTGGTTCGAATCCTAGTTGATTCACATTTTCTAGCTAAGTTTATTTCTAAATGAAATAAACGAAGCGGGTAGCGTGCTACCTATCTCTCAAAAAAAAAAAAAACCAAATACTATACAGTTCTTGAATAAATAGAACAGATAGACTGAATAAGATATCCATGCATTCAAATAAATAGCTCAGATCGAAAATAGTTTTTCGATCGAATATTAATATTAGCTTTTTGGACATTTGGTTTGCCTATTTTACACTTTCTAGTGACAAATAATTATATACTTTATGAGACGCACCGTATATGATTTTGCATATTATTTTCAGATGAAAAAATAAAAACTAAAAAGTCAGTATCTGTCCTCCGTCACACATCTACTTTCGTACATATTTATTTTCTTTTCTTTCAAACCGAGCACTTGTTCTTCAATCTCAATTTCATTTTACGCTAAACCAAATACTAACAAGTCGATTATTATTTTTTCTATAATTTAACATCTCTTAAAAACTATTTTTACAGAGAGAAAGAGAGGGCTTTTCCTTTACTTGGGGTGCAAGAAATGAGGAAAAGAGAGAGAGTTTCAACTCAAATAGCTCTCTTTATGCTCTATTTACATATTTGCCCCTCAACTTACACTATTCACTCTCAACTTTCAGCTTAGGTACAGATATTTTTGCCTACCCTTCTGAATGTCCGATTGAGCTCAAATTTGACAGTCATACTCGGTTTTACTTAACTTAACAAAAAAATTTTAATCTTTCAGTTTCGACCCCGTTTCGTCACCGAAAGCTATACCGAACTGTAATCTTTATCAGATAGCATTCGGATTTTATTTCTCATCTTTCGGGAGACAGAATGGTACGAAACTTTAAATCTAGCCTCATAATAATAATCCTGACATACCCTCCAGTTTTCATAATTTTCCGACACTGTGCATTTTCTGCTAATTTATCTGCCCCGTTTCTCACAGAAAATTTTAAATCTTCTGTTTCCGCTCCGATTTCAGCACAGGTCATTTCCAACCTATACCTTACACCCTTAAGTCCAATAAAAATAGTATCTCACACTATTTTTATTTACACTTAATTTTATATTAAATTTCGGTATATTACATCCCACCGTAACTTCATAACTTACAAGTATTATTAATTATAAAAGGGTATGGTAGAATTATATTGTTTGTTTAAGGGCAATTTCGGTATTTTAGTAAAAAATTTTAAGTGGGGAAATAGTTTGTGCGGGAATCATTTTGAGAAGTAGGTTTTTTTAGTTTCTATTTTTTAGGGTTGAAGAATCAGTTTTGAGCTTTTAGAAAGCAGAATCAAAATTTTCAGATACCTTTACCATTGACTCTGTTGGGCCTAAAAGTAATTTTCAGCATAAAATCACTTTGAAATAGCCAGGCCAAACAGGGCCTAAACCCTTTTTGGATGGCTTTTTCTGCATTTAGCCCTCTCAAATTTTTTTTTTTACAAATAGCTCCTGTAAAATTATACTTGCATGAGTAACTCTCTCCTTGTTCATGCGAACGCTATGGTGGACCGAGAGAGTCATTAATTAGAACTTTAAGTTGAATATAGTAGTTCATTTTACTTTATTATAGAACGCGATAATTGAATTATTCTATGCTCTTTTCTAAGTCACAAGAATCCTCAAAAAGTTTTTCAAATACCGAGTCAAAGAGATTACGACAATTCAATTACCATGCTCTAGAAAATGGAAAATGAATTAAATGTAAGTCTTCATTATTTATTGAGTTCAGGACTGGATGATTAATCATTGAGTGCATTCTTCTTTGTCTGCAGTTTGCATCAAGAGATACCATACCTGCCATGTATATTACGCAAGTGATTGTTTTCATCATCCCTCTCTCCTCGGTTTCTATCTTTTGCACTCCAAGTGTTTGCTGAATTGCCTGAGCGGTGGTGAAGTAGCTGTGGTCTGAGCTTATTATCTGGAGGATTATGGCCTTACCTTTCATAGCCGAATCGGCGGCGTCGGCGATCATCGAGAATCTCGTTAGCACTTGCTCATCCTACCTTGAGGCATGCCCGGCGGCCGGCGGCATGCAGGACGAGCTCGAACGGCTGCAGCATGCCCTTCCGCAGGTCCAGGCAGTCTTGACTGCGGTCGAGGAGGGTGCGCCGGTCATGGCGCAGAACAAGGCGCTGGATACGTGGCTCTGGCAGCTCAGAGATGCCGTGGAGTGCGCGGAGGACGCGCTCGACGAGCTGGAGTACTACGAGCTAGAGAAGACAGTACAAGATCGAGATGACGAGGTGCGTGGCATTCTCTCTAAATTTAGGAGAAAGTTTGACTGTTTCGTTAATCGTATCTTTAGCGATGACACACTGAAGAGGTTGAGGCAGGCCGTCAAGGGGCTGGATCGGGTCGTTGCCGGTATGGGGCCACTCCTTCAACTTGTTACTGGGTTATATGGCCCTGGCGTTAAGCGTCGGAAGATCGAGGAAGTCCGGAATGCTCGCGAGACTAGCTCGTTGTTAACCGAAAGTGAGGTGCTCGGACGAGACGAGGAGAGGGACTTGATAGTCGAATGGTTGATCAAACCGAGAGATACCGATGTCTCTGCTTTTACCATTGTTGGTATGGGTGGGTTCGGGAAGACTACCCTTGCTCAACTAGTTTATAGCAATGAAAGAGTCCGAGAATACTTCGACCCGATTATGTGGGTTTGTGTTTCTCAAGACTTTGATGCAACTGTGATAACAAGAAAGATGTTAGAAGGTGCAAGTAGTGAGAGTTTTGGCGACAAGAGTCTAAATGCGCTCCATTATATTCTTAAACAGAAAGTTTTGTCGAAGCGCTTTTTGCTATTGCTAGATGATGTTTGGAATGATGATAATACGATAGAGTGGGAGAAATTAGTTGCTCCTTTGAAATTCGGACAGCGAGGAAGCAAGATCCTTTTGACAACTCGAATGGGTTCAGTTGCAGATATGGTGACAAAAGTCATGCAATGTAAAAGGCAATCTTTAAATCTAAATGGGTTGGAGGAGAGCGACTGTATGTCGCTTTTCAATAAGCACGCTTTTCTTGGTGTGAACCCTGATGATTTTAAAAACTTGCGACCGATTGGCAAGCAGATAGTGAAGAAGCTTGGTAGATGCCCATTGGCAATAAAAGTTATGGGAGGGCTCCTAAACTCCTGCATGGATTATGACTATTGGAAAAGAATCTTGAAAAAAGACATTGTGGAATTACAACATAGAAAGGACGACATCATGACAATTTTGAGATTAAGCTATGATCACTTACCCACAAATTTACAACTCTGCTTTAGATATTGTAGTATATTTCCGCAGGATTTTATGTTTAAGTGGAAAGAGTTGGTCTATATGTGGACGGGTTCAGGTCTGATTCCGCAGTCTATTTGTGGGACGCGGAGGCCCGAAGATATAGGAAAGGAATATTTAGATCTTCTGACAAGAAAATCATTCTTTACATGCAAAGCCAGTGAGCGTGAATTTGAAATTCCTAAATTTTATGTTATGCATGATTTGCTGCACGAACTAGCACAATCTGTTTCTCTAGGGGAATGCATCAGAATAGAAGGTGATGTTGTAGGAAAAACTATTCCACGAACAGTTCGACATTTATCTGTTGACATGGTAAATCTTCTTTCCATAAGAGAGATATCCAATCTTAAGAAATTGCGCACTCTTGTCATATATATTAAGAAGAATCATGATCATAGTGCAGATCATGCACTTGTATTTAACGAGGTTATAAAAGGGTTTAAAAGCTTACGCTTATTCAGCTTATATGTGAATTTTGACTTTCATAGACTGCTCGATGCACTTGATTGGTTGATACACCTCCGCTACTTATCTCTTTCCCTATCGCTTCCGCTAGAGGCAGTTATGAATAAAAGTCTCATGAATTTGTTTCCTCAGTCTCTTTTTAGGCTTTATCACCTAGTAGTCATGAAGTTCTCGACCCCTGTTTTAATGACTTCTAGGAATATTGAATATGATGGCTTGACTAACTTGGTCAATTTGCGTTCGTTAGATCTTCCTCGTGGTATGATAAAAAATATTCGTTATGTTAGCAAACTATCCTTCATCCGCAAATTAGAATATTTTTTTGTCCGAGAGGAGAGTGGTTACAAAATCAGTGAACTAAAGAACCTAAGAGACCTTCGTCGTTTGTATATTAGAGAACTTGAAAATGTGAGAACTTCTGAAGAAGCTATGGAGGCCAAGTTGAACGAGAAAGAATATCTCAAATCATTGTTATTGGGATGGTCCAGTGACCGCTGCCACAGTGCTGAGGCAGATGAGCAGCTCCTTGATATCCTCTGTCCACATATCAATCTCAGGAAATTGTGTATTGAAGAATACAAAGGCGTTAAATCTCCATGTTGGATGACAGATTTGTATCTCATCAATTTGACACGCATCCAACTGTTCGACTGTAAAGAATGGGAGCACCTCCCACCTCTTGGGGGTTTGCCTTCGCTCAATATTCTTTGGCTGAAGGGATTGGTCGCGGTAAAGCAAATAGGTTGTTCATTCTATGGGTGCGGTGGTGTATGTGCCTTTCCATCGTTGAAGCGCCTATTCTTACTTGACATGCCTAACTTGGAGGAGTGGATTGGAATAGCTGATGGATGCATATTTCCTCAGCTTCATACTATGGTAATCCGTGACTGCCCTAATTTGAGGGGAATGCCTACTTTGCCTCGTAGCCTTAGACTGTTGGTGATTTCTCGTGTTGGATTGACTGCTCTTCCAGCAATAAATCAGGATTGCAAATATGACTCTGTAAGTTCTCTTTTATATTGAACCACCAGTTCATATTTCCATTTGCTATGGTTGCCCATACTTACATTTTTACATTTTTTATTCTGCAGCAGCAAGAACATGTTATGGCTCTTGAAAGCTTAATCATCGAACAATGTGAGAAGCTCAATTATTTTCCAACAGAATTTTTTGGGAATTTGAGCCTTCTAAAATTCTTGAGTATAGAGAAGTGCCCGAAGTTGACAAAATGTGGGATCTCAGACATCCAACCGCCTTCTGTACTCGAAAGTCTCATTATTGGGTCATGCGGCGACCTTGAGGTGGCATTGCTTTGGTCAGCGAATTTAACCTTTCTTACTTGGTTGGATTTACTCGATTGTGCACGTGTAGCATCCCTTCCCCCAGCACAAGTGTGTGCACAGTGGACAATGCTTTCCCATTTAGCAATAAAGAACTGCAAACAACTATCATCATTTGGTGGAATACAAGCTCTCGTTTCCCTCCGTTCTTTAGAAATTGAAGGGTGTGATAAGCTAATTGAAGTTTCCTTGCTCCAGCATCCATTTCCAAACAATGTCAGCCAAAAGAATCCAGTGGACTGCTTTCTGAAGCTTGGTAGACTATCAATTGACCATCATGCGCTCCTGCTCATGGAGCCATTAAGAAGTCTCACCTTCGTCAGTAGTTTGACCCTCTCTGGAGAATCGCAACTCACCTCCTTACCTGAGGAATGGATACTGCAAAATTGCACTGCCCTCAAATTTTTAAGCATAAGGAATGCAGTCTCCCTTCAGTCCCTAACCCAGAACATGACAAACCTGTGCTCCTCGAGAATTTGGCTGTATATAATGCTAATCTCATCCGTTCACTTCCCGATCTGCCTACTTCGCTGTGTACTCTATGCATCACCGGGTGTCACCCTGTGTTGAAGGAGCGATGCCAAGAGAATATAGGCCTTGATTGGCCGAAGATTGCCAACATCCACTATGTGAGGATTGAATAGCATTTGCAGATCGTGATGATGCATATTGTACGTACACTTTACCGCCCTTCATGTTGCCCATGCTACCCTTTGTCATTAATGCGCAATTCACTCTGGTCTTAATGAACTACTACTCATTCAATCTTAACAAGTTTTATCTCATTTGTTGCAGGTTTACTTCCCTTTTTTGTGGATACTGCTCCTTTTTGGATAATGCAAGAGCTAGCAGTCAGGTTCATATTTAACTTAGCAAACTCAAAAGAATTTTATATTTTTCCACCCTTATTTTACAGTTTGGATTACATAAATTAGAAGCATGTGGTCTGCACAGGACTAGTGTGATTGCAAAGATAGGATTATATCTGATTAGCCAATGTATCAATCGAGCACCTACCTTCCATGTCTAAATTAGAAGTTAAATAAATTTCTGTATCGATACATCTCTTGCTCTTCATTTCACATGCTACTGGTCAGTGGTTACCTCTTGCTAGGCCTGAACATTGAAGCAATGGATTAGTCATGTATGACAAACAATGTAATGATTATTATAAATATATGTTGCCCCAGTAATTACTTAATTTCTACAATTAAACATGACTAGTTGTCCGGTAATTTCTTTCCAGGGGAAATTAGAGAAGCGCGACAAAAGCATTCGGGTTGTTTTAAGGAATTAAGGATTAGGACATCCTTCGTCTTACTGCGTGCATGTGTTCTTCTATTTTCTTGGTGTGTTTAGAGAAAGACTCCATGTAATATTGCATTTTCTTTTCTTTTTATTTTCTATTGCCAGATGAGTGGAAAATGTTTAAGAAAGAAATTATCCTCTTTTGGGGCAAATTAAGAGGTTAAGCTTAAATGCTTCAAACTTTGTTTCCCCTCACTTTATCAGCATTTATCCTAAAGATAATAGAATCTTGTTTAGCGAACCTCATTGCATGGTGAGCTTGTTTTGTTTGTGTATTATCTGATGAAGTTGCTAAGCTTCTTTGAAGTAGCTTAAAAACCCAATTTGAAAACTGCTTATCTCAAGCTATATTTATTTACCAGCATAACAAGCATCCAGATTAAGCTTATGAACTTAATTTCTGCAGTATAAATTATACTTTAAGTTTTGTTAAACTTATTTTAAGTTTCTAGTGCAGGTTTCATCGACATTTGGAGCAAATTTGGTCGGCGTGCTCCGTCGAAAAGACTCAGTCAGACTCTTTGTAAAAGGAAAATGACGGCTACGTACACTGGAGGCGGCATGAACTTGCAACCATATTCTGCAGCTACCAGATTTTAATCTGTATAAGTTTCCTAATGCATTGAAGACAGAAAAACACATTCGGAACTGAACCATTTCGGCAATTGTTGTTCATGTTCAGTTCAGTCTTCAATCTGTATGAGTTTTGTTTTCATTCGGATTTTTCGAACTATGCATTTCAATGTACCTTTTCTGTCGGTACCAGAGTACACTCCATTGTGCAGCTCCTTATTTCCCCTCTTTTTTTTTAATTTTTTTTTATTTACATCCTCTTAACTTCTTTTTTTTTTTTCCGAATTATTTTAGTTTGTTAAAGTGAAAACTTTGTTAAGTTTCATGGCTCTATTAACTGTTGGTTGATTCAGTTTATTTGCTAAAAGCTGATTTAAACCATTAAAGTATGGAAAATGCTTCTTGTACACACCAAATAGGGTGTACATCTTACACCTGCAATCATAGGGTTGATAAAAATCGAATTAGTTTTTAGTAAAATTTTTAAAAATTGATATGACAAGAATGACCTTAGAATGGAATGAGTGTAAAATATACACCCCACTCTAGCATTACTCTTTAAAGTATTAGTTTTTCTCGATAATTCAATGTTTTTTGAACCTCATTTTTAGCAGTTTTACGAGAAATCAAACTGTATGCACCGCCCCTATATATGATCCCATAAGTTTGATCTAAAATATCTAAAGAGCATATACGGGAAAAATTATGAATTTTTAAAAGGGTAAGCTTCAAATAAGCTTCAAATAAGCTTTTATTTACCATTTCATTTCATGGTACATAGAGTTGCATTTTACTGCTATGTGGTTTATCGCATATTTCACTTTGTCATCATTTAATTATTTTCAAAAATTTTACTTTGCCACTTAATTGTATATAGAATTTTTTAATAAATAAAAATTAAATCGCACGACAGCAAACTGCAATTTTTTAAACTATAGGATGACAAAGTAAAAATTAAATCGCAGGAGAGCAAAGTGCAATTTTTTTTTTTTTTTTTTTTTTTTCTGTACATAGGCCAATTAAATACAAACGGTGATGCCAATAATTAATTCCCTTATGCAATTACTTCTACGTTAATAAGTTTTCAATGAGTAACTTTTTAAAATCCAAGCCCAATTAAACTAACGTGAGGACTATATATTAAAAAAATTAATACAAGATTTTGAAAAAAAGGAAAGAAAAAGAAAACTTATTACTGTTGTTGGTACCCGTTCGTCTCAACACTTGACCCGGTCAAAGATCTCCCTCGGGGTGCGCGTCGGGATGGGGAACGGATGCAGATAGTGACCCTTGAAGATTGCGCTCTTCGTCTCATCAAGCGATTCGGCTGACGAGGGATCGAGCCAGCCGGGTTCGAACGCTCTATTCTACTTTTCGGTTCGGCCGAACTGAGCCGAATGAATAGGGGACGTTGGGAATTAAGCTCGAAGAAGAGTCGAATAGCTAAAACTACACTGAAATTGGTCGGCCTGAAGCATGCGAAAATGACTTTCTATTAAAATAAACTGGGGGAAGTACAGGGAGGCGGATTATAGTCTACAACGGAGTGATGCCCAGGGTACAGACAGACTCCAGGAGTGATGCCCGAAGGGGAGACAGACTCAAAAGATCTAAGTTACAGGTTACTCCTAGGAAAACGAAGAAATGCGGGGAAAGAAAAATGCAAGAAAATAATGGTGGTCTTTTGTTCGCAGGAAAAAAGACTCTTTTTTAGAGTCTTATGTGCCTATTTATAGAGTCGTCCACAGGGTTAGTTATAGTCCTCGCATGATCGGCCATTATCTTCTAAAATCTCGAACCACCTTCAGCTGATCGAAAACTGCTTGCTACTGCCTGCGGTTGCCATAACTTACTTGATCTTGGTGTGGTTCGTGTCTTCTCTGGTGTTCCCAATGTGCTCCTAGTGCATCGCTGCAACCGCTATGTTGGTATAGATCCGCGTACAAATTGTTCGCGCCGGATTGGCCCAACAACTGTAACATCATGTAAAAGCAAAAATCAATAATTGTCTATAATTCACCCATAAAGTACTAGTTAAATTTTAGACTAAAATACAAAAAATTTTTTCTGTAAATATATATCTTTTCATTTTCTTCTTCTAATTTCCAAAAAATTTGTATTATTTTTTCACCGAATTTTAAGTTTATGCACTTGGCCCCTGTTGCCCGGGTTCCATCACCGTTCCATCTATTTTTTATAATTTATGGCTGAAAATATCGAATAGACACTTAAAAAGTACTAAAAATATATTAAAAAATTAATTTTTTTCCTTCGAGAATGAGTAACGATAGTTTTGTCATTTTCGCACGCGTATTGACTCGTAAGTCTTCTCTATGAAACTCTTCCTTCATTTCCTCCCTCTCCCAAGAAGTATTCAAGAAATTACTCTTTGCCAATTTTTTTTGTTTGTTATGTACTAATACCTGTTAAAGATTGTGAACACTACAAAAATCTTGCGTTTAAGGATACTTTAAATAATATTTAGCGTTTTAAATGGTCGATAAAAATAATCCCGACGCTTGTAAAAGCGTAATGTAAGAGTCGTTAAACAAATATGTCGGGATAAATATACCGACGTTTTAATATAGCGTCGAAAAATATTTATAAATATTTGATAAAAATATATTTATTGGCAACGCTTAATCATAGTGTCGGCAAATACTAAATATTAAAGACGCGAAAAAAACGTCGTTTAAAGGTGTCGTCTAAAACATATTTTGTTGTAGTGGAAACAATTGCTTGCTTTTAAGGACTTTAAATTGCTACATAATGATGTTCTATTTTAATAATTATATTCAATACTCCCTTTCGTTACTAGACTCCAATCCCTTTTTACAGGCACCTCTCTTCAACTGATCAAGTTACTAATTATGCATCCAAATTGGTGGTATATTTCGTAAGCACTACAAAACCATATATATATATATATATATATATATATATATATATATATATATATATATATATACACACACGTGTATATATATATAGAGAGAGAGAGTTCGGGTACGGTGCTTTTAAAAATAATAAGCACGATGTTTGTAAATTTATCACCGTTAGATCTATCTTTTGATTAATTTTATTTATTAAATTAAATTATCCCACCAACCACTCACTCAATCCTATAGACCGCTATTATCCTAATGCTACAAATCTCCATCCAAAGGCCGAAAACCTATAAGTACCGATGACTTTGTGTTTTTTAAAGCATAGGCTATCGATAGTATCCCATCCGAACTCTATATATACTAGTGTAGATACTCGCGTGATGCGGCGGGTAGTTCTGATTAAAATAAAAAATTTATAAATAATAAAATATTAATATAACTAAATAAAATATTAGTATGTCAAAATATCCCAGCCGGAGTATGTGTTTGTAAGCTCAATTATATATAAAGTTGAGCTAGAATAATATCGGTAGCAAACAGGCTCCGTTGTCATCTATTTGTTTTCGATGATGAAATCTCCAGATCGATCGATGATCGATACCGTTGCACATGATCTATACCACTTGATGAATCTAGAAACCAAATTTCATACTTTTTCGATATTATTCTCTTGTCCATCAAGTGAACACAAAATGAATGGTGAAAATGAATATCATTTAAAAAATAATGATCGATAGGAATCTTATAATCAAGATCGAGAGTATAGATCTTGTCCTAAATAGTTTAAATAATTTTTTAACTAAAATTCAATTGATTTGGATATCTGTTAAACTAGAAAACGCCTCATATCGATCATTAAAATTACAAATTTTGAAACCTTTGATCATTAGGTTAATGATGTCGAAAATTTCAAATATGATTTTTAAATACTTCAAGTGGTATATATCATATTCAACGATACCGATCGTCGATTTGAAAGCTCTATCATCGAAAAACAAATGAGTGAATAAATCTTGTTCTGATATCATTCCAACTAAACTCTCTCTCTCTCTCTCTCTCTATATATATGTATATATAGAGACACGCGTTTTCTAATTTGTAAAAAAAAAAAAAAAAAAAAAAGCAACAATAATCCGAGTTATGTTGACCCCGTTGCCCAATTCTCATCCTTAATTGTCAAAATAAAAATGACTTAATTATATTCTACTACACTGTAGTTTAGTGTTATTTTTATTTACCATATATTTTTTCAAAGACAATATTGTATTATTGTATTTTATCAATATTTACACTGCATTTTAGATTTATTTTTATTTTTCTACTCTATACTATTTTTTACTATAGATGCTACTAAGTTATTTTTTTCTCACCAATCGCTACATTACTATTAACAAATCTATTGTTTTAGACAAATTTTACCAACTTATTAAGAAATATTGGTTAGAAAATAGAAAAAGAATATAAAATAAATCTCCCTGATAGACTCATTGAAAGCTTTTATCAGATTATTTTATTTTTTTTAATTATTATTATTATTATTATTTATTTTATTATTTTTTGTGTCAAAATGATTTGAATATATGCTCTATTACTTTTAATCAGTATTTTTTTAATAACTTTAATTCGTACAAATTATAACTTTAATTATCATTTATAGTGTAAAGCTGTAAAAAAAATAAAATAAAATAAAAGGTTAATTAAGTAGTGTCCTTAGGAAAAAAATTAGTATAATGTAAAAAGTGATTTTTTTTTTTTTTTTTTTTGTAAAGTACAGGATCATATATATAGTGTAATTAAGTTAAGTAAAAAAATAATATATAATAACCTTTGTCTATAAAAGAGTTAACATTGAGACGCTCTTTGTTCGTTTTCCCCTTAATCGATCTATAGAGCTCTATTATTAATTGGATAAGCAAACAATAATTTCTCCCTCAGAAAGGGTTTGGAAGTTGTGGGGGGAGGATGGATCAATTCCTCTGCCGATAATAAATGAGTTTGGTTGATTACGACGGAAGGCAGACAAATTTTCTGCGCGCGTATTGACTCGTAAGTCTTCTCCATGAAACTTTCCTTTCCTTTCCTCCCCTCTCCCAAGAAGTATTCAAGAAATTACTCTTCGCCAATTTTTTTTTTGTTTGTTTTGTACTAAATATCTGTTAAAGATTGTGAAACAACCTCACATGCATTTTTGAAGTTCAAATTGCTACAGAACGATGTTCCATTTCATAATTATATTCAACATTCTTTCTTGTGAGTGAACTTAATTTTTTTTTAATAGGCCAGCTTGCACCATGAAGTTGAATTAAATGAATGAAAATTATGAGACATGGGTCTCGCGGGATTCAAACTCTGGACCTCCTGTTCTGATATTATATTAAACAATCTAAAATGATCATTATGCTTTAAAAACATAAGCTATCGAAAATTGGTGCTTTGGGCTCAAGGGTTTTTAAGATGTTCGAGGTGTGGATTTGATTTAAATAGGAAAAAAAAAAAAAGGCCTATTTGGTAGCTAGTTGAAATAAAGGATTACTTATTCAGCGTAAGAATTTTCTAGTGTGATTGTAAGAAAATAATTTAATTTTTGCTCCTTAAAACGTTTTGATATTTGTGATTAATTTGATAGTATAATCTATATTTCACCTACGAGGTGATTTATTTATCTGAGAAACAGCTTGAATGCTAAATGCACGTAATATCTAATTTAGACATTTGATCACACTCTTCATCCACCAAATATATAAACTACTTCTCAAATATATAATGAAATTATAAAACGAACACCGACCGTCCCTAGAGCAAGTGGCAAAGGACTTGGTGGTTGGTATTCAAGACCCAAGTTCGAATCCTAATTGATTCACATTTCTAGCTAAGTTTATTTCTAAATAAAATAAATGAAGCGGGTAGCGTGCTACCTATCTCTCAAAAAAAAAATTATAAAACGAACAAAACATTCATGTATCCAGACACGACCAAAATGAACAATTAATGGTGTAAAAGGACCTAGGCACGAAAAATGTGCGGCGAAATTGTTCTATATTTTCCGATAAGATCGCAAAATTTATATATGATAATTTTTTACAAATAAAAATCAAATATTTTTTCATCACATTTTCTTGCCGTAGGTATCACTCAATTTTAGTAAAGTCTAAAATATCTACAAAACTGTGGTGGGTAATAAAGAAATATATAAACACACATGTTTGTCTTTCAAAAACCCGACCAATAATTTCTTGTGCTTTCACATGTTTGTCTTCCAAAACTTTGCTACTTTATTTCCTCCCCTCTTCCAAAAAGCACACAAGAAATTACTCTTCTAAGATCAGTATTTGACACCTGCTATTATTATTTTTTTTTGAGATAAAGGTAGCAAGCTACCTGCTTTATTCATAAAGCAAGATGAATTAAACGTATATGATGGAAGCAACTAAGGCCTCCAAAACCAAAAAGCTGAAAACAGAGATAGATAAAATTTTTAAGAACTAAAAGATAAAAGAGAAAGGCTAGAGAATAGCTAGGGAGGGCGTTGTAATAGGTCAGAGGAGTATTCCCAGTCACTTATCAATGTTGATGCGTTCTAGTAGTGATCGAATCGCGTTGGGGATGCGGCCCGAAAAATTACCGAGTTTCTATCTGTCTGCACGACCCCAGTTGCGACGGATGGGTTAAGCCTTTGGATTTGACACCAGATTGCAGCCAGATGGGTTAAGCCTTTGGATTTGACCGCAGCGTCGGTGATTTCAGACACTTTGACCCAAAGCTCGCAGGCCTCTTCCTGGGTTGCGGGAAGACACCTGCTATTATTGCTACTCAAAAGATGTAGAGTAGTTCAAATTAGATAAAATTTAATAAAGAATTATATTTATTATCAAGATCAGTAATGTCAGTACTTCTGATTTAAACGTCGAGCCTTTTATTTTATTTTTTCATTTACTTTGAGACTATTCAGTCACTAGATAAATAAAGTTAAAAAATTATGAAATTTGATTTTTAGATAGTTTCAATAATATAGATCATGTTTAACGAAGTCGATCGCCGAATCGTTTGTCCCATCGTAGAAAAAAAAAAAAAAAAAAAAACTTAAATGCACTCCAGACTTTCAAAAGCATATAAGCCGTGCAAAAAATAATAATACTCTTTGAGGAAAAAAATATTACAATATAACAAATAAAAGTAATACTAGAATACAGTATATATAGTAGAGTACAATTAAGCCTTGCATTTATTACTAAATGCAAAAGAGTCTCCTTTATTAAGTGGTGATCTTTGTCACTTATTATTATTATTTTTTTTTTTGCAAGTTCCTAATTAAAGCATGCATCTCCGCCATTTTTTTCTCTCTATTCTTTGGTCTCTGTTTTTTGTTTCTATATGAAGGTTGAGTAATGCTAGGTGTACACCCCAAAGGGGTGTACATCTTACAACCCCACCCATCCTTGGGTGGGGTGTAATTCACCAATCACATCATGTGATTGGTGAGTAAATTCCCACCCTAGGATGGGTAGGTTGTAAGATGTACACCCTTTTTGGGGTGTACATCTAGTATTTTCCTATCCAGAATATCCCACATACAGTAGTATATTTGACCCCACCAATATGATAAGATGGAGTTGACTTAGGGGTGTGTGTGGCTTCTGAAAAAAAGGTAGTTTGGTATTGAGTCTGTCTGCTTATTTATTAGATAAAATGGAGTTGTAGAAAAAATATATAGAAATATACTTCTGCGTTCTTTAGTAGAAACGCAGAAAATATATCATAATCAACTCATCGCGATATATATGCGGAACGCAATATTAGGTACGAAAACAAACGGAATATTTTTTCAACATACTTTCTCACCGCACGTAACGCAATCTTTCCGCAATACCAAACGAAGCCTAATTTCTTTTCTTGAGGGATCAAATAAAAATCTCCACGATTCTATTCTCAAGTTTCTCCGAAACTCATTCCTCCTCAATCCTTTCTTCTTTGCAAGCTAAGGAAGAAAGAGAATAAGAGAGAGTAGAGGCATGAATTTTCTAGTTTAGTTAGCGGAAAGACTGAGTTCTACATCTTGACGTCCAATTATCCCAAACGACAATCACATCATCACCCAAATCTATAGACCGGATTCCCTCTAAGATTGTCACCACTAGAAATTTACTGAATACGCATTACCCTCAACTGGTTTAGTCTAATCTCGCTTTACTATCCCGTTGTTCAAAAAATATCACTTTGCCCTTCTATGATTTAGTTGATTTCTACTTTGCTATCCTATAGTTTAAAAAATTACACTTCAATTTTATGTGGTTTAGCAGATTTTTTTATTTTACCGTCCCGTGGCTTTTTAAAATTTTTTTACTTTGCTATCTTAATTACTTCATATAGAATTTTTGGGTACAGTAGAAAATAAACCACCAAAGGTAGTTGAAATGAAAGTTTTTAAACCATAGGATGCCAGAGTGAAAATAAGCTACATGGTATAGAAAAAACTTTGGAGTTTACCTGATTTTTAAAGATGGAACCTTAATGGCATGCATCACTATTCTGTATTAATTACTTTTCGGATCTAAAATAAACTAACTAAATATCTTAGTATACTATATATATGTATGTATCTTTGCTATCTGAGGGCTAGCTAAAGGTCAGAGAATCGAATCCCTGCTTATGTATTTTCATAAATTGGATTTCCAACTAGCGGCTTTTCGGATTAAAAATACTCTTATTGACTTCAAAAATTCCTTCAAAAATATCCCTAATTAACCACAGGGTTTACTAATATGATTTGGACTGCATAAGGGTATTTCGAGAATAAAGTGGTAAATTTAAAAATTTTGAATAATAGTGAGGGTTATAAAAGAAAAAAAGTCAATTTATTATCTTCTAAAGACGGTAAATAATTTATTATCTCTGTACAAAATAAAAATTTTATGTCTCAAACATTGAGTGGACTATTTATGATGACATATAGGGCGCGTTTGGTTCGCACTATAAAAGATTACTAGGAGTAAAAAAATATTCGAGAATTTTATTTCTATTCATCCTATTACTAAGAATATGATATTTCTGTGTTTGGTTCGCGCAGTCATATTATTTAGTTATTTTTTTAAATTAATTTTAGATAATACTATCAAAAATTTTAATATCTTTTTAGAAAAAGAGGAGAGAGAATATAGTTTAGAGAGAGAGAGCGTAATTAAAGAAATAGAAAGAAAAATAGAGGTTAGAGAGAGAGAGAGTGGATATTTTAGAAAATAGGAGGAGAGAGAGCTTAGTTTAGAGAAAGATATGAGGTTAGAGTGTAATGAAAAATAATACCATGGAACTAGCCGGTGGATAGGGAGAAAGAAAAAAAAATTAGACATATTATAATTATTCAAATTCATTAATATAAGAATACCCACCCTCCATCAAGGGAATGAGATTAGTAGTACTTGATGCATCTTATTTCCAAGTAAATCTAATATTACCAACTAGATTACTTAGGCTTAGTTTGGTATTGAGGCCTATCTAACGTTATTAGATAAAATGGAGTTGTAGAAAAAGCATATAGGGATATGCTTCTGCGTTCTCCGGTGGGAACGCAGAAAATATATCGTAACCGACTCATCGCGATATGCGGAACGCAATATTACGTACGGAAACAAACGGGGTATTTTCCCAACGTACTTTCTCACCGCATGTAACACGGCTCTGCAATACCAAACGAAGCCTTAGTGAGTTTAGCCAAACACCGTTATAGTTTTTTATTTTCATTGGATTACAAGGAATCTTCAAAGGATAGCGCGAAACAAACGCACCCCATAAGGTTTCTGGTTTAGGCCTAACGTAATTAAAGACTGAACGATTTATCATCATCTAGAAGCGGTGTATGAAAATTTTGAATTAATTTGTTTTTACATAAGAAACCATTTAGAATTTATCTTTTCAATGAAATCAAAATATAAAAAAAAATATATATATATAAGGTGATAATTTTCTAAGATACGTATCATTGGGTTTTAGACGTGTGATGCGTACGTATAAGGATGCAAGATATATATATATATATATATATATATATATATATATATATATATATATATATATATATATATATATATATATATATATATATATATATATATATATATATATATTTATACACAGTGTAGGCGCTAATAATTTTCTTTCTCATTAAGCAGTAGATTATTAATTGGAGTAGTGCGGAAGAAAGTAAACCATGCATGCATGCTGGAAATTATGCTCGGTCGCCGGCAATTAATTAATCTCGATGCACGTCTTCCCAACTATTCTTTTTTTTTTTTTTTTTTTTTTTTTTTTTTTTAATCTTTTCAGCAACTTGGCATAAAATAAATAAGCATTCTTAATTTGCTATATATATATACCCAAGTAATTAATTGTTTGAGCATCTCTCTATCCTCATTCTCTGTCGATCAATTGCCTGAGTAGTGTCCAAGTAGTAGTAGATCAAGTTAGAGCTGTTCGGAGGCCAGATTATGTCGTTGACTTTCATAGCCGGATCCGTGGTGTCGGCGATCATCGAGAATCTCGTTGATACATGCTCATCCTACCTTGAGGTGTACCCGGCGGTTGGCGGCATGCAGGATGAGCTCGCTGCGGTACGCCCTTCCGCAGGTCCAGACAGTCTTGACGGCGGTCGAGAAGGGTGCGGCGCCGGTCATGGTGCAGAAGACGGCGCTGGATACGTGGCTGTGGCAACTTAGAGACGCCGTGGAGAACGCGGAGGACGTGCTCGACGAGCTGGAGTACTACGAGCTGCAGAAGACTATACGAGATCGAGATGGCAAGGTGAGTGGCTTTCTATCTAACTGCAAGAGAAAGTTTCATAGTTTCCTTAATCGTAATTTTAGCGATGACACACTGAATCGGTTGAGGGAGGCCGTCAAGGGGTTGGATCGGGTCATTGCCGGTATGGGACCATTTCTTCAACTTGTTACTGGGTTATATGGCCCTGGCGTTAAGTGTCGGCAGATCGAGGAAGTCCGGAATGCTCGCGAGACTAGCTCCTTGTTAACCGAAAGTGAGGTGCTTGGACGAGACCTGGAGAGGGACCGGATAGTCAAATGGTTGATCAAATCGAGAGATGCCGATGTCGGCGTCTCTTCTTTTACCATTGTTGGTATGGGTGGGTTTGGGAAGACTACTCTTGCTCAACTAGTCAATCACGATAAAAGAGTGCAAGAGTATTTCGACCCGATTATGTGGGTTTGCGTTTCTCAGGACTTTGATGTAGTTGTGATAACAAGAAAGATGTTAGAGTGTGCAAGTAAAGAGAATTTGAATTTTGGCGACGAGAGTCTACAAGCACTCCATGAGAATCTTAAACAAAAACTAACGTCGAAGAGGTTTTTGCTCATACTGGATGATGTTTGGAACGACGATAAAACGACGGAGTGGGAGAAATTGGTTGCTCCTTTGAAATTCGGACAGAGAGGAAGCAAGATCCTGTTGACAACTCGGATGGGTTCGATTGCGGATATGGCGGCAAAAGTGATGAAATGCAAACGGGAATCATTAAATCTAAAAGAGTTGGAGGAGAGCGACTGTATGTCACTTTTCAATAAGCATGCATTCCTCGGTGTGAACCCTGGTGATTATAAAAACCTGCAGCTGATCGGTGAGCAGATAGTGAAGAAACTTGGAGGATGCCCATTGGTAATAAAGGTCATGGGAGGAATGTTGAACTCTTGCATGGACTATGAATATTGGAAGAACATCTTGGAAGAAGACAACATAAAATTACAACAAGGAAACAGCGACATCATGAAATTACAACAAAGAAACGACGACATCATGACAGTTTTAAGATTAAGTTACGATCACTTACCCACAAACTTACAACTCTGCTTTAGATATTGTAGTTTATTTCCACGAGATCATATGTTTAAGAGGAAAAAGTTGGTCAATATGTGGATTGGTTCAGGTCTGATTTCGCAATCTATTTGTGGCAAGCAAAGGCCAGAGGATATCGGAAATGAGTATTTAAATCTTCTGACAAGAAAATCATTCTTTTCTTGCAAAACCAGTGATAAGGGGTTGAAAATTACTAAAAAGTATTTTATGCATGATCTGCTACATGACCTAGCACAATCAGTTTCCCTAGGAGAATGCATCAGAGCACGAGGTGATGTTTCAGGAATTACTATTCCACGGACAGTTCGACATTTATGTGTTGAAATGGTCAATCTTTTTTCCATTAGAGAGATCTCCAATCTTAAGAATGTGCGCACTCTTGTCATATCGGGTAAAGAGGATAACAAGCATAATGCAGATCATGCACTTGAATTTCTCAAGGTTATAAAAAGGTTTAAAAAGTTACGCTTATTGATCTTAGATGTGAATATTCACTCTCATAAACTGCCCGATGCACTTAGTAGCTTGATACACCTCCGCTACCTATCTCTTTCACTACTAAGGAATGTTATGAATGAAAGTATTGAATATGATGGCTTGACCAACTTGGTCAATTTGCGTTCATTAGATGTTCCCTATCATGTGATACAAAATATTCCTTATATTAGCAAATTACCCCTCATCAACAAATTACAAAATTTTATTGTTCGAGAGGAGAGTGGTTACAAAATCGGTGAACTAAAGTACCTCAGGGACCTTCGTCACCTGTGTATTAGGAAACTTGGAAAGGTGAGGAGTTCTGAAGAAGCCATTGAGGCCAGTTTAAACGAGAAAAAATATCTCAAATCACTATCATTGGAATGGTCTGCATACCGCTTCAATAGTGCAGAGGTAGATGAACTCCTCGATAACCTCTGCCCGCATATCAACCTCAAGAAAATGCACATTGAACAATACCAAGGTGCTAAATCTCCATGTTGGATGACAAATCTGTCTCTTATAAATTTGACATCCATCGAACTGATTAATTGCAAAGGATGGGAGCACCTCCCGCCTCTTGGGCAGTTTTCTTCGCTCCAATATCTTCGCTATGAGATCGCTTGCAATAAAGCAAATAGATTGTTCATTCTTTGAAAGTGGATGTGCCTTTCCATCATTGAAGGAGATACGTTAGCGGAGCGGACATGCCTAACTTGGAGGAGTGGATTGGAGTAGATGTTGAGTGCATGTTTCCTCAACTTCATTCTATGAGTATTACTAACTGCCCTAATTTGAGGGAAATTCCTACTCTGCCTTATAGTCTAAGACAATTGGAAATTTCAAATGTCGGACTGACTTCTATTCCAACAATAAATCAGGATTGCGCAGACAACAAAGTAAGTGCTTTATTTTATAAATTTCAAATTTCTCCCTAAGTTTAGCTCATTTTCACTTGCCCCCCTGTAGTTCCAAAAGTATCACTTTGCCCCCGCGCCCCTGTAGTTTAGCCTATTTTCACTTTGTCATCCCGTGGTTCAAAAAGTTAAACTTTGCCTCCTTTGGTTTAGTTTATTTTTCACTTTGCTATCCTATGATTTTTTTTTAACATTTTTAATTTGCCACGCTATTTTATATAGAAATTTTTTGATGAAATAAAAATTAAACAAGAGGAGGGCGAAGTAAAACTTTTTGAACCGCAAGGTGGCAAGGTGAAAATGAGTTAAATCACACGGTAGCAATTTGAAGTTTACCCTTATATCAAAACACCAATTCGCATTTGCATATTGTGGTTGCCCGGACTTATATATCTTTTACATCTTTTCTTTCTTGCAGCAGCAAGAACATTTTCAGAGCTCTTGAAAGCTTAGTCATCAAGCAATGTGAGAAGCTCGAATATTTTCCAACAAATTTTTTTGGGAAATTCAATGCCATAAAATCCCTGTGCGTAGTAAATTGCCCGAAGTTGACAAAACGTGGGATCTCAGACATCCAAGTGCCCTGTACACTCAATCGACTCACTATTGGGTCATGTGGCGACCTTGAGGCGCCACTGCTGTGGTCAGCAGATTTAACCTCTCTTACTCAGTTGAACTTGTTAGATTGTGCAAGGATAGCATCCCTTCCCCCAGCACAAGTGTGTGCACGGTGGACGATGCTTTCCCGCTTAGACATATACAACTGCAAAGAACTATCATCATTTGGTGGAATACAAGCTCTCGAATCCCTCGGTTCTTTAGAAATTAGTGGGTGTGACAAGCTAATTGAAGTTGCCCTGCTGCTGCAGCCTCCGTTCCCCAACGATGTCGGCCAAAAAGAGAATGCAGCGAACAGCTTTTTGAAGAATGGTTGTCTATCAATTGACCACCACGCGCTCCTGCTCATGGAGCCATTGAGAAGTCTGTCCTCCGTCAGCAATTTGACTATCTCTGATGCTTCGCGACTCACCTCCTTACCCGAGGAATGGCTACTGCAAAATTGCGCTGCCCTCAAAGTTTTAGGCATAGAGAATGCAATCTCCCTTCAGTCCCTCCCCCAGAGCATGACGAAGCTGTGCTCCCTCGAGTGTTTGTATGTATATAATGCTTTTCTCATCCGGTCACTTCCGGATCTGCCTACTTCACTCCGTACTCTAGGCATCATGTGGTGTCACCCCGTGTTGAAGGAGCGATGCCAAGAAAATATAGGCCTTGATTGGCCCAAGATTGCTCACATCCCTGATGTGATAATTAAACAGTTGCAGAGTGACGATGACGAAAGTGTACGTTTTCTTTACCATCCTTCATCTCGTTCCTACTACTCTCTACATTTAATGCAATTCATTTCGATCTTAATGAGCTACGCCTTATTCGATCTTAACTAACAACGCTATCTCATTTGTTTCAGGGTTGCTCACTTCTTTCTTATTTCGAATAATGCAGCACCAGCAGTCAGGTTCGTTTCTAATTAGCGTCCTCAATTAGAAATTTTTATATTAATTGCGCCCTGTGATTAATACATGATGTTATGCTCACAGGACGGATTGGTCTGGTAAAACGAACAATGTAATGAATATAACATATGTTGCTAGCATATCAATTGCTTTCTTTTTTGAGTAAACAGGGATAGACCCTATTTCGGTACAGTATCATAAAACAAGGCAAACAAAACATCAAGTCCATGGGCAGAGCGTGGTCCCGTACACAAGGACCCGAGGTAGTAGCTCATTACCCCAAAACTAGCAAGAAACAAGTGAAAGGAAACAAAAACGAACGAAACAGACGAAGAAGAGAGCAACACGGCGTGTAGAAGATGCAGTAGATTTCAGCTCATGGTAGAACTCCAAAGCTTCACCGTGTAGAGAACCCCTTTTCCTAGTTCTTCACTCCGCGTTAGTCGGTCATTGAAAAATATCAATTGCTTTCTAAAGTCAAAAAATATGACTAATTGTGCAGTAATTTCTCCCTCTAGGAGTACAAACAAGATTGAAGTCTCGCCCATGAGTTAGAACATAAGAGAAACGTGACAAAAGCTTTTTAAGTTCGTTAAATTTCTTGGTGCAGGGATGTAGTAATGGTATAGCACTCCTATATATATATATATATATATATATATTTCTGAGTTGAGCTAGAATACTATCAATAGCTCCATTGGGGTGGTGCTATTGAGTTTTTAGCCATTGGATGGAGAGATGTGAGATTTAGATGATGGTGGTAGGTGGTGGTAGGTAGAATAGTGTTTAATCCAATGGCTATTAATAATCAAGGAGTAGATCCAATGGCTAAAAACCTAATAGCACCATGGGGCTAATACTTCTAAAAGTATTCTAGCTCAATTCTATATTTCTTGATCTCAATTTTTTCAAAAATATAAAACAAGAGTAAAGTTTTGCTGCTAATGTTTTAGTTTGATAGTACAGGAACATGAAAGAATTAGCACTTCCAATTGGTGCTCAAATCTATTTTTTCCTTATCAGTCACACAAACAAGATTAAAATCATACTACTTAATTACTTATTCTCTCTGTTTTTTGTTTTTCAGTGCATGAGTTGAAAAAAAAAAAACCTCATTTTGTAGTCTATCAATTTCATTATAGGAGCAATAGATGGCTAAGGCCTTACTGCTTATGTTCTTCTATTTAATTAGTATTAGACTCATATATCTTTATGACTCTCATACGTGGTCATGGTCTATATATATATATATATATATATATATATATATATATATATATATATATATATATATATATATATATATATATATATATATATATATATATATGTTCAGGTCAGAATTGAGACATGCAGATCTAAACCACATATGAGCCAAAGAAATAAGGATACGTGGTACACCAGAAGTCGGCAATAAAGCGCCTAAAGGTCAAGAGCGTTTAGACGGAAACGGTTGAGAAGTATGGCCATAACTTGTATGAGAAGTGGGCGTAACTTTCATGAATAGTTAGTGTAACTTCCACAATCATGATTACAACCACTTCCCCCACTACTTTCAACCAACTAATAATGTGGGCTTAATATATTATAAATAGTAACTTTAAAACCTGCAATAGGGGTCTTTCTCCACCCTGAACGAGAAGATCACTCTTATTTTCTCTGCATTTTATCGCTTTTCTAGAAGTAGTCTAAATGTAATCATTTTTTTTTCCACATTTACTGCTTTTCTAGAAGTAGTTTGTAAGTTAGATCCCCGGAGTCTGTCTGCCCCACGGGCATTACTTCATTGTAGACTACATTTGCAGAATCTGCCTGCCGCACGGGAATCACTTTGTTGTAAACTATATTTGCAGAGTCTACATGCCTTTCGGGTACACTCTGTTTTATTATTATATAAAGGCATTCGGCTTTTTTAGCCGATCACCATCATGACTTCTTCCATTCAAATTCTTTTAATCGATCATTGTGCATACTTCTTCCATTCGGCTCTTCTGCTGACATTGATTCCTGCACAGTTCATACATTCGGCTCTTCTAGCCGAACCAGTTTCATAGTGAAGGTTTTCGAACTCGGTTGATTCGATCCCTCATCAACCGAATCGCTTGATCCAGTCGAATGGCGCAAACTTCGAGGATCACTATCCGCAACCGTTCCTCATCTCGACGCGCTTCTCGAGAAAGATCTTTGATCGGGTCAAAGACGAGGAAATTCGGCTCCTAGCACCCTTTTTACATGTATATCAAGCAGTTGCGCCTTTCCTCTACGTATCAACTTCCTACGAGATCTAGGCGATAATTGGAGCAAATGCCGTGCAATTAAAGAAGAAAAATTGGGGAAAAAGATGCGGCGGAGGAGGAAGAAGAGAGGACGCACGCAACCAACTTGATGGGGGGAGGGGAATTAATGGTGGTGGTACGATTGCTACTGGTTTTCGCTTGTGTTTATGGTGGGGGAATGGGTTCGGGAGAGAAGGGATTAAAAAAAAAGTGAGCTTGGGGGTGCGAAATGTGAACAGGAGGGGAGTGAGCGTACGTGAGATTAAAGAACGGATTTTTATGGCGGTCGAGAGGAGAAGCGTGGGTGGAGAGAGAGAGAGAGAGAGAGAGAGAGAGATGGAGATTCGAAAGTGCACACCTAATTCGATTATATATATTCTTTTTATTTTTATTTTTATTTTTATTTTTTGAGAGATAGGTAACACGCTATTCGCTTCGTTTATTTCGTTAAGAAATAAACTTAGCGAGAAATGTGAATCAACTAGGATTCGAACTCTCGCATCAACCACCATTCTCTTCATTACGGACGATCGGTATACATTCTATTTTGGCAGTGCAGGAACATATATATATATATATGCGGTTTAGGCTTTAGGACTCCCTGTGCCTTACTCTTACTGCATGCATTGCATTTTTTTTTTTCTGTTTTTCTGTTGCCAAATTAATGTAGAATCTTTATGGATGAAATTATCCTAAAAATAATTAATTTAGTGTTTGATTCCTGCATAAGTAGCAAATCTCATAGCCTGGTGATCGAGCTTGTTTGGTTTTGTCTACTATCTGATGATCGAAGTTGTTAACTATTACTAATTCTTGAGCATTAGCAACACTCTCTCCAAATGTTGCTAAAAGATTTAACAAAACGGACATAGGCAACACTACAAGTTAAGTGTTGCTAAAAGATTTAGTTACATTTCTTATTCATTTAGCAACATCCATAAATGCCACTAAATCTAAACTTTCTTGTAGTGATTGCTTTAGAATGTGTTTCAAACCCTTTTTTTCTTTTTCTTTTTCTTTCAGCAGCATAATTAGTACCCTACTTAATTAAGCTTCTGAGCTTAATATCAGTGGTTTAAGGCATATTCAATGTTTGTTAAAGTTTATATGTCTTTTTAATGCAGGTTGTATCAATTTGGGAGTAAATTTAATAGGTGCGTCTGTCATCGATAAGGTTCGGCTGACTCGTTGTAAGAGGAATACGAGAGCAAAACATGAACTTGCAACCACATCCTGCAGTTTCATACTTTTACTATCTTTGCACTTTCTAAACAAACTTTAGATTCATTAAAGACTGAACTGTTACTTCTAATGTTTTATGTTTGGTGGTGTAAGAACGAATTAAAGACTCCATCGATTTCTATTTTCTATTTTCTTCATATTCTAGGTGGTGTATGAATTAAAAAGACTCTTATTAATTATTATAGTCTATCGATTTCGTCCTTGTTACGAAGGATGGTTGAAGTTTTACTGCTTAATTTGTGTACATATTCTCTCCTATTTTTCTTTAGTGTAGCTTAATTTCAGTGGTTATTCTGTTTTACTGCTTAATTAATCTTCCCTAGGCCGGAGACCAATTAACTAGCAAGATAAAGAATATTTTGAGAGCAAGTTGTGGGACTAATCTGATTAATCTCTTAGTAGAGAAGTATAATTAATTACATTACTAATGGCAAGATAGCAGGACATCACTTTATTTGCTGCTTAAAGTGATTGCATTTGCTTAATTTAAGGAAAATAACGAGCTTCGGATCATCAGAATTTTGACGATGTGGGATCATTTTCGGCAGTTGTCGTTCATGTTCAGTTTCAGTCTTCAATCTGTATAAATTTAGTTGTTCATGTTCAGTTTCAGTCTTCAATCTGTATAAGTTTGGTTTTGATTCTGATTTTTCGAGCTTCAGATCAGAATTTTGATGATGTGAGATCATTTCCGCATGCAGTTGTTGTGATCATGCTCAGTTCAATTTTCAATCTGTATAAATTTAGTTTGATTAAAAAATTTTCTTTTTTTTTTTTTTATTACACCATCTTAACTTGTTTTTTTTTGGAGTTATTTTAGCTTGTTGAAGTGAAAATTTTGTTTAGTTTAATGGCTCTATTAGCTGTAGGTTGGTTCAGTTTTATTTGTTTATAAAATGATTAAAACCATTGAGTACTATTTTTTTTTTCCTATAATTTAATGTTTCAATAAAATTATTTTTAGTAGTTTTATGTGTAACCAAATCAATGAGCATTTTGTGCTATGAGAAACAATTGCCTGTACCCAGTGTACACGTACACTCTATGCACCGCACCTATGTATGTATTATCCTACATTTGAAACATTATGAATTTTGAAAAGGATAAACTTTAAATTGCCTTCCTTATTTTTATTTTTCCATCCTATGGTTCAAAAAGTTACACTTAACTATTCTACGGTTTAGCGCAATTTTCATTTTGTTGTCCTATAATTATTTTCAAAATTTTTTACTTTGCCACCTCATTGGACATAAAATTTTGGGCTAATTGCATATAGCTCCCTGTAAATATATTGAATATCAGATATATTCCTATAAAGTTCAACTTTTTTATTTTCATTCTTGCAAAAAAGTCCAACCATTTTTAAATATATCCCCGCTGTTAGGATCCGTTAAAAATATATAATTAACAATGAGTAAAATATTTAACCATGATTACTCCCTGAGTTAAATTGATCTTTTTACCCTTCTTATGTTATTGGAAAAAATATTTTTTGGGAGGGCATTTCTGTATAATAAATTTTTAGAGGGATATATTCATAAGGAGAAAAATGTTATTTTCTTTATCTGCTGTTAAAATAAATAAACAATACTCTAACGGTAATAAACTAGAGGGGTAAATATAAATATTACTGGACTTTCACTCAGATAAAAATAAAAAGTTGAACTTTGTAGTAATATATTTGCTATTCGATATATTTACGGAGAGCAGTATGAAATTAGCCCTAAAATGTTTTGGCGAAATAAAAAATTTAATTATAGGGGAAAAAAGTGCAATTTTTTGAACGACAAGGTGGCAAAGTATAAATATATTGTGTTACATGGCAATATATTTTGAGAATCCCAACGGCAATATATTGAAATATATTTTTGCTTCCCAACCAATTTATTTTTGCTTCTCAAAATTTCAAGTTTATACACTTGGTTCTAACCGTTAGCGTTCCGTTATTTTTCCACATATTTCTTATAATTTATAACTAGATATATCGAATACGTGATTAAAAATACTGAAAATCTATTAAAATTTATTTTTTCTCTCCAAAATGAGTAACGGTAGTTTTGTCGTTTCACCTAGTTCGTTAACACCGTAACTGTCTTAAAACAAATCTAAAATTTTAAAAAAGGATAAAATATAAATTTTAAAAAAAATAAAAAAAAGAATAATTATTTATACAAATTTCTTTTTGTATTTTAATCTAAATTTTAATGTTAAAATCTCTATCACGGAATTTTAGAAATGCCGTGTATATGATGTAGTTATATGCAATAATTGAGTTTACTTGATTGTTACGGAAGGGGAACAAATTTCTTGCACTTTGACTTGTATAAGTCTAAAATATCTAGAGATGCCGTGTTTTAATTTTTTCAATGCTTTCACTGTTTCACACGTATCTCTTCCAAAACGTGCCACTTTTTTCTACAGCATGCATTTTGGCTCCTCCAAAATTAATCCTTCTTCTTTGCAAGCTCAACTTCCCTATCCTCATTTGCCTGAGTACTGGTGAAGTAGTAGGAGTTAGAGCTATTCGGAGGATTATGGCTTTACCTTTCATAGCTGAATCAGCGGCGTCGGCAATCATTGAGAATCTCGTTAGCACTTGCTCATCCTACCTCGAGGCATGCCCGGCAGCCTGCGGCATGCAAGACGAGCTCGAACGGCTGCAGCACGCCCTTCCACAGGTCCAGACAGTCTTGACTGCGGTCGAGGGGGGCGCGCCGATCATGGTGCAGAACAAGCCGCTGGAAACGTGGTTGTGGCAGCTCAGAGACGCCGTGGAGAATGCGGAGGACGTGCTCGACGAGCTGGAGTACTACGAGTTACGAAAGACTATACGAGATCGAGATGACAAGGTGCGTGGTATTCTATCTAACTGCAAGAGAAAGTTTGATAATTTCATTAATTGGATATTTAGCGATGACACACTGAAGCGGTTGAGGGAGGCCGTCAAGGGGTTGGATCGGGTCATTGCTGGTATGGGGCCACTCCTTCATCTTATTACTGGGTTATATGGCCCTTGCGTTAAGTGTCAGAAACTCGAGGAAATTAAGAATGCTCGTGATACTAGCTCCTTGCTAACCGAAAATGAGGTGCTCGGACGAGACGAGGAGAGGGACCTGATAGTTGAATGGCTGATCAAATCGGGTGGTGCCGATGTCAATGTCTCCGCTTTTACAATTGTTGGTATGGGCGGGATCGGGAAGACCACTCTTGCTCAACTAGTCTATCACGACGAACGAGTGCAAGAGTACTTCGACCTGATTATGTGGGTTTGCATTTCTCAAGATTTTGATGTAACTGTGATAACAAAAAAGATTTTAGAATGTGTAAGTAGGGAGAATTTTGGTGACAACAGTCTACATGCACTCCATGAGAATCTCAGACAAAAACTAACGTCGAAGAGGTTTTTGCTCATACTGGATGATGTTTGGAACGATGACAAAACAATGGAGTGGGAGAAATTGGTTGCTCCTTTGAAATTCGGACAGATAGGAAGCAAGATCCTGTTGACAACTCGGATGGGTTCAGTTGTGGATATGGCGGCAAAAGTGATGAAATGCAAACGGAAATCATTAAATCTAAATGAGTTGGAGGAGAGTGACTATATGTTGCTTTTCAATAAGCACGCATTCCTCGGTGTGAACCCCGATGATTATAAAAGCTTGCAGCTGATTGGTGAGCAGATAGCGAGGAAACTTGGAGGATGCCCATTGGCCATAAAGGTCATGGGAGGAATGCTGAACTCCTGCATGGACTATGAATACTGGAAGAAAATCCTGGAAAAAGACAACTTGAAATTACAACAAGGAAATGACGGCATCATGGCAGTTTTAAGATTAAGCTACGATCACTTATCCACAAACTTACAACTCTGCTTTAGATATTGTAGTTTGTTTCCGCAGGATCATATGTTTATGAGGAAAAAGTTGGTCAATATGTGGATTGGTTCTGGTCTGATTCCACAATCTATTTGTGGCATGCAAAGGCCAGAGGATATCGGAAAGGAGTACTTAAATCTTTTGACAAGAAAATCATTCTTTACTTACAAAACCCATGATAATAGGTTGAAAATTACTAAAAAGTATTTTATGCATGATCTGCTGCATGACCTAGCACAATCAGTTTCTCTAGGGGAATGCATTAGAATAGGAGGTGATGTTGCAAAAAATATTATTCCAAAAACAGTTCGACACTTATCTGTTGAAATGGTCAATCTTCTTTCTATTAGAGAGATCTCCAATCTTAAGAATGTGCACACTCTAGTCATTTCTGTTAAAGAGGACAATAAGAATAATGCAGATCATGCACTTGAATTTATCGAGGTTATAAAAGGGTTTAGAAAGTTACGCTTATTGATCTTAGATGTGAATTTTCACTCTTATAAACTGCCCAATGCACTTAGTAGCTTGATACACCTCCGCTACCTATCTCTTTCACTATGGAAAGTTGTGAATGAAAGTATCGAATATGATGGCTTGACCAACTTGGTCAATTTGCGTTCATTAGATGTTCCCTATCATGTGGTAGAAAATATTCCTTATATTAGCAAACTACCTTTCATCCACAAATTACAAAATTTTATTGTTCGAGAGAAGTGTGGTTACAAAATCGGTGAACTAAAGAACCTCAGGGACCTTCATCACCTGTGTATTATGAAACTTGAAAATGTGAGGACTTCTGAAGAAGCTACGGAGGCCAAGCTGAACGAGAAAAAATATCTCAAATCATTGAGATTGCGATGGTCCGAAGGCCACTCCAATAGTGCAGAAGCGGATGAGCAGCTCCTCGATAACCTCTGTCCACATATCAATCTCAAAAAAATACGCATTGAACAATACCACGGTGCTAAATCTCCATGTTGGATGACAAATCTGTCTCTTGTCAATTTGACATCTATCGAGCTAATTGATTGTAAAAGATGGGAGCACCTCCCGCCTCTTTGGCAGTTTACTTCACTCCAACATCTTTTCTTGCAGGGACTACATACAATAAAGCAAATAGATTGTTCATTCTTTGGAAGCAACAGTGGATGTGCCTTTCCATCGTTGAAGGAATTACTGTTATGGGACATGCCTAACTTGGAGGAGTGGATTGGAATTGATGATAGGTGCATATTTCCTCAACTTCAGTCTTTGTCTATTGCTGATTGCCCTAATTTGAAGGGAATTCCTACTCTGCATTATGGTATAAGAGGTTTGAATATTTATAATGCCGGATTGACCACTTTACCAACAATAAATCAAGATTACGCACACAACAATGTAAGTGCTTTATTTTATAAACTTTAAATTTCTCCCCTGAGGTTTAGCTCATTTTCACTTGCTCCCCCTGTAGTTCAAAAAAGTATCATTTTGCACCCCCCCCTCCCTGTAGTTCAAAACGTATTTTTTAAATATTTTTAATTGGCCACGCTATTTCATATAGAACTTTTTTGATGAAATAAAAATTAAACTACAGGAGGGCAAAGTAAAACATTTTGTACCGCAAGGTGGCAAGGTGAAAATAAGTTAAATCACACGGGGGCAATTTGAACTTTACCCTTGTATCAAAACACCAATTCGTATTTGCATGGATGTGATTGCCCGGACTTAAATATCTTTTACATCTTTTCTTTCCTGCGGCAGCAAGAACATTTTCAGGCCCTTGAAACCTTAGTTATTAGAGACTGTAAGAAGATCGAATATGTTCCACCGGAGGTTTTTGGGAAATTGAAAGCCATAAAAACGTTGCGCATAGAAAATTGCCCGAAGTTGACAAAACGTGGGATATCAGACATCAAACTGCCCTCTGTACTCGGTCATCTCAGTATTTGGTCATGTGGCGACCTCGAGGTGCCACTACTGTGGTCAGCGGATTTAACCTCTCTTACATGGTTGGAATTACTTGATTGTGCAAGGATAGCATCCCTTCCCCCGGCACAAGTGTGTGCACGGTGGACGATGCTTTCCCGCTTAGGCATAAAGAACTGCAAAGAATTGTCATCATTTGGTGGAATACAAGCTCTCGTATCCCTCCGTTCTTTAGCTATTGAAGGGTGTGACAAGCTAATTGAAGTTGCCCTGCTGCTGGAGCCTCCGTTCCCAAACAACAATATCGGCCAAGAAAAGAATGCAGTACTGGACTGCTTTTTGAAGAGTGGTACACTATCAATTGACCACCACGCGCTCCTGCTCATGGAGCCATTGAGAAGTCTCTCCTCCGTCTGCTCGTTGATTCTCTCTGATGCTTCACGACTCGCCTCCTTACCTGAGGAATGGCTACTACAAAATCACGCCGCCCTCGAAGAATTAAGCATATGGAATGCACGCTCCCTTCAGTCCCTTCCCCGCAGCATGACAAAACTGTGGTCCCTCGTCATTTTGGTTGTGGAAGAAGCTAATCTCATCCAGTCACTTCCAGATCTGCCTACTTCACTGCTTTGTCTATTCATCAACAGGTGTCACCCCGTGTTGAAGGAGCGATGCCAAGAGAATATAGGCCTTGATTGGCCCAAGATTGCCAACATCCGTTATGTAAGGATTACATAGCATTTGCAGATCGTGATGATGATGCATATTGTAAGTACACTTCACCGCCCTTCATCTCGCCCATGCTACCCTTTGTCATTAATGCGCAATTCACTCTGGTCTTAATGAACTACTTCTCATTCAATCCTAACAAGTTTTATCTCATTTGTGGCAGGTTTACTTTTCTTTTTTATGGATACTTCTCCTTTTTGAATAATGCAAGAGCAGTCAGGTTCATATTTAACTTATTTATATTTTTCACCCTTAATTTACAATTTGGATACATAAATTAGAAGTAACGTGGTGCTCATAGGACTCATGTGATTGCAAAGGTAGGATTTTTTTTTGAGAGAATGTAGCATGCTACCGCTTCATTCATTACGCAAATGAACTCGGCTACAAAGTGAAGCAGCGAGGCCTCGAGGCAAAAAGGAAAAAGATAAAGAAAAAGGCCTAAAAATACAAAATAAAATAAAATAGAAAATAAAACTTAAAAGGATAAACGAGAAAAAAAACCCCAGCTTAGGGTTCACCCCCGCTTAAGGAAGAACAGCAATTAAGCCAAAGACGCTTAAGGTTTCTAATCTCCGCAAACAAATACCCCAACGAATGTTTAGATTGGACAAAAATCCTCCTGTTACGCTCCAGCCACACAACCCACCAAGTGGCAGCAATAGTCGTGAGTACTTTTCCACCATGGGCTCCTCCCATACTACAGCTTATCTCCCAAATTCCTATAGAGGAAGAGCAGTGTCGCAAGAAGCGCTTGTTAGGAAGAAGTCCCTCCAGAATTGCCGAAGTATTGACACACCCAACAAAAAGGTGATCCACAGTCTCAGCCTCCTCAAGACAGAAAACACATTTGTCGTCGCCACTCCATCCTCTTTTTTTAAGATTATCCCTAGTCAGCACCTTATTTTTCAGCACCAGCCACAAAAAGATTTTGACTTTGAGCGGAGCCCGAATCTTCCACAGACGATCGAACCTCATATTAATTACGCCACCGTCTTGTAGGAATTGATAAAGCGATTTTACTGAGAACGTCTCTGATCGAGCCCATCGCCATCGTGCGACATCTCGGCGGTTGCCAAGGGCCGTCGCAGAGACAGCAGCCTTAAATTCTTGGACCCCGATACTATCAATCGTATTACTAGGTGGGCACCCAGCTAGTATCTTCCTCCAGTTCCACCCAAGTCCGCTCCAACACTCCTTAACTCTGAGATTTTTGTGTAAGACTCTATCAAAGATAATCGGAAAAGAAGTACGCAGAGGCACTTGATCCACCCAAATATCGGTCCAGAAGTTTGCCAAATTGCCATCCCCGATTGAAAAGAATAGCCCGCACTTAAAGACATCTCTAGTCGTTAGGACACTTTGCCACCAAAAGGAGTGGGGTCTAAAAGACTGGCCTTCCCTAAGCGGTTTCCTTCGTTGATAGTAGACATCGGTGATCAGGGAGCCCCACTGATGATTCCTTTCTGAAAAGTATCTCCACTACCATTTTGCTAGCAATGCAATGTTCACGGCCTCTAAATCCTTAATTCCAAGACCTCCCGCCGATTTGCTTCTGCACACCGTTTTCCATTGTGCAAGGCACTGACCTCCCGTAACAGTTGTATTCCCTCTCCAAAAGAAAGCCCTCCTCAGCACTTCTAGTCGACGTAATACGCATTTTGGTGCTTTAAAAACCGAGAAGAAATATATGGCCAAATTCGACAGAACTGAATTTACAAGTACTAGTCTACCCCCTTGTGATAGTAGCTTAGCTTGCCAACCTTCGATCCGTTTCTCCATCTTACCAGTAATTACCCACCAATCTTCTTTTTTCAAGCGCCCTGATAGAAGAGGCAGTCCCAGGTATTTCAAAGGTAAGGATCCTAACTTGCACCCTAGTGACGTCGCAAGCCTACTACCCACATTTGCATTACTACCAATATAAAAGAGTTCTGACTTGGTTCTGTTAATCTTGAGCCCTGAAGCCCATTCAAAGATTTGCCACATAAAAAGAAGATGTCGCGTCTGCTTTCTTTTAGCTTCGCAAAAAAATAACGTATCGTCGGCATACTGTAAAATATTTATCTTAGTATTGTCGGTTGGTCCGATGCCTCTCAACAGTCCGTTACGAGCGGCTTGCTTCGTCATTCTGGATAGGCTCTCGGCTACCAACAGGAATAAATAAGGGGACAGAGGGTCACCTTGTCTAAGACCTCTCCTGGTTTTGATCCATTTAGTGGGAATAACGTTGACGCGAACGGCAACTTTAGCGTTAGAGATGCATAGCTCGATCCACTCGCACCATTTTCTGTTCGCTCCAAGCCAAAATAAAATTTTCGTCAAGAAATCCCATCTCACTTTGTCGTAGGCTTTTTCGAAGTCCGCTTTGATCCCAACACTTTCCACACTCATCTTGGAGCACCAACTAACCAATTCGTTAGCAGTGACGTAAGAATCTAGGATAAATCGCCCTTTAAGAAAGGCTGACTGCGATGGAGATATAATATCCTTCATTACACCCTCGAATCTGTTCGCCAGAACCTTAGAAATAATTTTTTGAACACTATTGATGAGGCTGATAGGTCTGAAGTCACTCGCAGACTTAGCACCTTTATATCTGATTAGCCAATGCATCTATTGAGCACCTACCTTCCATGTCTAAATTAGATGTTAAATAAATTTCTGTCTCAGTACATCTCTTGCACTTCATTTCACATGCTACTGGTCAATTGTTACATAATTGCTAGGCCTGAACATTGAAGCAATGGATTAGTCATGTATGACAAACAATGTAATGATTATTATAAATATATGTTGTCCAGTAACTTCTTTCCAGGGGGAATTAGAGAAGCGCGACAAAAGCATTCGAGTTGTTTTAAGGAATTAAGGATTAGGACATCCTTCGTCTTACTGCGTGCCTGTGTTCTTCTATTTTCTTGCTGCAGGTTTAGAGAAAGACTCCATGCATGTAATATTGCGTTTTCTTTCTTTTTATTTTCTATTGCCAGATGAGTGGAAAATGTTTAAGAAAGAAATTATCCTCTATTGGAGCAAATTAGGAGGTTAAGCTTAAATGCTTCAACTTTGTTTCCCCTCACTTTATCTGCATTTATCCTAAAGATAGTTTAATATTGTTTGAATCCTGCTCAATGAATCCTGCTCAAGTAGCGAAACCTCATCGCATGGTGAGCTTGTTTTGTTTGTGTATCATCTGCTGCAGTTATGAAGCTTCTTTGAAGTAGCTTAAACACCTAATTTGGAAACTGCTTATTTCAAACTATATTTATTTAGCAGCATAACAAGCACCCAGATTAAACTTATGAACTTAATTTTACCGGTATAAATTATGCTTTAAATTTTCCTAAAATTGTTTAAGCTTTCTTATGCAGGTTTCATCGACATTTGGAGTAAATTTGATAGGTGTGCTATGTCGAAAACACTCGGTCAGACTCTTTGTAAAAGGAAAATGAGGACTACACTGCACAAGGCATGAACTGGCAACCATATTCAGCAGCTACTAGCTTTTAATTTCTTTACAATTTTCAAAAAAAAAAAACAGTAATTTCCTAACGCATTGAAGACAGAAAAACACATTCAGAACAGAACCATTTCGGCAATTGCTGCTCATGTTCAGTTCAGTCTTCAATTTGTATAAGTTTGGTTTTTATTCAGATTTTTTCGAACAACGCATTTCAGTGTTCCTTTTCTGTTCATACTGAGTACACTCTATTGTGCAGCTCCTTCTTTTTCCCTTTTTTTTTTTTTTTTTTTTTTTTTAATTTACACCCTCTTAACCTTTTTTTCTCAGTTATTTTAGTTAATTGAAGTGAAAACTTTGTGAAGTGTAATGGTATTATTTTTTTCTTCTATAATTTAGCCTTTGAATTTAATTATTTTTAGCAGTTTTATGTGTAACCAAACAACACGGTCCACACACATTACGTGCACTGAGAAACAATTCCCTAAACCCAGTGTACACATACGCTCTATGCACCGCGACTATATACGATCCCATATGTTTGATCTAAAATATCTAAAAGAGCTTATATTGGAAAAATTATGATTTTTTGAAAATGGTAAACTTCAAATTGTCCCCCTGTGGTACAACGCACTTTCACTTTGGCCCCGTGATTCAAAAGTTCACTTTGTCTCCTTGCCATTTAGCTCATAACTTTTGAGAGATCTTCTTTGTACTCCGCTTTTTCGATATTAATAAATTATTTGCTCCGTCTTCGTCCGTAGACGTAGACCGTTGGCCGAACTACGTAAATATCGGTGTGTTCTTTTCGCTTATCTTTTTTTTTCCTGCTTTAAATTATTTTCTGAATCTATTTTTCGTAGTTTCGATTTTTAACAAGTGATTTCATTTTTCTCTTTTTATTATCCCCTCCGTTAATTTTTTTTTTGTTAAATCAGTGATAAAGTTAAAACTAAAAGGTACTAAAGTGAATATTCGATAAACCTATGTGGGATATCTGAAGTGTTTTGTATATAATTTAACGAAATGTTAACGGAGTAGCCGACAAAAAGAGAAAAATAAAACCATGGAGCACTAAATTAATACACTTTAAATCATAGAGAATTAAAGTGAAAAAATACAAAAATTACGGGGGTGATATTTGAAGTTTACCCAAAATTAAATGACAGAGGTATCGAATAGCCAAGAGAAATTAATGGTAGAAAAAAGACGAAAATTTGTTTGTTTTATAATGCACGGTAAAGTACTAGTTAAATTTTACAGTAAAACACAGAAATTTTTTTCTGCAAATATTCATCTTTTCACTTTCTTTCTTCTAATTTTAAAAAATCTGTATTTGTTTCTCTCTAAATTTTAAATTGATGCACTTAGCCCGGCCAACTCAGCATTCGCGAGCCAACTCGCTGCATGTTGAGCTCGTGTTATGAAATGAGCTCGAGATCGGCTCGTTCGTTTATTTAATTTTTAGTAAAATAAAAATATAAATGCGAGCTTAATTATAAAAAAACTCATTTGTATATAAAGTTTTAACTATTAGATCAAAATCTAATGGATAAGATTTTAAATTTATTTTTTCATATATTTAATGTAATTTTTTTTTTTTTTATTGTTAGATTGCCCGTCTGTTGAGCGACTAGTGACTTTATTTCTGACGCATTTGGTGCAAATTAGATCTTTCAATGAGCGCATTCGTGTTCGGCTCGTTTAATAGCAGCCAGGCCAATTTCCTTTCGTGTTCGGTGGTTTTACTGCCCCCTAGCTATCAGGTTCGTCATTGTTTCATCTATTTTTCTTATAATTTATAATTGAAAATACCGAATAAGCACTTAAAAGTACTGAAATTATATTAGAAAATTATTATTTTTTCCCATAGAATGAGTAACGACAGTTTAGTCATTTCACCCACTTCGTTGACGTCGTAATTCTCTGAAAATATATTTAAAATTTTAAAAGAAAAAATAAAAAATTTTAAAAAATAGAAAGAATATTTTTTTTTTGAGAGATAAAATAGAAAGAATATCTTAATCTTAATTTTAGTCTAAATTTTTTCTGTATTTTAGTCTAAATTTTAATCTTAAAACCTCTACAACGGAAGTAGTTGATGTGATTATATATATATGCAAACAATAATTTCTCCCTCAAAAAGGGTTTGGAAGTGGGGGAGGGTGGATCAATTCCTCTGCCCTCTGCCGATAATAATTGAGTTTGGGGGAGGGTGGATCAATTTCTTCCTTGAACTTTTTTTTTTTTTTTTTTTTCTTCTTTTACTTTATTTTATTTTATTTTTCGCGTTCTTTCCAAGACCTTACCACTTCTTCAATGAATAAAGCAGTAGCATGCTACCTTTCTCTCAAAAAAAAAAAAAAAAAAATTAAGTTTGGTGATAAGGCGTATGCATAAATTTTCTGCGCGCCTATTGACTTGTAAATCTTTCCTATGAAAACTCTTCTTTCATTTCCTCCGCTCTCCCAAGAAGTATTCAAGAAATCACTCTTCGCCATTTTTTTTTTTTTTTTTTTGTTATGTACTAAATACCTGTTAAAGATTGTGAAACAACCGCTTATTTTTAAAACTTAAATTGCTACAGAATGATGTTCCTTTTAATAATTTTTAACAAAATAAAAATTCTATAAAAAGTGGTGATATAGCACTAAAATTTTCGATCAGAAATATTAATTTTGTTGCAGATAGTATAAAGAATTTTGTATTAAAATTTTATTTGATTTGAATACTTCTGTTAAACTTGAAAACGAAATATCAACCATTAAAAACTATTGATTTTGAATTCTTTTGATCAGTAGGTAAATTATATCAAAAAATCGCAAAAATTATTTTCTAGAAACTTCAAATACACTAGATCAAGTCTAATGGAGCCGATCGTCGATTCGAAAACTCCATCATCAAAAACAGCTTAAGAGCACGGAAGCCTCCATACTCTTAATAGCACACAAGACCTACTATATATATATATATATATATAGAGAGAGAGAGAGAGAGAGAGAGAGAGAGAGAGAGAGAGAGAGAGAGAGAGAGAGAGAGACTACTATACTATAATGAGTACGATCGCTCTCGTACTCATAAGTTGTTTTCGATGATAAAGCTTGTGAATTGACGATCCACACACTGTTAAACATTATCTAGAGCATTTAAAACATCTAGAAATCAAATTTTATTCTTTTTCGATATTATTTACCTTACGATCAAAAGGTCATAAAATTGACAACTTTTAACGGCCGATATGGAATACTTACTAGTTTAACGGTGTAAAAGAATCGAAATTTATTGAATTTTTGATAGAAAATCCTATTCACTACCTATATATCTAGACCGTTAAACGAGAAAACGTCTCATTACACGTTATCCGATTCGTTTATTTTATTTAGAAATAAATTTAGCTAGAAATATGATCAACTAGAATTCAAACTTGAGTCTCAATAATTAAGTTTTGTTGGTTGTTAGATAAGGCCGACAAATTTGACTTGTAAGTTTTCTGTATCAAACTTACATTTCATTTCCTCTCATTTCCTCCCGTCTTCCAAGAAGCATTCAAGAAATTACTCCTCCACGGACCGCCTCTTCGGCTAAATTTATTTTTTTTAAAAAAAATAAAGCGAATAACATGCTCTTTTTTTTCTCTTAAAAAAAAAAAAAAAGAGTAATGCTTCTATACATTTTTTTTTTTCGTTACCGTTCATTTACGCGTATTCAACCGTTCAGATTTAATTTTTTTTAAATTGTGACCTACAATAGTAGGTCACTTTGGGATTAGTACTGATTACCAGGTAGCTCGAAGAAGGATATTTTTGTTTTTTAATATATGAACAATTTAGTCATTTTACCCACTATATTTTCAAAATTTTTATTTTCTCTTTGTTTCCTTTTTCTCTCTCTAATTTAATATTTCATATAAAAAAATTTCAAATTATTTGACAAGATGATTTTTTAAGATTTCTTTTTTTTTTGTTTATTTGTTTAATATTGCAAATGAGTTTAATTTTAAGAAACTATGCATTAAATTTTTAAAAAAATTTCGCATCCGCCGTCGTCCTCACAATCGCCGTCTACAGTGGTGCCACGGTGGAGCAGTGGGTCTCTTGAAAGAAGAGATTTAAAGAGATCCGCTGTTGCCATCCCCGCCGCCTCCTCCGCCGCCTCCTTCGCCACCGCGTTTTTTCGTTACCTTTCATGTTTCTACTACGGAAAAGTCACGGTAAATTTCATTTTTTTTATTTTAATTTTTAATTTTATTTTTAAATTTTTGATTTAATTATTATTTTTTTTAAAAAAAAATTTTGGTTTAGCGACCGGAGGTTTTGATAACCGTCATGTGGCGAGAAATATCAAATCATTCCTCTAAATAACTCAATTAAAAGTTTCTTTAAATATTATATTATTTAATTACCAAGCTAATCTTTTTTTGAGAGAAAGGTAGCATGCTACCGCTTTATTCATAAAGAGGATGAACTAAGCTACACAAAGAGGCAGCAGGGCCTCACAAAAAGGGAAGAAGACAAAAGGGAAAGAACAAGGAAAGACAAAAGGAAGGCAAAAGAGAGTCGAGAAAAGAGCAAAAAGAGCCGCGATAAGAGAAAGAGTCAGGCGGAGCAACAACATAGCCTTCCAAATACTACAGAGTTGTCAAAAGAAAGAGAATGTGGGACGAGTTACGCTTTGACCGGTCGAAAATTCTCTTGTTACGCTCCGTGCACCGACCACCATAGGGAGGCGATGGAGATGAGATGAGTTCCTAGTTTTGAATAAAATAATCCTTTTATCTGCTAAATATTAAAATTATTTTTTAACCCTCTATTAAACAACGGTTAAAATCTTTTTTATTTTTTATTTTTAAAAATTACCGAACAATTTCTCAAAAAAAAAAATCTATACTAAATTCTAATAAAGTATTTAGAGGGGTGTGGACCGTGTGGTGGATAACAAAGAGATATTTAAACACCATGTGCCAATACTTTCTCCCTCTGTACTGTAGCAGTGGCGCAGGGGGTGCTGTCTGACCAAAATTTCTTTAATGATGTCTTCCAAAACTTGCAGCTTGCATTATATTTCCTCCCCTATTCCGAGAAGACTACAAGAAAGTACTCTTCGTGGATCTTTCTTTGACGCCTGCTGTCGTATCTACTCAACTGATTGTTTCGACGTCTCTGTTTCCTCGTCCTCTAATTTCTGCACTCTCCGTGTTTGATCAATTGCCTGAGTGGTGCTGAAGCCGATTATGGCTTTAACTTTCATAGCCGGATCGGTGGCGTCGGCGATCATCGAGAATCTCGTTAAGACATGCTTTTCCTACATCAAAGCTCACCCGGCGCTGCGAGGCGTGCGGGACGAGCTGGAAAGACTGGAGCTGGCCCTTCCGCAGATCCAGACAGTCTTGACTGCCGTGGAGGAGGCGGCGTCGATTGCAGAGCAGAACGAGGCGCTGGATACGTGGCTGTGGCAGCTCAGAGATGCTGTGGAGAACGCGGAGGACGTGCTCGACGAGCTGGACTACTACGAGCTAAAGAAGACTATAAAAGATCGAGATGACAAGGTGCGTGGCATTCTCTCTAAATGCAAGAAAAAGTTTGACCGTTTTGTCGATCGTAAATTTAGCAAAGATACATTGAAGCGGTTGAGGGAGGCCGTCAAGGGGTTAGATAGGGTCGTTGCCGGTATGGGGCCACTAGTTCAACTTGTTGCTGGGTTATATGGTCCTAGTGTTAAGCGTCAGAAGCTCGAAGAAATCAAGAATGCTCGCGAAACTAGCTCCTTGGTAATCAAAAGTGAGGTGCTCGGACGAGACAAGGAGACGGGCCTGATAGTCGAATGGCTGATCAAACCGGGAGATGCCGATGTTGATGTCTCTGCTTTTACAATTGTTGGTATGGGTGGGCTCGGGAAGTCTACTCTTGCTCAACTAGTCTATTGCGAAGAAAGAGTGCGAGAGCACTTCGACCCGATTATGTGGGTTTGCATTTCTCAGGATTTTGATGTAACTGTGATAACAAGAAAGATTTTAGAATGTTTAAGTAGTGGGAATTTTGGCGACAAGAGTCTACATGCACTCCATGAGAATCTTAAACAAAAACTAACGTCAAAGAGGTTTTTGCTCATATTGGATGATGTTTGGAATGACGATAAAATGGCAGAGTGGGAGAAATTGGTTGTTCCTTTGAAATTCGGACAGAGAGGAAGCAAGATCCTGTTGACAACTTGGATGGGTTCAGTTGCGGATATGGCGGCAAAAGTGATGAAATGCAAACGGGAATCATTAAATCTAAATGAGTTGGAGGAGAACGACTATATGTCGCTTTTCAATAAGCATGCATTCCTCGGTGTGAACCCTGATGATTATAAAAACTTGCAACTGATTGGTGAACATATAGCGAAGAAACTTGGAGGATGCCCATTGGTAATAAAGGTCATGGGTGGAATACTAAACTCTTGCATGGACTACGAATATTGGAAGAAAATCTTGGAAGAAGACATCATGAAATTACAACATGGAAAGGACAACATTATGACAATTTTGAGATTAAGCTACGATCACTTACCCACAAACTTACAACTCTGCTTTAGATATTGTAGTTTATTTCCACAGGATCATATGTTTAAGAGGAAAAAGTTGGTCAATATGTGGATTGGTTCAGGTTTGATTCCGCAATCTATTTGTGGTAAGCAAAGGCCAGAGGATATCGGAAATGAGTATTTAATTCTTCTGACAAGAAAATCATTCTTTACTTGCAAAACCAGTGGTAAAGGGTTGAAAATTACTAAAGAGTATTTTATGCACGATTTGCTACATGACCTAGCACAATTAGTTTCTCTAGGAGAATGCATCAGAGCAGGAGGTGATGTTTCAGGAATTACTATTCCACGGACAGTTCGACATTTCTCTGTTGAAATGGTCAATTTTCTTTCCATCAGAGAGATCTCCAATCTTAAGAACATGCGCACTCTTGTCATTTCTGTTAAAGAGGATAATAAGCATAATGCGGATCATGTGCTTGAATTTATCGAGGTTATAAAAGGGTTTAAAAAGTTACGCTTATTGATCTTAGATATGAATTTTCACTCTTATAAATTGCTAGATGCACTTAGTAGCTTGATACACCTCCGCTACCTATCTTTTTCATTAGAGAAAGTAGTGAATGAAAGTATTGAGTATGATGACTTGACCAACTTGGTCAATTTGCGTTCGTTAGATGTTCCCTATCATGTGATAGAAAATATTCCTTATATTAGCAAACTACCTTTCATCCACAAATTACAAAATTTTATTGTCCGAGAGGAGAGTGGTTACAAAATCGGTGAACTAAAGAACCTTAGGGACCTTCGTCACCTGTGTATTATGAAACTTGAAAATGTGAGGTCTTCTAAAGATGCAGTGGAGGCCATGTTGAATGAGAAAGAATATCTCAAATCACTATCATTGGAATGGTCTGAAGACCGCGCCAATAGTGCAGAAGCGGATGAGCAGCTCCTCGATAACCTCTGCCCTTATATCAATCTCAAGAAAATACGCATCGAACAATACCAAGGTGCTAAATCTCCATGTTGGATGACAAATCTGTCTCTTGTCAATTTGACATCCATCGAACTAATTAATTGTAAAGGATGGGAGCACCTCCCGCCTCTTGGGCAGTTTTCTTCACTCCAATATCTTCGCTTGAGGAGACTGCATGCAATAAAGCAAATAGATTGTTCATTCTTTGAAAGCAGCAGTGGATGTACCTTTCCATCATTGAAGGAGTTATTCTTCGTGGACATGCCTAACTTGGAGGAGTGGATTGGAGTAGATGATGAGTGCATGTTTCCTCAACTTCATACTATGAGTATTATTGACTGCCCTAATTTGAGGAAAATTCCTACTCTGCCGTATAGTCTAAGAGAATTGGAAATTTCAAATATCGGATTAATTGCTCTTCCAACAATAAATCAGGATTACGCAGACAGCAATGTACGTGCTTTATTTTATAAACTTCAAATTTCTCCCGAGTTTTAGCTCATTTTCACTTGCCCCTTTGTAGTTCAAAAAGTATCACTTTGCCTTCTCGCCCCCGTGGTTTAGCCTATTTTCACTTTGTCATCCCGTGGTTCAAAAAGTTACACTTTGCCTCTTTTTGTTTAGTTCATTTTTCACTTTGCTATCCTATGATTTGTTTTTAACATTTTTTATTTGCCACGCTATTTTATATAGAATTTTTTTTGATGAAATAAAAATTAAACAACAGGAGGGCGAAGTAGAACTTTTTGAGCCGCAAGGTGGCAAGGTGAAAATGAGTTAAATCACACGGTAGCAATTTGAAGTTTACCCTTATATCAAAACACCAATTCGCATTTGCATAGTTGTGGTTGCCCAGACTTATATATCTTTAACATCTTTTCTTTCTTGCAGCAGCAAGAACATTTTCAGGCTCTTGAAAGGTTAGTCATCGAACAATGTGAGAAGCTCAAATATTTTCCAACAGATTTTTTTGGAAAATTCAATGCCATAGAATCCATGTGCGTAGTAAATTGCCCGAAGTTGACAAAACGTGGGATCTCAGACATCCAACTGCCCTCTGTACTCGGTGATCTCACTATTGGGTCATGTGGCGACCTTGAGGCGCCACTGCTGTGGTCAGCAGATTTAACCTCTCTTTCCTGGTTGAAATTACTCGATTGTGCAAGGATAGCATCCCTTCCCCCAACACAAGTGTGTGCACGGTGGACGATGCTTTCCTCTTTAGCGATAAAGAACTGCAAAGAACTGTCATCATTGGGTGGGATACAAGCTCTCGTATCCCTCCGTTGGTTAGACGTTAGAGGGTGCGACAAGCTAATTGAAGTTGCCCTGCTGCTGCAGCCTCCATTCCCAAACGATGTTGGCCAAAAGAATGCAGAGGACTGCTTTTGGAAGGTTGCTGAACTATCAATTGACCACCATGCGCTCCTGCTCATGGAACCATTGAGAAGTCTCTCCTCCCTTAGAAAGTTGCTTCTCTATGATGCTTCGCAACTCACCAGCTTACCTGAGGAATGGCTACTGCAAAATCACGCTGCCCTCACATTTTTAGAAATACATAATGCAAGCTCTCTTCAGTCGCTACCAGACCTGCCCACTTCACTGTATTCTCTACAGATCACCGGGTGTCACCCCGTGTTGAAGGAGCGATACCAAAGGAATATAGGCCCCGATTGGCCCAAGATTGCCCAGATCCCTTATGTGATAATTTCTTAGCATTTGCGGAGGTGATGATGCATATATTGTACGTTCACTTTACCACCCTTCATCTCGCCCATGCTGCTCTCTGCAATTAATGCAATTCATTTCGGTCTTAATGAGCTACATCTCATCCGATCTTAATTAACAAGGCTATCTCATTTGTTTCAGGATTACTTTTACTTTTTCTGGATAATGCAAGAGCAGTCAGGTTTGCTGTTAATTAGTATCCTCAAAAGAATTTGTACTCTTTTACTTGCTTACTTTATGATTTGGATACATAGTAAAGGAATAAAGCGCTACTTTTCTCCTATAATAAATACATTGTGTTGTGCTCGCAGGACGGATTGGTCTTTGTTAAACAAACAATGTAACGAACATAACATATGTAGTCTATCAATTGCTTTTTAAGGTTAAATATGACTAATTGTCCAGTAATTTCTGTCGAGGGGTAAAAATAATAAGACTGAAGTCTAGCTGATGAATTAGAATATAACAGAAGCGACAAAAGCCTTTTAAGTTCACTTTGTCACTTCCAGATCTGCCTACTTCACTGCTTTGTCTATTCATCAACAGGTGTCACCCCGTGTTGAAGGAGCGATGCCAAGAGAATATAGGCCTTGATTGGCCCAAGATTGCCAACATCCGTTATGTAAGGATTACATAGCATTTGCAGATCGTGATGATGATGCATATTGTAAGTACACTTCACCGCCCTTCATCTCGCCCATGCTACCCTTTGTCATTAATGCGCAATTCACTCTGGTCTTAATGAACTACTTCTCATTCAATCCTAACAAGTTTTATCTCATTTGTAACAGGTTTACTTTTCTTTTTTATGGATACTGCTCCTTTTTGGATAATGCAAGAGCAGGCATGCAGGTTCATATTTAACTTAGCAGACTCGAAAGAATTTATACTTTTCACCCTTAATTTACAGTTTGGATACAGAAACTAGAAGCATGTGGTGCTCATAGGACTTGTGTGATTGCAAAGATAGGATTATATCCGATTAGCCAATGCATCAATCGAGAACCCACCTTCGATATCTAAACTAGAAGTTAAATAAATTTCTGTCTCAATACATCTCTTGCTCTTTATTATACATGCTACTTGTCAGCTATTACATCTTGCTAGGCCTGAACATTGAAGCAATGGATTGGTGATGTGAGACAAACAATGAAATGATTATTATAAATATACGTTGTCCAGTAATTTCTTTCCAGGGGAAATTAGAGAAGCGCGACAAAAGCATTCGAGTTGTTTTAAGGAATTAAGGATTAGGACATCCTTCGTCTTCCTGCGTGCATGTGTTCTTCTATTTTCTTGGTGCAGGTTTTTAGAAAGACTCCATGTAATATTGCGTTTTCTTTCTTTTTATTTTCTATTGCCAGATGAGTGGAAAATGTTTAAGAAAGAAATTATCCTCTTTTGGAGCAAATTAAGAGGTTAAGCTTAAATGCTTCAACTCTGTTTCCCCTCATTTTTTCTGCATTTATCCTAAAAAAAATTGAATCTTGTTTGATTCCTGCGCAAGTAGCAAACCTCATTGCATGGTGAGCTTGTTTTGTTTGTGTATCATCTGCTGAAGTTGTTAAGCTTCTTTGAAGTAGCTTAAACACCTAATTTCGAAACTGCTTCTTTGAAGTAACTTTTTTTATCAATTTTCAAAAGAAAAAAAAAAAAAAATCCTAATGCATTGAAGACAGCAAAATACATTCAGAACTGAACCATTTCGGCAATTGTTGTTTGTGTTCAGTTCAGTCTTCAATTTATGCAAGTTTGGTTTTGATTCTGATTTCCCAAAAATTGTATTTCAGTGTTCCTTTTCTGTCTATACTAACACTCCATTTTGCAGCTCCTTATTTTTCCCTTTTTCTTTATTTACATCCTCTTAACCTTTTTTTTTTTTTGGGAGTTATTTTAGTTTGTTAATTAAAGTGAAAATTTTGTTAAGTTTAATGGCTCTATTAGCTGTTGGTTGATCAGGTTTATTTGCTTAAAGCTGATTAAAACCATTAGAGCATTATTTTTTCCCCTATAATTTAATGCTTCAATAAATATAATTATTTTTAGTAGTTTTTTTTGTCTAACCGAGCCCCACACATTTTGTGCACTGAGAAACAATTGCCTGTACCCAGTGTACACATACACTGTATGCTCCGCACCTATATATATAGAGAGAATTAGGCTGGAATACTAGTAATAGTAAAACATTCTTTTTGCTATCAAGTTTTTAACCCTTTGATGAAAAATTGTAGGATTAGGATGATATTAATCGGTTAGAGTTGAGTGGTCCCCTTAGCAGGGACGAAGCCATTGAGGGGCCGACAGTGGCCATGGCCCCCCCTCAATTTTTTAAATTACATGAAGGACTTTTATAATAAAAATAAATATATTATAGATTTTAATTTTAGGGGGCAAATTAATTTTTTTAGTGGCCATGGCCCCCCTCAATTTTTTAAAATTACATAAAGATCATTTATAATAAAAATTAAAATATTATAGATTTTAATTTTAGGGGGCCACATTAATTTTTTTAATAAAATTTGTCTTTTTTTTTTCGAATTTTTTGGTCCTTTTCCTTTAATTCTCGCTTGTTCCTATCTCAAATATATTGTCATTATTATTGCTAGTAATAACTGATCAGTAAATCTGATAAAATTTTTTTCCTTACTATTCGAAGTCAAAAAAATTTTCTATCAAATTTAAATTTTGGCCCCCCCGAATCTTAATTTCTCGGCCGTCCTGCCCCTTAGGGTTGAGTGGTCCCCATTGGGTTATAGTATTTAATCCAATGGTTAGAAATGATGAAAAGATTTTGCTACTAATAGTAACAATCGGATTTTGCTACTAGTCTCCGGTCCAACTCTCTCTCTCTCTCTCTCTCTCTCTCTCTCTCTCTCTCTCTCTCTATATATATATATATATATATATATATATATATATATATATATATATATAGTCCTATTAGTACTATCGATAGCACCAAGAATTTGGTGCTATCGAGTTTCCACCGTTAGATTTAACCCTTAGATTATTTTTACCCGTTAGAGTGGAACTAGAATACTTTTGAAAACACCAATCCCTTGGTGCTTCCAAGTTTCTAACCTTTGGATCCACTCCTTAATTACTAATACCCTTGGATCAAACACTATTCCACCTACCACCACCTACCACCATCATATCAACCTTACATCTCTCCATCCAATGGTAAAAAACTCACAAACACAACTTGGTGCTTTTAGGAGTATTCTAGCTCAACTATATATATATATATATATATATATATATATATATATATATATATATATATATATATATAGAGTTGAGCTAGAATGCTATCGATAAGAAACCGACTTTTGCCACCCATTTGTTTTCGATGATGGAGCCTCCAAATTGATGATTGGCACCGTTGAACATGATCTATACCATTTGAAGTATTTAGAAATCAAATTTCATACATTTTCGATATTGTTATCTTATCCATCGAGCGGACACAAAAATGAACGGATGAAAATGAATATTCTTAAAAAAATGATGGTAGGAGTTTTGTAATCAAGATCAAGAGTATAGATCTTGTTTTAAATAGTTTAAAGAATTTTCTAACAAAAATTCAATTGATTTTGATATCTTTACGCCGTTAAACGAGAAAATGCATCATATCGACCCTTAAAATTACAAATTTTGAAACCTTTTGATCATTAGGCAAATGATGTAAAAAAGATTTGAAATTTGATTTCTAAACACTTCAAGTGGTATAGATCATGTTCAACGGTGCCGATCGTCGATTTGGAGGCTCCATCATCGAAAATAAATGAGTGGCAAAAGAACTTTATCGATAGCATTCTAGCTCAACTCTATATATATATATATATATATATATATATATATATATATATATATATATATATATATATATATATATATAGACTTTGCTAGAATACTATCGGTAGTAAACCGAGCGGTTTATTACCGATTTGTTTTCGATGATAGAGCTTCCAAATTGATGATCTAAGATCGTTAAACATGATCTAAACCATTTACTACCGATTTGTTTTCGATGATAGGGCTTCCAAATTGTTGATCGGCACCGTTAAACATGATCTAAACCATTTAAATTTCCTAGAAATCAAATTTTATAATTTTTTGGTATCACTAACTGAACGATCAAAGGGTCACAAAATCTATAATTTTAATGACCGATATGGTGCATTTGCTTGTTTAACGGTATAGACGAGTTGAAATCAACTAAATTTTTGTTAGAAAATTCTTTAAACTATTTAAAATAAGATTTAGACTCTAGATCTCAAATATAAAAATTATATCATCACTTTTTAAAGGATATTTATTTTCAGCCATTCGTTTTTCTGTTCACTTGATGGACAAGGGAACAATATCGAAAATATGTGAAATTTGATTTCTAGATAGTTTAAATAGTTTAGATCATGTTTAACGGTGCCGATCATTAATTTGGAAGTTCTATCATCCAAAACAAATCGGTAGTAAACCGCTCGGTTTACTACCGATAGTATTCTAGCAAAGCTCTCTCTCTCTCTCTCTCTCTCTCTCTCTTTCTCTCTATATATATATATAGTAGGTCTTGTGTGCTATTAGGAGCACGGAGGCCTTCGTGCTCCCGAGTTTTCGATGATGGGACTCTCGAATCAACGATCGTCGACTTGATCTAGCATATTTGAATTTTCTAGAAAATAATTTTTACAATTTTTCAATATCATTTACCTAGCAATTGAAAGGATTCAAAATTAATAATTTTTAACGGCTGAAAATAAAAATTCTATAAAAAGTGGTGATACAGTCATGATTCAAAAAGTTATATTTAACTATTTTGTAGTTAATTTAGCGTATTTTTCACTCAGTCATTCCGTGATTATGTTGATACTTTTTACTTTGCCGTCATTCAGCAGGACGTAGAAATTTTGAAATATAAAAAACGTAATTAGATTAATATATTAACTTTATCTTTATAATATATTAATTTAAATTCAAATTAAAATTTAAATATTAAAAATTTAAATCAAAATTTTGAAATAATGTCAAAATTTCAAATCTATTTTTTAAAAAATTAAACTTTGAAGTTTGGGAGGATAATTCCAAATATAAAATTAATTTCTATTTATTGAAATTCAAACTTAAAATTACAATGTAAATTTTAATTTGAATCCATAAATTTAATTTAAGTTTTAAATAAAATTTGAATAAATCTTTATATAAATTAAAATTTAATTTAAATTCAAATTCATAAGTTAGATTCGAAATACTTGATTAAATTTTAATTTTCAATTCAAGCTCAAATTAAAATTTAAAATTTAAAATTTAATTTCTAAATTTAGTCTCATATTTTAATTTAAAAAGTTGAAAAAATAAATTTAATTCAAATAAATATTCATTCCATCCGGATTCAACTTCCAATCTGGCCTCCCAGACCGGATTGAAAAAGGGGTGATTGGGGGATTTCCATTTCACTCGGGAATCAAAATCGGAATGAGACTCCCGCGTACCAAACACCCACAAACGGATTTGCCCATTCCGATTCCGATTCCAGGATGAAAAAGAAGCGAACCAAACACCCACAAACAAATTTGCCCATTCCGATTTCGATTCCAGGATGAAAAAGAAGCGCACCAAACACACCTCGGTGTAGAGTATTTAAGATGACGTATAGGGTTTATGGTTTCAGGTTTAAAGTAAAGACCGTGAACCATTCATCATCATCTAGAAGCATTGTAAGAAAATTTAGAGTTTGTTTTCATGCAAGAAAACATTAATTAGGGTGTGTTTGGTTCGAAATTGGAATTGGAATCGGAATCTAATCGAAATAAGTTTGGAATCTAATCGAAATGACTCATTACCTAATTCTGTTTGGTTCATCACCTAAATCGAAATCGGAATAAATCATTCCCATTGTCGGTGTTTGGTTCAGGTAGATATAAAAAAAGTAATCAAATTAATATATTAATTTTATATTTATAATTAATATATTAATTTAAATGCAAAGCGAAAATTAAATATTAAAAATTTACATCAAAATTTTGAAATAATATCAAAATTTTAAATCTATTTTTTTAAAAAATTAAACTTTGAAGTTGAGTGGATAATTCAAAATATAAAACTAAAATTTGATTTATTCAAATTCAAACTTAAAATTACAATTTAAATTTTAATTTGAATCCCTAAATTTAATTTACGTTTTAAATAAAATTAGAATAAAAATTTATTTAAATTAAATTTTAATTTAAATTCATATTCATAAGTTAGATTCGAAATACATGATTAAATTTTAATTTTTAATTCAAGTTCAAATTAAAATTTAAAATTATATATTTAATTTCTAAATTTAAACTTATATTTTAATTTAAAAAGTTAAAAAATATCCATTCCGCGGATTCAACTTTCAATCCTCTTAGGATTGAAAAAAGAGGCGATTGAGGGATTCCCATTCCACTCGGAATCGGAATCGGAATTGACTCCGCATAACTAACACCCACAAACGGATTCGCTCATTCCCTTTTCCATTCCAGGGTGAAAAATAAGCGAACCAAACACGCTCTAAGAGTAGTCTACAATGCACCGGTAATGTACTAGTTAATTCATTCCAAATTTTGCCTCGATGTATGAGAAATTATAATTAATTAAAGTTTGGGATTAAAGTGTTACGCTTCTTATAGTTCGAGCCAAAAATTACGAGAATTAAAGTTCGAGGACTTGTCACGCATCTCACACATTGAGCGAAAAATTGAGAATTAAAATTTGAGAACTAAGCAAGAACTAGTTATCTAGGAGATGAGTACAAGTATGAGTTTTCGTAGGAACAAGAATATTTTTTTGTTTGGATGAAAATATGAGTATAAGCTGGAACTAGAAAAATTATGTTTGGATGAAAATGTGAGTATAAGCTTGAATAGTTGGTAGTTATAAATAGAAAATAATGATATTAATCTTATAATTAAATTTAAAATTTTCAACTGAAAATTTTAAATTAATAATTTTAACTTTTAAATTATAAATTTTGAAATTAGATTTAAAATTTTAATTTTAAATTTAAGACCAAATTTAAATTTGAAAGATAAAAACATCAAATTTAAAATTTAAAAATAAAAAATATCATATTTTAAATTTAAAATTTAAAAATATCAAACTTAAAAATTTAAACTTAAAATTTAAAATTATAAATTAAATTTAAACTTAAAAATTTAGTTTAAAATTATAAATTTAAACTTAAAAATTTAAACTTTAAAAATTTATAATTTATATTATAAATTTAATTTTTAAAATTATACTCCTCTCTCTCTCTCTCTCTCGTACCCGGGGGTGGAACAGCTTGTTCCACGGTCCACCCCAAGGTGGGAACACTTGTTCCCACCGACCTGGTTGTTCCCACCCACCTGGTTTGTACCTCCTTATCCCCTTCTTGTACCCAATCCAAACACTATATTGGTCGCTTTGTGATGATGAATAATAGCCCTTATCCCCCCTTTATACCCAAACGTTAATTTTTTATTCGAGAATAGTAGTTCTCGGTTATCCCCACCAACACATTCATTTTCTATATAAAACTACCTAATATTTTTCTTATCCTTGGGAACAACCCAATTTTTATCCAAACGCTATTTTTCTTATCCCATACTTGTACCTATCCCTGTAATAACTAGTTCTTGCTTATACCCGAACCAAACGGTAGTTACTGTATAGTTTGAGCACGAAAGTGTAATTTATACTTGCTTTTATCCACCAGTATAGGGGCCAATAATTCCACCATCAGTTTAGTGGTGGCGTGGGGTAAAGAAACACGACCTTAATTTTTTTTGGAGGCTTGGATGGTTTAATTCTTCGAGTTCAGGGCTGGGGCGTGGATTAATTTTCAAACAAGTCGGCAGAACCTCCGGTCATGCGAAATCACATTGAAGTCTTCCCCAACCTATATTGCTCTTTTACTTTTCTGCATGCAGTTAATTTTTTGCATAAAGAGAGATACCATGTATATGTGACGCCCCAATTTCATCCATCCTGTGACTACTCCGCCCCAAAGACGCTTAACTCTCTTAACCTCTTGCCATACCACCCAAAACGCTTATTAGTTTAAATTTCTATTATATCTCATATATAGGACTAACTGGGGTCTCACAGTATACCTGCTGTGTATATTACCCAAGTGCGTCACTCTTTCCTCATTCTCTCTATCTGTTTTTGGCACTCCAAGTGTTTGATGAATTGCCTGAGCGGTGGTGAAGTAGCTGTGGTCTAATTGAGCTTATTATTAATTATCCGGAGGATTATTATGGCTTTACCTTTCATAGCCCCGAATCGGCGGCGTCGGCGATCGTCGAGGATTATGGCTCGACCTGTAAGTTTCTTCTTTTGGTATATATGTCCTAGCTATATATATACTTGTTAGAAATTAATTTGAAACAAGTGCTTGTCTCAAGAAGCTTAACTTGCTTGCTATTTGATTTAGTGTTTGATTTCTGGAAAAAAATATTTTTGAAAATAATTTCCTAGCTGAATTTATTGTTATTATTTTTTATTTAGCTTGTTTAGTTTCTAAATTTTATCCGAAAATTGTCTTCCCTACTCAAAAAATAAAAATTATACTTTTTTTTTTCCCCCGAAAAACACTGGTTTTCAATTTTTTTTTAAAAAAATAATTGGGGAATCAAAACACCCACTTAATTAGTGGGGTGCTTAATTTTGTTGTCAAATAAAGCAGTCATGTGGCAAATAATAAAGAAGTATGGAAACAGAAATATGTAAACACCATGCGGCAATAATAATTTCTCCCTCTGTTCGATCTGTACGATAGCAGTGGCGCAGGGGGTGTTGTTTGTGGAGGAATTCTACACTATCACACTTGCACCACGTCCACGTCATCAATAACAAGCCAATTATCTTTTTTTTTTTCAAACAAAAGTACAATAAAAATATTTTTTTATAATCACGATGGGACATATATTTTTTTAAATTTTTTTCGATTGATTTGTTATGCCACATCATCAATGTACCCGTTGCATTCTAGAATTTTTCGTTGTTTCTGAAAGTGTCGGACCAAAATTTCTGAATGCTTTCGACATGTAAATGATGTCTTCCAACCAAAACTTGCAGCTTGCATTGCATTTCCTCCCCTCTTAATTCCGAGAAGAAGAATACAAGAAAGTACTACTCTTCGCGCGTGGATCTTAATTCTTTGATGCCTGCCTGCGCGCGATTGTATCTATCTACGTACTCAGCTGATTGTTAATTTCGACTACATCTCTCTTTCCTCATTCTCCTATTTTCTGCACTCCAGGATTGAGTTTCATCAATTGCGCGCCTGAGTAGTGGTGAATTCAAATTATGGCTTTACCTTTCATAGCCGAATCCGCGGCGACGACGATCATCGAGAAGCTCGTTGATACATGCTTTTCCTACCTTGAGGTGTACCCGGCGCCCAGCGGCATGCAGGACGAGCTCAATAGGCTGCAGCTCGCCCTTCCGGAGGTCCAGACAGTCTTAACTGTGGCCGAGGGGGGTGTGCCGGTCATGGAGGAGAACAAGGTGCTGGATACGTGGTTGTGGCAGTTTAGAGACGCCGTGGAGAATGCGGAGGACGTGCTCGACGAGTTGGAGTACTGCAAGCTAAAGAAGACTATAGAGGAGGCTCGAGATGGCGAGGTGCGTGGTTTTCTATCTAACTACAAGAGGAAGTTTAATTGTCTCTTTGATTGTATCTTTAGCAATGACACACTGAAGCGATTGAGGGAGGCCGTCAAGGGGTTAGATATGGTTGTTGCCCGCATGGGGCCATTCCTTCAACTTGTTACTGGGCTTTATGGCCCTAGTGTCAAGCGTCAGAAGCTTGAAGATATCATGAAAGCTCGAGAGACAGGCTCCACGGTAAACAAAAGTGACGTGCTCGGACGAGACAAGGAGAGGAACCTAATAGTTGAATGGCTGATCAAACCGGGAGATGTCGATGTTGATGTCTCCGCTTTTACAATTGTCGGTATGGGTGGGCTCGGGAAGACCACTCTTGCTCAACTAGTCTATTGCGACGAAAGAGTGCGAGAGCACTTCGACCCGATTATGTGGGTCTGCGTTTCTCTGGACTTTGATGCAGCTGCGATAATAAGAAAGATGTTAAACAACTCTTGCTCAACTAGCTGTCTAGATGCTCTCCAAAAGGATCTTATAAAAAAACTTACATCAAAAAGGTTTTTGCTCATACTGGATGATGTTTGGAACGATGATAAAACGATGGTGTGGAAGCAATTGGTTGCTCCTTTGAAATTCGGACAGAGAGGAAGCAAGATCCTGTTGACAACTCGGATGGGTTCAGTTGCGAATATGGCGGCACAAGTGATGACATGCAAACGGGAATCATTAGATCTAACTGAGTTGGAGGAGAGCGACTCTATGTCGCTTTTCAAGAAGCATGCATTCTTCGATGTGAACCTTGATGACTATAGAAACTTGCAACCGATTGGCGAACATATAGTGAAGAAACTTGGAGGATGCCCATTGGCCATAGAGGTCATAGGAGGAATGCTGAACTCCTGCATGGAGTATGAATATTGGAAGAAAATCTGGGAAGAAGACATCGTGAAATTACAACATGTAAAGGACAGCATTATGACAATTTTAAGATTAAGCTACGATCACTTACCCACAAACTTACGACTCTGCTTTAGATATTGTTGTTTATTTCCGCAGGATCATACGTTTAAGAGGAAAAAGTTGGTCAATATGTGGATTGGTTCAGGTCTGATTCCGCAATCTATTTGTGGCAGGGAAAGGCACCCAGAGGATATCGGAAATGAGTATTTAAATCTTCTGACAAGAAAATCATTCTTTACTTGCAAAACTAGTGATAATGGTATCATAATTAGAAAAAAAATAATTACTAAAGAGTATTTTATGCATGATCTGCTGCATGACCTAGCACAATCAGTTTCTCTAGGGGAATGCATCAGAATAGTAGGTGATGTTGCAGAAAATATTATTCCAAAAACACTTCGACACTTATCTGTCGAAATGGTCAATCCTCTTTCTATCAGAGAGATCTCTAATCTTAAGAACTTACGCTCTCTTGTCATATCGCGTAAAAAGTATAGTAAGAACTTACGCTCTCTTGTCATATCGCATAAAGAGTATAGTACGGATTATGCAGATCATGCACTTGAATTTTTCGAGGTTATAAAAAGGTTTAAAAAGTTACGCTTATTGATCATCGATGTGAATTTTGACCTTTCTAAACTGCCCGATGCACTTAGTAGCTTGATACACCTCCGCTACCTATCTCTTTCACAACAGACTATTAATATGTTCACAAGTATTGATGGCTTGACCAACTTGGTCAATTTGCGTTCATTAGATGTTCCCTATGGTATGAGAGCAGATATTCCTTATATTAGCAAACTACCCTTCATCCACAAATTAGAAAATTTTATTGTTCGAGAGAAGAGTGGTTACAAAATCGGTGAACTAAAGAACCTCAGGGACCTTCGTCACCTGCGTATTAGTAGACTTGAAAATGTGAGGAGTTCTGAAGAAGCCATCGAGGCCAATTTAAACGAGAAAAAATATCTCAAATCACTATCATTGATATGGTTTGAAGACCGCTCCAATAGTGCAGAAGCAGATGAGCAGCTCCTCGATAACCTCTGCCCTCATATCAATCTCAAGGAAATGTACTTCTACCAATACCAAGGTGCTAAATCTCCATGGTGGATGACAAATCTGTCTCTTGTCAACTTGACATCCATCGAACTGATTGATTGCAAAGGATGGGAGCACCTTCCACCTTTTGGGCAGTTTTCTTCGCTCCAATATCTTCGCTTGCGGGGACTGCATGCAATAAAGCAAATAGATTTTTCATTCTTCGGAAGCAGCAACAAATGTGCCTTTCCATCATTGAAGAAGTTATTCTTTGAGGACATGCCGAACTTGGTGGAATGGATTGGAGTACATGATGGGTGCATGTTTCCTCAACTTCATTATATGCGTATCACTAACTGCCCTAATTTGAGGGAAATACCTACTTTGCCTTATGGTCTAAGAAGCTTGAATATTTCTAATGTCGGATTGACTGCTCTCCCAACGAAAAATCAGGATTACGCAGACAACAATGTAAGTGCTTTATTTTATAAACTTCAAATTTCTCCCGAGGTTTAGCTCATTTTCACTTGACCCCCGTAGTTCAAAAAGTATCACTTTGCCCCCTCGCCCCCGTGGTTTAGTCTATTTTCACTTTGTCATCCCGTGGTTCAAAAGTTACACTTTGCCTCCTTTGGTTTAGTTCATTTTTCACTTTGCTATCCTATGATTTAAAAAAAAAAACATTTTTAATTTGCCATGCTATTTTATATAGAATTTTTTTGATGAAATAAAAATTAAACAATAGGAGGGCGAAGTAAAACTTTTTGAACCGCAAGGTGGCAAGGTGAAAATGAGTTAAATCACACGGTAGCAATTTGAAGTTTACCCTTATATCAAAACACCAATTCGCAGTTGCATAGCCGTGGACTTATATATCTTTTACATCTTTTCTTTCATTATATATCTTTTACATCTTTTCTTTCTTGCAGCAGCAAGAACATTTTCAGGCTCTTAAAAGATTAGCTATCAAACAATGTGAGAAGCTCGAATATTTTCCAACAGATTTTTTTGGGAAATTCAATGCCACAAGTTTCCTGAGCGTAGAAAATTGCCCGAAGTTGACAAAACGTGGGATCTCGGACATCCAACTGCCCTCTAAGCTTAGTGATCTCACTATTGGGTCATGTGGCGACCTCGAGGTGCCATTGCTGTGGTCAGCGGATTTAACCTCTCTTACTGAGTTGAAATTAGTCGATTGTGCAAGGATAGCATCCCTTCCCCCAGCACAAGTGTGTGCACGGTGGACGATGCTTTCCACTTTAGCGATAAGGAACTGCAAAGGACTGTCATCATTTGGCGGAATACAAGCTCTCGTATCCCTCTGTTTCTTAGAAATTAGTGGGTGTGACAAGCTAATTGAAGTGGCCCTGCTGCTGCAGCCTCCGTTCCCAAACGATGTCGGCCAAAAAAGGACTGCAGAGGACTGCTTTTTGAAGAATGGTGAACTATTAATTGACCACCATGCGCCCCTGCTCATGGAGCCATTGAGAAGTCTCTCCTCCATCAAATTGTTGACTCTCTATGATGCTTCGCAACTCACTGCAAAATCACGCTGCCCTCGAACATTTAGAAATAAGGAATGCAAGCTCTCTTCAGTCCCTACCTGACCTGCCGACTTCACTGCATACTCTACACATCACCAAGTGTCACCCCGTGTTGAAGGAGCGATGCCAAAGGAATATAGGCCCCGATTGGCCCAAGATTGCCCACATCCCTAAAGTGATGATTTTTTAGCCTTAGCGGAGGTGATGATGATGATGCATATATATTGTACGTTCACTTTACCACCCTTCATCTCGCCCATGCTGCTCTCTGCAATTAATGCAATTCATTTCGGTCTTAATGAACTACATCTCATTCGATCTTAATTAACAAGGCTATCTCATTTGTTTCAGGATTACTTTTACTCTTTCTGGATAATGCAAGAGCAGTCAGGTTTGCTTTTAATTAGTATCCTCAAAAGAATTTGTACTCTTTTACTTGCTTACTTTATGATTTGGATACATAGTAAAGGAATAAAGCGCTACTTTTCTCCTATAATAAATACATTGTGTTGTGCTCGCAGGACGGATTGGTCTTTGTTAAACAAACAATGTAACGAACATAACATATGTAGTCTATCAATTGCTTTTTAAGGTTAAATATGACTAATTGTCCAGTAATTTCTGTCGAGGGGTAAAAATAATAAGACTGAAGTCTAGCTGATGAATTAGAATATAACAGAAGCGACAAAAGCCTTTTAAGTTCGCTTTGTTTCTTGGTGCAGGGATGTAGTAATGGTGCAACATTCTTATATATATTTCTCTCAATTCTTTCAAGAATATAACAAGAGTAAAAGTTTTGCTGCTTATGTTCTATATTGGTAGTACAGGAACATGTACTATTTTTGTTCAGGCATAAAACAAGATTAAAATCATGCTACTTATTCTCTCTTCTTGTTTGTTTTTTGGTGCCTAAGTAAAAAAGGCTCATATTGTGTAGTCCATTGACTTCATTGTAGGAGCAAAAAATTGGCTAAAGCCTTGCCACTTATGTTCTTCTCTTTAATTAGTACTGGACTCATATATGACTCCCACATATCATGGTCTATCAATTTATTCATAAGATTATGAGAAAAAGACTAATTTCTTACCGCATGCTTGTGTTCTTCAGTTTTGTTGGTGCAGGATCAGAGTAATTAGATTCCATGCGTTTTTTTTTGTGTGTGTGTGTCTATGGCCAAACTAATGTAAAATCTTTAAGAAAAAAATTGCCCACTTTTGCGGCAGGGAGGTTAAATGCTTCAATTTTGTTTCTCCTCAATTTATATGTGTATATACTAAAGATAATTTTGTGTTTGAATATTCCTATACGGATAGCAAATCTCAAAGCCTGGTCATAAGCTTGTTTTGTCTTGTGGATTATCCAATGAAGCTGTTAAACATCGCTTTAAAATGTGTTTCAAATTATTATTGGTTTTTTGGCAGTACAACAAGCACCCGGATTAAACTTGTGAACTCAATTTCAGCAGTATAAATCATACTTTTAAATGTTGAACTTTTCTTAGTTTTTAGTGCAGGTTGAATCGACATTTGGAGTATCTTACATTTACTTTCTTTACATTTACTCAATTTCAGCTGTCGCGAGAAGATTCTGTCGACTCATGATAAGAGGAAAATGAGGGCTATGCTCTAGCAGGCATCAACTTGCAACCTACATCCTGCAGTGTCATACTTTTACTTTCTTTGCATTTTTTAAACAAACTTTAGATTCATTACGTATTAATTGCACAGAAAAACTGAAGTATTACTGTTTCTGTTCTATGTTTGGTGGTGCGAGAATGAATTAAAGACTCTATCGATTTCTCTCTATATATATAGGAGTGTAAACAACACCAAGTAAACTGCCTATGTATTTGTATTTCCTTTTTGTTCTCAGTGGTGTATGAATTAAAAGCCCTCCTATTACTATCGTCTATCGATTTCGTCCTTATTACGAAGGATGGTTAAAGTTTTACTGCTTGATTTGTGTACATATTCTCTCCTATTTTTCTTGGTGCAGGATTGGAATAAGACTAGTACATGTACGTAGCAGCCTATATATGTAATGTGATTGGTGTCTCTAGTGTAGCTTAATTTCAGTGGTTATTCTGTTTTACTGCTTAATTAATCTTCCCTTGCTAGGAGACCAATTAGCTAGCAAGATAAAGAATATTTTGAGAGCGAGTTGTGGGACTAATCTGATTAATTTCTTAGTAGAGAAGTATAATTAATTACATTACTAATGGCAAGATAGCAGGACATCACTTTATTTGCTGCTTAAAGTGATTGCATTTGCTTAATTTAAGGTAAATAACGAGCTTCAGATCAGAATTTTGACGATGTTTGATCATTTTCGGCAGTTGTTGTTCATGTTCAGTTTCAGTCTTCAATTAATCTGTATATAAGTTTGGTTTTGATTCTGATTTTCCGAGCTTCAGATCAGAATTTTGATGATGTGGGACCATTTCGGCATGCAGTTGTTGTGATCTTGTTCAGTTCAATTTTCAATCTGTATAAATTTAGTTTGATTCAGATTTTCCGAACAATGCATTTCAGTTTCCTTTTCTGTCCATACTGAGTGTATTCTTTTTCTGTCCATATATACTGAGTACGCAGCATTGAACAGCTCCGTATTTTTTCCCTTTTTTGTTTTTGGGTTAATTACACCAGTAATCCCCAACCTTTCCATCCATTTTTACTTGGTCCCCAACCTTTTTTTTTTGCAATTGAGTCCCTAATTTCTTGATTTTATTACAATTAAGTCCCAACCGCTAAAAAAATGGTTAAAATTAACGGAATCACCACGTCAGCGCCTATTTGGCATACTTTTGCATGTTAATTTAGGTCCCTAAACTTTGCACATTTTTTACTTTAGTCTTTAAAAATAAAAATTTAAAATTTAAAATTCAAAATAAAAAATAATATTAAATTTTTTTTTGTAATCCGCTAACACAACGTCACCGTGGCGCTGACGTGATGCCTCCGTGGCGCTGACATGGTGTTGACGTGATATTTTTCGTCAATTTTAACACTTATCTAACGGCTGAGACTTAATTAAACTGAAATCAAGAGATTAGGGACTCAATTACGAAAAAAAAAAAAATGGTTAGGGACCCAAGTGAAAATTGGTGGAAAGGTTGGGAATTACAGGTGTAATTAACATTTTTTTTTTTTTTTTTTTTACTTTACAACATCTTAACTTCTTTTTTTTTTTTTTCGGAGTTATTTTAGCTTGTTGGAGCGAAAATTTTGTTTAGTTTAATGGCTCTATTAGCTGTAGGTTGATTCAGTTTTATTTGCCTATAAGATGATTAAAACCATTGATCGAGTACTATTTTTTTTCTTTCTATAATTTAATGTTTCAATAAAATGATTTTTGGTAGTTTTATGTGTAACCAAATCACCGCGCATTTTGTGCAATGAGAAACAATTGCCTGTGCCCAGTGTACACGTACACTCTATGCACCGCACCTATGAATTTTGAAAAGGATAAACTTTAAATTGCCTAACTTAATTTTATTGTTCCATCCAATGGTTCAAAAAGTTACACTTTAACTGTTCTACGGTTTAGCGCATTTTTCATTTTGTCGTCCTATAATTATTTTCAAATTTTTTTACTTTGCCACCTCATTGGAAATAAAATTTTGGGCTAATTGCATACAGCTCTGTGTAAACATATCGAATAACAGATATATTCCTATAAATTTCAACTTTTTTATTTTCATTCCTGCAAAAAAAAGTCCAACCGTTTTTAAATATATCCCCGGATTCGTTAAAAAAATATAGTTAATTATGAGTAAAATACTTAACCATAATTAGTGGATTACTTAAATTGATATTTTTATCCTTTTTATATTATTGAATAAAATATTTTTTGAGAGGGCATTTTTGTATAATGAATTTTTGGAGGGATATATTCGTAAGGGTAAAAATAAATAAATAATACTATAACCGGTAACAAATTAGAGGGACAAATATGAATATTACAAGACTTTTGCTGAGATAAAAATAAAAAGTTGAACTTTGTAGCAATAAATTTGCTATTCGATATACTTACAGAGAGCAGTATGCGCAATTAACCCTAAAATGTTTTGGTGAAATAAAAAATTTAATTATAGGAAAAAAAAGTGTAATTTTTGGAAGGACAAGGTGGCGAAGTAAAAATATATTGTGTTACAGTAACATCAAGTAAAATTAAAAAAAAAAATCAATAATTGTCCATAATGCGGCCGTAAAGCACTAGTTAAATTTTAGAGTAATACAGAATATTTTCTATAAATATTCGTCTTTTCACTTTTTCTTCTAATTTTCAAAAAATTTTCATTTTTGGTTCTCAAAATTTCAAGTTTATACACTTGGTTTTTCATCTATTTCTTATAATTCATAACTAGATATACCGAATACGTGATTAAAAATACTGAAAATATATTAAAAATTATTTTTTCTCTTCAGAATGAGTAACGGTTCAGTTTTATCATTTCACCTAGTTCGTTAACGCCGTGACTGTCTTAAAACAAATCTGAAATTTTAAGCGGACAAAATATAAATTTTTTAAAATCAAAAGAATAAAAAATAATTATTTACAGAATTTTTTTGTTTGTATTTTAATATAAATTTTAATGTTAAAATCTCTACCACGGAATTTTAGAAATGCCGTGTATATGATGTAGTTATATGCAATAATTGAGTTTGGTTGATTGTTACGGAAGGGGGACAAATTCCTTGCACTTTGACTTGTATAATTACTCTTCTCTATGAAACTTCAGTGTCATTAATTTCCTCTCTTTTTTCGAGAAATTTTGCACCATTTGGACGGGGAATAGGGATAGGGATAACCTCTTATCCCCTCAATTTATATCTAAACGTTAATTTTTTTACTCGAGAATAGTAATTCTTGGTTATTTATAATAACCGGATATAACTATCCCCACAAACACATCCATTTTTTATATAAAACTATCTATTATTTTTTTTATTTCATATTATCTATCCAAACGATATTTTTTCTATCCCCAGAAACAATCCAATTTTCATCCAAACCTTATTTTTCTTATCTCCATATTTATATCTATCCCTATAATAGCTAGTTCTTACTTATACTCAAACCAAACTTATATATCTTTGCTATGTATTAAACACCCTGTTTAAAATTGCGAAGCAACCGGCTGTCTCTAAAATCTTAAATTATTATATAATAATATTTTTTTTAATAATTATGTTCAGTATTCCTTCGTATGGTTGGGCTTGAATCTTTTTTTATATGCTCTAATGCTCCCGCCTTGAAGTATGAAACAATCATTATGTTAAATAATGTTAAATAATAATATGAAATAATCATTATTCTTCGAAAGCTTAAGTCATTAGAAAATGTCGTTATATTTGGGCTCAAAGCTGTTTAAGGAGTTCTGTGACGCCCCAACTTCCTAGGGGGTCACCCATCCTAGGACTACTCCCGTCCTAGCACGCTTAACTCTCTTAACCTCTTGGGTCTTGCCACCACCCAAAATCTTGGCGGGTTAAGAGTTTAGCCCTATTATATCTCATATATAGGACTATCTGGGGTCTCACAAGTTCAAGGTGTGGATTTGATTTAAATAGGAAAAAATTAAGGGCTTGTTTGGAAGCCGAAATAAAATATTTAAGAATAATTTATTCGGCATGAAAATTTTTAGTGTCATTATAAAAAAAAAGGAAAGTAATAGCATAACATATTTGTAACGACCCAGCCCACTAGCAACAATAACTCGTTGGGCCCAACCACCGGCCCAAAATGCTTAAGCCCAGTTATTATTACTAGTGTCTAAGTTTATTATAAACCCAATGACAATCCCTTTCACATCCGATGTGGGACTATTGGGGTGTCAACTCACACACACAGCCCACGATCACCAGGCGATGTGAGACTCGTCTCGCTAGCCCGTCATCCGACTCACACTCTGAGACTCGCCCATGTCAAATGTGAGCAGAACACTGATACCCAATGTAACGACCCAGCCCACTAGCAACAATAACTCGTTGGGCCCAACCACCGGCCCAAAATGCTTAAGCCCAGTTATTACTACTAGTGTCTAAGTCTATTATAAACCCAATGACAATCCCTTTCACATCCGATGTGGGACTATTGGGGTGTCACAATATTTCAAATACGAAATGATTTATTTATCCTAAAAAATAACTCGAAGGCTAAATGTACGTACGTAGTACGCAATTTTAAATATTTAATCACATTCTCCATCCACCAGATATATAAACTTATTAAGTATATCACGAAGATATACTAAATAGCATATTTATGTATCCGGACAGGGTCTAAACAGATAATGGGAAAAAAAAAAAAAAAAGGAGTTAGAAGAAAAGTGTGCCGAGAAATGGTTCTATATTTTTCAATAAGGCTGTAAAAATTATATATGATAAATTTTTTTTTTTACATATATAAATCAAATGTTTTTTTCATCATATTTTCTCAAGGTAAATATATATCACTCAATCCCCGACAAACTCTAAAATATCTAGATATGTGGTGTTTTTTCCAAAACGTGCCACTTTTTTCTACAGCATGCATTATTTCTCCTCCTAAATCCTTCTTCTTTGCAAGCTCAACTTCCCTATCCTCATTTGCCTGAGTAGTGGTGAAGTAGTAGGAGTTTGAGCTATTCGGAGGATTATGGCTTTACCTTTCATAGCCGAATCGGCGGCGTCGGCAATCATTGAGAATCTCGTTAGCACATGCTCATCCTACCTCGAGGCATGCCCGGCAGCCTGCGGCATGCAAGACGAGCTCGAAGCAGCCGCGACGCCCTTCCGCAGTCCAGCGATCTTGGCCGAGTCGAGGGTACGCCGGTCATGGTGCAGAACAAGGCTTTGGAAACGTGGCTGTGGCAGCTCAGAGACGCCGTGGAGAACGCGGAGGACGTGCTCGACGAGCTGGAGTACTACGAGTTACAGAAGACTATACGAGATCGAGATGGCGAGGTACGTGGTATTCTATCTAAATGCAAGAGAAAGTTTGATAGTTTCGTTAATCGTATCTTCGGATGACACCGAATCGGTTGAGGGAGGCCGTCAAGGGGTTGGATCTGGTCATTGTCGGTATGGGGCCACTCCTTTATCTTGTTACTGGGTTATATGGCCCTGGCGTTAAGCGTCAGAAACTCGAGGAAATTAAGAATGCTCGCGAGACTAGCTCCTTGCTAACCGAAAGTGAGGTGCTCGGACGAGACAAGGAGAGGGACCTGATAGTTGAATGGCTGATCAAACCGGGAGGTGCCGATGTCAATGTCTCCGCTTTTACAATTGTTGGTATAGGCGGGATCGGGAAGACCACTCTTGCTCAACTAGTCTATCGCGACGAACGAGTGCAAGAGTACTTCGACCCGATTATGTGGGTTTGCATTTCTCAGGATTTCGATGTAACTGTGATAACAAAAAAGATTTTAGAATGTGTAAGTAGGGAGAATTTTGGCGACAACAGTCTACATGCACTCCATGAGAATCTTAGACAAAAACTAACGTCGAAGAGGTTTTTGCTCATACTGGATGATGTTTGGAACGATGATAAAATGACGGAGTGGGAGAAATTGGTTGCTCCTTTGAAATTCGGACAAATAGGAAGCAAGATCGTGTTGACAACTCGGATGGGTTCAGTTGCAGATATGGCGGCAAAAGTGATGAAATGCAAACGGGAATCATTAAATCTAAATGAGTTGGAGGAGAGCGACTATATGTTGCTTTTCAATAAGCATGCATTCCTAGGTGTGAACCCTGATGATTATAAAAACTTGCAACTGATTGGCGAACATATAGCGAAGAAACTTGGAGGATGCCCATTGGCCTTAAAGGTCATGGGAGGAATGCTGAACTCCTGCATGGACTATGAATATTGGAAGAAAATCCTGGAAAAAGACAACATGAAATTACAACAAAGAAATGACGACATCATGACAGTTTTAAGATTAAGCTACGATCACTTATCCACAAACTTACAACTCTGCTTTAGATATTGTAGTTTATTTCCGCAGGATCATATGTTTAAGAGGAAAAAGTTGGTCAATATGTGGATTGGTTCGGGTCTGATTCCGCAATCTATTTGTGGCATGCAAAGGCCAGAGGATATTGGAAAGGAGTACTTAAATGTTTTGACAAGAAAATCATTCTTTGCTTGCAAAACCCATGATAATAGGTTGAAAATTACTAAAAAGTATTTTATGCATGATCTGCTGCATGACCTAGCACAATCAGTTTCACTAGGGGAATGCATCAGAATAGGAGGTGATGTTACAGAAAATATTATTCCAAAAACAGTTCGACACTTATCTGTTGAAATGGTCAATCTTCTTTCAATTAGAGAGATCTCCAATCTTAAGAATGTGCACACTCTGGTCATTTCTGTTAAAGAGGACAATAAGAATAATGCAGATCATGCACTTGAATTTATCGAGGTTATAGAAGGGTTTAGAAAGTTACGCTTATTGATCTTAGATGTGAATTTTCAGTCTTATAAACTACCCAATGCACTTAGTAGCTTGATACACCTCCGCTACCTATCTCTTTCACTATGGAAAGTTGTGAATGAAAGTATTGAATATGATGGCTTGACCAACTTGGTCAATTTGCATTCATTAGATGTTCCCTATCATGTGATAGAAAATATTCCTTATATTAGCAAACTACTTTTTATCCACAAATTACAAAATTTTATTGTCCGAGAGAAGAGTGGTTACAAAATCGGTGAACTGAAGAACCTCAGGGACCTTCATCACTTGTGTATTATGAAACTTGAAAATGTGAGGACTTCTGAAGAAGCTACAGAGGCCAAGCTGAACGAGAAAGAGTATCTCAAATCATTGAGATTGCGATGGTCCGAAGGCCACTCCAATAGTGTAGAAGAGGATGAGCAGCTCCTCGATAACCTCTGTCCACATATCAATCTCAAGAAAATGCGCATTGAACAATACCACGGTGCTAAATCTCCATGTTGGATGACAAATTTGTCTCTTGTCAATTTGACATCCATCGAGCTAATTGATTGTAAAAGATGGGAGCACCTCCCGCCTCTTTGGCAGTTTTCTTCACTCCAACATCTTTTCTTGCAGGGACTACATACAATAAAGCAAATAGATTGTTCATTCATTGGAAGCAACAGTGGATGTGCCTTTCCATCGTTGAAGAAGTTACTATTATGGGACATGCCTAACTTGGAGGAGTGGATTGGAATTGATGATAGGTGCATGTTTCCTCAACTTCATTCCATGTCTATTGTTGATTGCCCTAATTTGAAGGGAATTCCTACTCTGCATTATGGTCTAAGAGATTTGCATATTCATAATGTCGGATTGACCGCTTTTCCAACAATAAATCAAGATTACGCAAACAACAATGTAAGTGTTTTATTTTGTAAACTTTAAATTTCTCCCCTGAGGTTTAGCTCATTTTCACTTTCTCCCCCTGTAGTTCAAAAAAGTATCATTTTGCTCCCCCCCCCCCCCCCCCCCCCCCCCCCCCCCCTCTCGTAGTTCAAAACGTTTTTTTTAAATATTTTTAATTGGCCACGCTATTTCATATAGAACTTTTTTGATGAAATAAAAATTAAACTACAGGAAGGCAAAGTAAAACTTTTTGAGCCGCAAGGTGGCAAGGTGAAAATGAGTTAAATCACGCGGGGGCAATTTGAACTTTACCCTTGTATCAAAACACCAATTCGTATCTGTATGGTTGTGATTGCCCAGACTTAAATATCTTTTACGTCTTTTCTTTCTTGCGGCAGCAACAACATTTTCAGGCTCTTGAAAGCTTAGTCATCAGACACTGTAAGAAGATCGAATATGTTCCACCGGAGGTTTTCGGGAAATTCAAAGCCATAAAAACGTTGCGCATAGAAAATTGCCCGAAGTTGACAAAACGTAGGATATCAGACATCAAACTGCCCTCTGTACTCGGTCATCTCAGTATTTGGTCATTTGGCGACCTCGAGGTGCCATTGCTGTGGTCAGCGGATTTAACCTCTCTTATATGGTTGGAATTACTCGATTGTGCAAGGATAGCATCCCTTCCCCCGGCACAAGTGTGTGCACGGTGGACGATGCTTTCCCGCTTAGAAATAAAGAACTGCAAAGAACTGTCATCATTTGGTGGAATACAAGCTCTTGTATCCCTCCGTTATTTAGATATTGAAGGGTGTGACAAGCTAATTGAAGTTGCCCTCATGCTGCAGCGTCCGTTCCCAAATGATGTCGGCCAAAAAAAGAATGCAGTACTGGACCGCTTTTTGAAGAATGGTAGACTATCAATTGACCACCACGCGCTCCTGCTCATGGAGCCATTGAGAAGTCTCTCCTCCGTCTACTCGTTGATTCTCTCTGATGCTTCGCGACTCACCTCCTTACCTGAGGAATGGCTACTGCAAAATCAAGCTACCCTCGAAGAATTACGCATATGGAATGCACTCTCCCTTCAGTCCCTTCCCCGCAGCATGACAAAACTGTGCTCCCTCGTCTTTTTGGGTGTGGAAGAAGCTAATCTCATCCAGTCACTTCCAGATTTGCCTACTTCACTGCGTTGTCTATGCATCACCAGGTGTCACCCAGTGTTGAAGGAGCGATGCCAAGAGAATATAGGCCTTGATTGGCCCAAGATTGCCAACATCAGTTATGTGCGGATTACATAGCATTTGCAGATCGTGTTGTTGATGCATATTGTAAGTACACTTTACCAGCCTTCATCTCGTAACCCTTTGTTATAAATAATGCAATTCATTTTGGTCTTAATGAACTACGTACATCTCATTCGGTCTTAACAAAGTTATCTCATTTCTTTCAGGATTGCTTACCTTTTTTCAGGTAATGCAAGAGTAGCCAGGTTCCTTTTTAATTAGCATCCTCAATGCAATTTTTACATTTTGTACTTATTGGATTTTATTGAGTTTTTTATTGGGTTTTTGTGATTTAAAACTTATTAAAATCACCTTAGAAGCCCAATAATTGTTGACGGGCCTCTTGGGAGCCCAACTTGAATTTTCATATGTGATGTTTAGTCCCACATCGGAAACCAAAAGGATGTTTGTGGATTTTATGTAGTCCTTTATTCTCAAGCTAGTTGCTTGGAAGAAAATGAGAGTAATGCTCTCATTTAAACACACGCACGCCCAGCATGAGATGAGCCAGGCCGAGCGGCGGCGCGTGGTTCATACACTCGTTTTTTCGGTTTTATCTTTATCTTAATTCTAATTCCCCCTTGTTACGACAAACGAACAAACGGAAACAAGCAGAAATGAAAAGCACACAGATTTATGTGGAAAACCAACTACGGGCGAGGGAGGAGAGAACTTCACTATAGAACGAAAAAAGGAATACAATGTTCTTCAGATTACAACCGACGTACGATCTCACGCCCTCCGCTACCCACCACAGACATTCATTTTCCTTCACAAATTTATTTTTCCAATTTGGTCGCACCGCGAAACTATCGGCGAGTGGAAAATCCGAACTTGAGTCGAATACCAATTTCGAGTCACATCTAACACCCCTGGTTATAAATATTGCCCTGGTTATAAATATTGGGGCGAGGTTGCACGAGTTGAGCAATAACCCGAGCATACCTAAAGCTTCTCATATTTTCCTGCTTTCTCAGTTTTCGCCGAGTTTTCTTTTGCTGGATCCGAAGCTGGTTTGGTTCGTCTTGCGCCACCATGGAATCGTGCCGACGGGGTGGAACGTGGTCGTTGTATCGCTAGAAGTAATTGCTGGGAAGCCTCGCACGTGGAGGGGCAATTTCGCTTCTAGGACAGTGCTCTGCACGCCTCGATCCACAGGCATTATCTAAACTTTTTATTTACAGTATCTGTTATTTAATTTTCGTTTTCGAAATTTGTGACATATCGAACTTCTAAAGTCTTGAAGTTACGAGGTATGTTGGCTTAGAAGGCCATAAGAGTGGTTCCGGTGAAGTCTGGAAGCTTTCGGGTGTTTTCGGTGCACTACGTGCGAGAACGAAGCCCGAAAAACTACTTTGGGCCGTGAGCCAAATCCGGCACTTGCGCGCATGAGATAATGATGTGGACATGATTTAAATCATGTGTGGAGAGGCTCGGTTCAATTTGAAAAGAATCGGAGGTCAAACGAGCCAAAAGTGAGTTGGAACGGAGAAGAAACGGAAAAAAGCTGAAAATTTGGCTAAGTCCTTGGAGGTAGGGTGATGGTCGGGGGGACCGGTCCGAGGAGACCGGTCCCGGAAGGTGTCCCGCGAGACGAGCTCTGGGACCGGTCTCTTAAGGGGAGACCGGTCTCCTGCGCAGTGGAGCAAGGCTCTGGGGACCGGTCTGGGTTAGGGAGACCGGTCCCCCGAGCTCCGAAAATGCCTTTGGGTGTTTCAAATATTGTAAAGTTGAGGGCCTTATAGCAATTGTGCGGGGGTTAGTTGTAAAGAGAGGGATAAAACCTCTTCTCTCTCTCTCTCTCTCTCACTCGATCGCTCCCTCCCCTCTCTCTCTCTCTCGTTCTGAAGAAGAAGAAGAAGAAGAAGAAGAAGAAGAAGAAGAAGAAAAGGAAGAAGGAGATGGAGAAGAAGATGATGGTGATGATGATGATGACCATCTCCTCCTTCTCCCTCAAGTGGGCAAGCTCTTGAGAGGTAAGCTTGAGCTCTCCCTCTCTCTCTCTCATGGTAGATCCCCTTGTAGTGGGTCTTAAACCCTAGAGTTGGGATTTATGGAACCCTAGCATGCTAGCAAGATGAGTATTCCCCATTTCGTAGATCGATTTGGTGAATTTGGCTATAGTAGCATCTAGGGCATCCAAATGGGGATTTTAGAAATAGATGAGATTGATCTCATTTGACCCCATAGAAACCTAATTGGGGGTACAACGAACGCGTTGGCGCGCTCGGTTCGGTGATCCGACGAGCGGTTGCAAAGATATTAATATTTTAATATATTCATACCAGATGTCCGCAGCACGCAAGATAGGAGCCCTAAATTCACGAAAACGGAACTGGGGCAACTTGAAGACGTGGGGCACCGGCACGAAGTCTCAGATCGAGATTCGGAGATCGTTCGGTTGGTCGCGCACGAGTTGAGCCGAATCGGGTCACGGGTGCGGCGGCCGATTGCAAGTGTCGACGAGCAATCGGAGAGCAAAACAGTGGGTGCGTTTACAAGCGACTAGGTCGCCTATATGTCTAAGAGTTACTTAACTCCTGTTGATGCATGTTCAATAATGCATGAGTAGAAATGCATGCTAGTGAGGTAAAGTGAAATGCATGATAATAGCATAAAGTACGATGCTAGAAGAGTAAAAGAATGCATGCTTAGCATAATAGAAACATGCATATGAGTGGATTGATAGACATAAGAGAGCCAAGTAAAGAATGCCAAGTAAAGAATGTGAGTCATGGACTAAATGCACATATAGATCGAGTGGCATCTAACCTAGTGTAAAGAACATAGGTTATAGTAAACCTAGAGTCAATGGACCTAGGAGTGTGGCATCTAACCTAGTGTAAAGAACATAGGTTATAGTAAACCTAGAGTCAATGGACCTAGGAGTGTGGCATCTAACCTAGTGTAATGAACATGGGTTATACCAAACCTAGAGTCAATGGATCTAGGTGAGTGGCATTGAACCTAGTGTCAAGGACATAGGTTGAACAACGATGGCAATGGACCCAGTGTGAGTAAACATAGGTCGAGCTAGAATGACATTGAACCTAGAGTTAAGACAATCTAGGTTATGTGACAAGGAATGAACCCTAGAGTCAAGTGGACCTAGGATGTAAAGAACAATGGACCTAGTGGGTCGACTCTTGAGGGTTAAGGCCAACCCTCAAGCAAAGTGGAATGGATTCCGGAATCCCAGTAATTGTGAGCTCGATAGTTCTGGTTCCGCGGGTGTATGCGGCATGTTCCTCTCCCACCGGAAGAACTTCGAGGATTGTGACTAAGCAAGAACAAAGTGAGCGCTAGGGTGTATGCGGCATGTTCCTCTCCCTATCAGGGAATCTTGGCTATGGGTGTATGCGGCATGTTCCTCTCCCACCGGCGGATCCCTGACCACGGTGCACGGACCTTCGGGCGGACCGTTGGGCGATGTGGTTCTTGGCTTGCAGGCTGAGGTGTATGTGACAGGGTCCTTCACCTCGAGCCAGGCAAAGTGCGGATTATCCGCTATTGATTGACTCGTGGCCGAGTCGGGTGGCTAGCTGGAATCAGGTAGAAAGAACCTTGAGAGCTAGTGATATGTATGGTGAACCTAAGGTAATAGACACCTTAGAAGCAAGTTGGACTTGAGATGGAAACCTAGGGTTATAGAAACCTTGGAAGTTAATGACATGAGCTAAGGTAAGTAGAAACCTTACAGTTACAACTGGTATGAGTTATGAATAGCTAAGTAAGAATGAAATAGCTAAAGTACAGAATAGCGAAAAGGTAAAGAAAAGCTAAGAGCTAAAGTAATAATTTGCATGTTGCATTTGTGAGGCATGTTTTTATGTTAGTTGCAAGTTATATATCTATATATGATTTTGGACTAACATATTTGCCCCTCCTTGGACCTATTGGTCGAAATGTTCTCTTGGGTGACCGTACCCACGAGAACTATGGACAATAGTTCTCACCCCGTGTTGTGGTTTTGGGGGCAGGTACACACGTGAGCGGCGCAGCAGCGGCGCGAGGCAAGGGCGTAGATCTGTAGATAGCGCCCTACCAGGAGACCAGAGGTAGCAGTACCCTGAGGCCGTTTTAATAGCGGGGACTAGAGGGTAGTGAGCAAAATGTAACTAACTAGTGAAATGATGTAATAATGAGTAGATTGTATTTGGAAGTCTAATGTAAATTAATCGGTGATGTAAAATCAATGTGGAATGAATGTAACAACATAAGATGTGTTTATGTTGTTTGATACCTAGCTTCCTTATGCAATCGTTGTATGTTGCATACTGTTCCTAGTTGGAACCTTCTTGTAATTATATCGATTGCGACGCCTCGGACGTACAGGGGAAACTCTGTCCGTTCGGCGGTCACGCGCGCCGAATCCGACCGAATTGGCGGGCTCGGGGCGTGACAGATATAGTTGGTATCAGAGCATAATTAGAGAATGGGACAATGGTTTAGGTGAACCTAGGAGACCCTAGGATAGTAAACCATAGGAGAATAAGGGTCGTGAGAGACGAGGACTTATGACTATTGGCGAAAGGTTAATCGATTGGGTCAAGAGTTAGAAACCTCTAAGACGGATATTAGAGGTAGACTCGAGGTGTGGTTTATTCTCAACCGAGGATGTTCATGTTGGGTATACACAACATGAAACCGAGTGATGAGAATAGATGCCCTTGCATGACTTTCGCCCGATTTGAGTCAATGTTAAGTTGTTTCGTGCTTGACCTACAAGGTTGAGAGTTAATCGAGTTGTCCTGTTTCAGGAAAAGATGGCACCGCGTAGGCGATCTTCACCCAGATCGGCGCGGGAGGGAACAAGTAGTGTTCCTGAGCAATTCGAGGCGAGTGGAGACCCGGTGCTCCGCGAGCAGATGAGTACGCTTATGGGCGTAGTGCTGCGACAGGAGGAGCAGATCAAGGGGCTCCATGAGCTGTTGGCACGACAGGCTGCGGCGGCTGCGCCGGTAGCAGCGCGCCGTGTGCCGGCGGGAATGACGACGGATTCGGGGGCAGCAGCTCCTGGTTCGGTGGAAATGGAGGCAGAGAAAGAACGGGCTTTGGCGGCCCTTATGGCCTTCAAAGAGTTCGATCCGCCTGTCTTCGATGGAGAGAACGTCGATCCATGGATCGTAGAGATGTGGATTGACTCTATGGAAACGCTTTTCGAGGAGCTGAACGCCTTGGAGCGGGACAAGGTACCTTTAGCTGTTCATTGCTTGAAGCAGTCAGCGAAGGCGTGGTGGAAAGGCATTCGACGAAATCGATCGCCTAGCCTCCCTCCTATGGCATGGAATGAGTTTCGGGGGTTGGTATTTTCTACGTACTTCCCCGACACTGAAAGGAGAAAGCTTCAGGACAAGTTCCGGAAGCTGCAACAAGGAGACCGCTCGTGAGAGAATACGGGCGAGAGTTTTCTCGTATCGTGAATTGTGTCCCGAATGTGGTGCGGGACGACAAGGAAAGGGCCGAATGGTTCCTGCATGGACTTCGACCGGGGATTTACAAGAAGGTGCAAATCCTTAAGCTCACAACTTTTGCGGCGGTGTTGGACCGGGCATTGTGGGCCGAACATGGCGAGGCTTTCGTGCGTGAGGAGCGCGAATCTCGTAAGCATGAGCGAGGAGGGGCGAGGCCATCGTTGAGCAATTTGGGTGGTCAGTCAAGTTCTAGACACCACTCAAGGTCGTCCTCTACCCGATCCTCCTCTGGATGCGTGATCTGTGGTGGCTCCCACCAGGCGCGGTGTGCGCTGCGTGACGGAAGGTGTATCCGTTGTGGGCAGCCAGGCCATATGCGGGATGAGTGCCCGCAAGGCGAGAGTCATACCCTGATGATGGCGACGATGTTCTCCTCTCCCGGACAACCTGTGGACGTGCAGCCTTTGGCACGGTCTGGAGAGCGGGGTGTGGTGATCAAGCAACCGGAGGGTTCGCGGCGAGCGTCAAGCGGTCACAGACCTACGACCCAGGTTGTGGAATCGGCTGCTGATGACTTCCGGGCAGGTATGAGTTAATTAAAACAAGCTATTATTTCTGCATGATTTTAAGTTAATGCATTGCATGTATTCATTGAATGGTCAGTTGCTACTATTGATACATCATTATAGTAGGGACCTAGTGACGGGTGAGAGGAGATACCCGGGCATGCTTGCAGTGTGAAAGTGTGGCGCCTGCTAGAGCAGGTAGAAAGCCAAGTGGCACTAGCAAATGGCTAGTTGCGATTCGTGGGCGAGACGAAGTGGTGCGGCGACTCTCAAGGCAACGAGTAGTAGATTGCGAGAGTTAAGCCGTGATACTTGAGGATACCCGAGTAATCCGAATGTTTCGGATGTAGTACCGATAGACCAACGGTGGGAGTAGAACAGCTGTTGAGAGCATGATCGATTAGTTGCCGAGTACGCGCATGTGAGGCCAAGTGATACCTCGAATTGAGGTGGGCGAGTAGTGCTCGTGTGGTTGGAGTGCATAGACCGAGCGGTCAGATGCCTGGCGTGGTTAGAACCACTATTGAGGAAATAGTTGGTTAGCATTGGATTTGGCCTGTGGGCCTAGCGATACCTCCATGTGGGGTTAGAAAAGTTGCTTAGTAGGCGGTGCGTGGGGCGCGATCCCCGCCCCAAAGTCGAGACTTAGCGTAAAACGCTACGAGGCGTGGAACGCCCGAGCAGTACTCGTAGAGTGCGGTTTCGATTCACCGAGAGAGTGGATTGACAAGAGCACTTTAGCGTTGCTAAGTGTGAAGCGGGCCATGGATCACTCGTGGTCGATGGCTTGCACTAGGTGCCAAGGAGTCGATAGATTGCGTAGCTCTATAGAGCATGTCGTGTAGGATGACGTTAGCGGGTAGTGCTTGGGGACGACCCGTGCCTGGACCATTTGTGGACTGTGGAGCTCGGGCCCATCAAGCAGCGCAACACTGCGAGAGGCGCCCGCACTGTTGGTAGGGCGAGAGTTTTGGTCAGGACGGTAGTCCGAGCTTGGACCCGAGAACGTGAAAATGCCACGTGTTGGATCTTAAGATCGATAATGCGCCGAGAGTGCGGTTGTGACCCAATCCGAGAGTTGAGTGTGGTTTGGGGTCTTGATTGCTCCTGATTGGAGTGTGTGCGAATTCCCAAGTGAGAATTTCGCCGAAAGTGCTGATTGGGTCTACGCTATTAACGAGAGAACGCTAAGCGTAGTTGAGACACGTCTAAGCGATAGGCTGACGTAGAGTTGGTGACCATTGGTCCACCCGTAGAGACCGAGGTAAGCGGTGAGTTGATAACTCTAACGAAGAGTTGACCAGGATTCGCGAGCGAAGTGTTCGTGTAAGTGATCGCAGCTAAGGAGCCGAATAAGTCGTGGCAATTGAAATTGAAGCAAGTGGTCTCTAGGAGACACTTCGATAGAAGAAGCCACATGACAATTGAGGATACTTTACGGAATGGAGGCGAGATGCGCCGAAGTGTACCATCTCACGATGGAGCAAGATTCGGTTGATATTGAAGCACTCACCACTAAGTGATGCTCCTAAGATGTTGCTTTAGGCAATGTGGGTGATTGGATGCGAGTGCGCTCGAGAGATGAGATGAGTAAACGTGAAGTTTCTTGCAAACTGTTTGCAAGTGATGTTGGAGCGTGAGAGGTCGTTGAATGTCGACTTGCGCTTCCACTAATGTTTATCGGAGTTGTAATGCACTTTTGAAGTTGTGCTTAGCAAATGTGAATGAAACTACTCTCACATTCTTCGTGATGGGCCTGTAAATGATTCTATTTAGTGAAAGGCCGCTCCGAAGACAAAAAGTGCATTGGAATCTCCTAAATTACTCGATAAATTGAATTGGATTGTGAGTTGATGGAGATGAGTAAGTTTCGCGGACGAAACTCTTTTAAGGAGGGGAGAATGTGACATATCGAACTTCTAAAGTCTTGAAGTTACGAGGTATGTTGGCTTAGAAGGCCATAAGAGTGGTTCCGGTGAAGTCTGGAAGCTTTCGGGTGTTTTCGGTGCACTACGTGCGAGAACGAAGCCCGAAAAACTACTTTGGGCCGTGAGCCAAATCCGGCACTTGCGCGGATGAGATAATGATGTGGACATGATTTAAATCATGTGTGGAGAGGCTCGGTTCAATTTGAAAAGAATCGGAGGTCAAACGAGCCAAAAGTGAGTTGGAACGGAGAAGAAACGGAAAAAAGCTGAAAATTTGGCTAAGTCCTTGGAGTAGGCTGATGGTCTCGGGGGGACCGGTCCTCGAAAAGGAGACCGGTCCCGGAAGGTCGTCCGCGAGAGCAGCTCTCCGGGACCGGTCTCTTAAGGGGGAGACCGGTCTCCAGCTGCGCAGAGTGGAGCAAGGCTCGCTGGGACCGGTCCTGGGTTAGGGAGACCGGTCTCTGAGCCCGAAAATGCCCAGTTTGGGCTGTTTCAAATATTGTAAAGTTGAGGGGCCTTATAGCAATTGTGCAGGGGGTTAGTTGTAAAGAGAGGGATAAAACCTCTTCCCTCTCTCTCTCTCCCTCACTCTGATCGCTCGCTCTCTCTCTCTCTCTCTCTCGTTCGGCTCGAAGAAGAGAAGAAGAAGAAGATGAAGAAGAAGAAGAAAAGGAAGAAGGAGATGGAGAAGAAGATGATGGTGATGATGATGATGACCATCTCCTCCTTCTCCCTCAAGTGGGCAAGCTCTTGAGAGGTAAGCTTGAGCTCTCCCTCTCTCTCTCTCTCGGTAGATCCCCTTGTAGTGGGTCTTAAACCCTAGAGTTGGGATTTATGGAACCCTAGCATGCTAGCAAGATGAGTATTCCCCATTTCGTAGATCGATTTGGTGAATTTGGCTATAGTAGCATCTAGGGCATCCAAATGGGGATTTTAGAAATAGATGAGATTGATCTCATTTGACCCCATAGAAACCTAATTGGGGGTACAACGAACGCGTTGGCGCGCTCGGTTCGGTGATCCGACGAGCGGTTGCAAAGATATTAATATTTTAATATATTCATACCGTATGTCCGCAAAGACGCAAGATAGGAGCCCTAAATTCACGAAACGGAATCGGGGGCAACTTGAAGACGTGGGGCAACGGCACGAAGTCTCGGATCGAGATTCGGAGATCGTTCGGTTGGTCGCGCACGAGTCGAGCCGAATCGGGTCACGGTGCGCGGGCGGCCGATTGCAAGTGTCGACGAGCAATCGGAGAGCAAAACAAAGTGGGTGCGTTTATCAAGCGACTAGGTCGCCTATATGTCTAAGAGTTACTTAACTCCTGTTGATGCATGTTCAATAATGCATGAGTAGAAATGCATGCTAGTGAGGTAAAGTGAAATGCATGATAATAGCATAAAGTACAATGCTAGAAGAGTAAAAGAATGCATGCTTAGCATAATAGAAACATGCATATGAGTGGATTGATAGACATAAGAGAGCCAAGTAAAGAATGCCAAGTAAAGAATGTCAGTCATGGACTAAATACACATATAGATCGAGTGGCATCTAACCTAGTGTAAAGAACATAGGTTATAGTAAACCTAGAGTCAATGGACCTAGGAGTGTGGCATCTAACCTAGTGTAAAGAACATAGGTTATAGTAAACCTAGAGTCAATGGACCTAGGAGTGTGGCATCTAACCTAGTGTAATGAACATGGGTTATACCAAACCTAGAGTCAATGGATCTAGGTGAGTGGCATTGAACCTAGTGTCAAGGACATAGGTTGAACAACGATGGCAATGGACCCAGTGTGAGTAAACATAGGTCGAGCTAGAATGACATTGAACCTAGAGTTAAGACAATCTAGGTTATGTGACAAGGAATGAACCCTAGAGTCAAGTGGACCTAGGATGTAAAGAACAATGGACCTAGTGGGTCGACTCTTGAGGGTTAAGGCCAACCCTCAAGCAAAGTGGAATGGATTCCGGAATCCCAGTAATTGTGAGCTCGATAGTTCTGGTTCCGCGGGGGTATGCGGCATGTTCCTCTCCCACCGGAAGAACTTCGAGGATTGTGACTAAGCAAGAACAAAGTGAGCGCTAGGGTGTATGCGGCATGTTCCTCTCCCTATCAGGGAATCTTGGCTATGGGGGTATGCGGCACGTTCCTCTCCCACTGGCGGATCACGACCACGGTGCACGGACCTTCGGGCGGACCGTTGGGCGATGTGGTTCTTGGCTTGCAGCCGAGGTGTATGTGTGGTCCTTCACCTCGAGCTAGGCAAAGTGCGGATTATCCGCTATTGATTGACTCGTGGCCGAGTCGGGTGGCTAATGGAATCGGGTAGAAAGAACCTTGAGAGCTAGTGATATGTATGGTGAACCTAAGGTAATAGACACCTTAGAAGCAAGTTGGACTTGAGATGGAAACCTAGGGTTATAGAAACCTTGGAAGTTAATGACATGAGCTAAGGTAAGTAGAAACCTTACGATTACAAGCGGTATGAGTTATGAATAGCTAAGTAAGAATGAAATAGCTAAAGTACAGAATAGCGAAAAGGTAAAGAAAAGCTAAGAGCTAAAGTAATAATTTGCATGTTGCATTTGTGAGGCATGTTTTTATGTTAGTTGCAAGTTATATATCTATATATGTTTTTGGACTAACATATTTGCAGTGCCTCCTTGGACCTATTGGTCGAGCTGTTCTCTTGGGTGACCGTACCCACGAGAACTATGGACAATAGTTCTCACCCCCGTGTTGTGGTTTTGGGGTACAGGTATACACGTGAGCGGCGCAGCAGCAGCGCGAGGCAAGGGCGTAGATCTGTAGATAGCGCCCTACCAGGAGACCAGAGGTAGCAGTACCCTGAGGCCGTTTTAATAGCGGGGACTAGAGGGTAGTGAGCAAAATGTAACTAACTGGTGAAATGATGTAATAATGAGTAGATTGTATTTGGAAGTCTAATGTAAATTAATCGGTGATGTAAAATCAATGTGGAATGAATGTAACAACATAAGATGTGTTTATGTTGTTTGATACCTAGCTTCCTTATGCAATCGTTGTATGTTGAATACTGTTCCTAGTTGGAACCTTCTTGTAATTATATCGATTGCGACGCCTTGGACGTGCAGGGGAAACTCTGTCCGTTCGGCGGTCTGCCGGCGCGCCGAATCCGACCGAATTGGCGGGCTCGGGGCGTGACAAAATTTGTCTAAACTTGAAATTGAACTTTCGAGTTGTTTTTAAAGAATATTATAATAAAAGATTGGAAAGATTTTTCCAACATATAACATATGTTAATTGCTAGCATGTCAATTGCTTTCTGAAGTTAAATATGACTAATTGTGCTGTAATTTCTCTCTAGGGGTGCAAATAAGACTCAAGTCTCGCTGATGATGAGTTGGAACATAAGAGAAGCATGACAAAATCTTTTTAAGTTCATTAAATTTCTTGTTGCAGGAGTACTATAGCAATGGTATAACATTACTATATATATTTCTCTCAAATTTTTCTAGAATATAAAGCAAGAGTAGCTGCTTATGTTCTATATATTTTGGTAGTGCAGGATCGAACATGCAAGGATTAGGACTCCGTATTGGCACTCGAATCTATTTTTCGTTATCAGGCATAAAACAAGATTAAAATCATACTACTTATTTTCTCTTCTTTTTCTTTCTTGGTGCAATAGTGAAAAAGGCTCTTATTGTCATATGCGACTCCCATATACATGGTCATGGTCCATCAATTTATTCATAAGAACATGAAAAAAAGACTAATTTCTTACATGACTTTGTTGGTGCAGGATCAGAGTAAGATTCCATGCATTTTTGTGTGTGTGTATGTGTATAGCAGCCAAACTAATGTAAAATCTTTAAGAAAGAAATTGTCCTCTTTTGCGGCAGGGAGGTTAAATGCTTTAATTTTGTTTCTCCTCTATGCGTATATATTAAAGATAATTTTGTGTTTGAATATTCCTGTACAGATAGCAAATCTCATAGCCTGGTCATAAGCTTGTTTTGTCTTCTGTATTATCCAATGAAGCTGTTAAACATTGCTTTAAATTGTGTTTCAAATTATTATTATTATTATTATTTTTGGGCAGTATAATAGGATTATACACCAGATTAAACTTGTGAACTCAATTTCAGGAGTATAAATCATAACTTCAAATTTTGTTAAACTTTTTTCAGTTTTTAGTGCAGGTTGTATCGATATTTGGAGTAAATTTGGTGGATGCTCCGGCGATATATAAGACTCGGTCGACTCACCGTAAAATGAAAATGAGAGCTACGCTGCAGCAAGCATCAATTCGCAAACCACATCCTGCAGCGTCTCAATTTTACTTTATTTACATTTTTTAAACGAACTTTAGATTCATTTTGCATTGATTGCACAAAACAACTGAAGCGTTACTGCTTATATTCTGTGTTTGGTTGTGCGAGAATGAATTAAAGACTATCGATTTCTCTATATATAGGAATGTAACAAGGCCAAAGTAAACTCCCTATGTATTTAGAGAATGAGATTCGGAGATAGTATGTTTAATTTGCGAAGCGCGCGAAGGTCAAAGAGTAATAATCTGTTAGGTATGTTCAATGAAACTCCTATTATACATTCAATGAAACGTATAGGCAATTCCCTATACATTCCTTTCCCAAAAAAAAAAAAAAAAAAAAAAAAATCTGTATGTTCTAATTTTCTTATTTTTCTCTATGATCTGATGACGTTGTTGAGCTTCTTTGAAGTGGACAAAGTATCCCAGGTATAATTAAACGGTGCTTCAAAATGTGTTTCAAATTACTTTTCTTTACGTGGTTGGTAAGGATAAGAATTTAATTTCATATATATATATATACATATATATATATATATATATATATATATATATATACATATATATATATAAATATATATATATATATATATATATATATATATATATATATATATATATATATATATTTTTTTTTTTTTTCTTTACCAGCATAACAAGTACCCAGATTAGTTAGAATAGCAATTGAATCCATAAATTTAATTTAAATTTTAAATAAAATTTTGATTAGATTCGAAATTATATTCACAACTTTATCTGCACATTATGTTAGTTAAAAAAATATATATATATATATATATATATATATATATATATATATATATATATATATATATATATACATATATATATATATATATATATATATATATATATATATATATATATATATATATATATATATATATATATATATATATATATATATATATATATATATATATATATTTTTTTTTCTTTACCAGCATAACAAGTACCCAGATTAAAGTTGTGAATATAATTTCGAATCTAATCCAAATTTTATTTAAAATTTAAATTAAATTTATGGATTCAAATTGAAATTGAAATTATAATTTTAAGTTTGAATTTGAATAAATTGAAATTTCATTTTATAATTTAATTATCCGTTCAATTTCAAATTTTAGTTTTTTAAAAAATATATTTAAAATTTTTACATCGTTTTAAAATTTTGATGTAAATTTTTAATATTTAATTTTCCGTTTGAATTTAAACTAATATATTATAAAGATAAACTTAGCATATTAATTTGATTATATTTTTTATATCTATCTGAACCAAACAACGATAATAGGAATGATTCATTCCGATTCCGATTCGAGTGGCGAACCAAACAGAATGAAGTAATGAATCATTTCGATTCTGTTTATAACTTATTCTTATGGCAAAGGGATTGGTGGTTAATGCCCGAGACCCAAGTTTGAATCCTAATTGATTCATATTTCTAAGTTTATTTCTAAATGAAATAAACAAAACGGATAGCGTGCTACCTATCTCTCTCAAAGAAAAAAAAACTTTTATTAATCAAGATTACTTAAAGGGCCCGTTTGGTTCGAGTTATCCTAACAGATTACGGGCAATCCCGCCAGATAAATGTGTTTAGTTAATCCGCTATGTAATCTAGTCGTTAGTGTAGCATTACAAATCGAGCAGGATTACATCGAAAATATTAACGGGAGGAGGGGTCGTACGTATATCTTACTGAAACCTGTTAATACTACATATTATGTAAAATGATAATTTTAACCTCCAACAACTCCAAATCTAATTAACAACATTATTTTTATCTCTCTCACGCCTTCCCCGTCTCTCTCGCACGCCGCTTTCTCCTCTCTCTGTCTCTCTCTCTCTCTCTCTCACGTCTCTATCTCTCCCACGGCGTTTTCTTTCTCTTTTTATTTTATTACTTATTAATATAATTAATTTACTACCGCAAATTATATTTTTTTGTAGAAAAATAATATTCAAATTACCACAACAAGGGTAATTTTAGAAAAAACTATACTTTTATGTTAGGATTACTAAATTTTATAAACTGAACCAAATATATTAATACTATAAACACTATAATCTAGTATTACATTACTGCATTAAACTAAACGCGCTAATGCAGCATCAATAGTAATCTCACGCTGAAATCCAAAATACCTGGATATGTCGAGATACTTTGTAATATTACATAACTCGAACCAAACGGGCCCAAAAAGTTAAGAAACAAACTCTTATTAAACAATCACACAACCGAAAAGGGTATAGTTGGTGACTTTTATTTTTTTTAGAGGGCAATTTTTTTTATTCTGACTTTTCATTGATTCAAATGAGTTGCATGGCGTGTAGGAAACGTCAACGGGTCAGATTTGGGGGAGGTTTTAAAAAAAAAAAAATCTGAATCCGATCCCGACTATCAAATTTAAATTTCAAAAACCCAAATCTGAATAAGATGAATTTTAAAAATTTATATCCAAATCCCTAGTCCGACCAAAAATTTAATATCCAAACCTAAAAACTCCAACCTGAAACAATTAGTTTTTCTTGTCATATTTTCAAACATTATATTGAATCTAAAGTTTTAAAATGCAAATTCAAATATCAAGTGTGTGTGTGTGTGTGTGTGTGTGTGTTTTTTTTTTTTTCCGGTTCCGCGGAAGCCTAGCTGCTTCCCCACTTTTGCGAAGTTCAATCTCTTTATGAATAAAACAGTATTTATTTATATTTATAAAATTATGTAAAATCAATTCTGGTTCGTGTCATGTTGGGTTCAAGACGAGTACAGACAAAATCCATACCTGAATCCAAATTAGTTGAGTTTTCGGCTTTTATATCTGTATCCGAAATGACATCTTAGTATTAAATAAATGGGGCAATTGCTTATATACCCCTGAAAAGTTTTCGATTTTCCGATTTACCCCTCTTACAAGGCTAATATTGAAAATACCCCTCCTACGTTCCTACATATTTCTAATATACCCTTTTAGAGTTAAAATCTGTTAAGTAACTCTGTTATCTCTGTAAAATTATTATTTTGCCCTTTTCAAATATATCCTTCTACCATATTTCGACTTTTGGTATTTTCCAATATACCCCTCTACCGTCACCAACCTTTTTTATTTGCCCTTAAGTTAAGATCAAAATTGGTATTTTAATTTTTTTTTAACTGTGGTAGATATTTAACTCACGTTTAACTCAGATTAATTTAACAGGAGATAACTCGGGGTATTTTGGAATAACGGTGGAACGTATGAGAGGTATTTTAGAAAGAAAAAAAAATAGGAATAGATCGGATATTTTCAGACGCATGAGGGGTATATAGGCAATTATCCCTAAATAAATCCACCCCGTTCGAATTCGTTTTCGGATAAAATTTTGAATATTTGTTTCAGAATTTGTCTTGAAGTGTGGAAACTTTTGTTTAGAATTTGTTTAGGACTGCGGAAAGTCTTCCATACGAAACTTCCATTTCATTTCCTCCCCTCATTCAAGAGGCATACACGAAATTAATTGACCAAAAAAATATCTAATATATTTTTGGTCAACCAAAATGACTTCATATATCTATTTGATAAAATTTCTTTAATATATCCACAACTGTAGTATTTACTAATGAGATTTGGGGTTTGGAATAATATTTTGAGAATAAAGGGGATATATAAATTTAAAAAATTTTGAATAGTAGTAAGAGGTATATAAGCAAAAGCTTCTAAAATTTATATAGCAAATAAATTCATCATTCTGAATTAGGACGAACAAAAAGAACAAAAATAGTGAATAATTTATTACCTTTTATAGACGGTAAATAATTTATTATTTTTTTAAAGACTAAAAATTTGATGTGTCAAATATTGAGCGACATTAATTACTTTCAGTGTGTAACTACTTAAGATGACAAAAATAGAGTTTATGGTTTCGGGTTTAAAGTAATTAAAGACCGTGAACAATTCATCATCATCTACAAGCATGATATGAAAATTAAGAGTTTGTTTTTTATCATGCAAAAAAATATTTAGGGCAATTGCTTATATACCCCTGAAAATATTTCGATTTTTCGATTTACCCCTCTTAGAAGGCTAATATTGAAAATACCCATCCTTCGTTCCAACCTATTTCTAATATACCCTTAGAGTTAAAATCTGTTAAATAACTCTGTTATCTCTGTAAAATTACTATTTTGCCCTTTTCAAATATACCCTTCTACCATCACCGGCTTTCGTATTTGCCCTTAAAGTCAGGGGCACAAAAGTATTTCGACTTTTGGTCTTTTCCAATATACCCGTCTACCGTCACCAATCTTTCTTATTTGCCCTTAAGTTAAGGGCAAAATTGGTATTTTAATTTTTTTTAACTGTGGTAGATATTTAACTCACGTTTAACCCATTAACTTAACAGAGATAATCGGGGTATTTTACAATAACGGTGAAACATATGAGGGACATTTTAGAAAGAAAAAAAAATAGGGATAGACCGGATATTTTCGTGACGCATTTATGATATAGGCAATTATCCCAAATATTTATTAGAGTTGTCTACAACGCACCGGTAAAGTACTAGTTAATTTATTTCAAATTTTGACTCAATCTATCAGAAATTATAACTAATTAAAGTTCGGGATTAAAGTGTTATGCGAGCTCATAGTTCAAACAAAAAATTGCGATAAATTAAAGTTCGAGGACTTGCCACGCATCTCACAATTCAAGGTGCATAGTTTGAGCACCAAAGTGTAATTTACACTTATGCTTTATTATCTACTTGGTTTGGTGCCAATTAATAATTGCACTCTCAATATATAGAGCGATGCCATGGGGTCGAGGAAACACGACCTTAATTGGATATCTATACCTCTATACCTATACATTATTCCTCTTAAAAACAAGCCACGTGGCGGAAGCAAACTTTGTCGGCTCAGGAAAAGTGAGAGACCTCTGGGTTGCATGTACGGAAATCCATATAGCCTCGTTGAGGAACCAACGTCTTACCATTCTGGCGGCGACCTGGTGGGTAATCTGGACGGATAGAAACAACTCTGTTTTCAACAAAAAGCCGGCCAATGTCTTCGGGTCTCTCAATCGGGTAAAACTACTGATCTGCAGTTGGAGCACTGGATTGTGAAGGCCTCTGTACCTTTCCCTCTACCCCTCTACCTCACTCTCTAGTTTTTTTTTTTTTTTTTTTTTTTCGGCTATTCGAGGCCCGAGTCGTTTCCATATTGTATGCTTAATTCACATTCCTTAATGAATGAAGCAGTAGCTTGCTACCTATTTCTCAAAAAAAACCAAGCCACGTGGCGAGTTTCATTCCTTCAGCGAAACCAACTCTTCGTCTTCTCTTCACCTATAACGTCTAATTAATAGTCCACTAACCTTAACACAACCCTTCGCCTTTCTATACACATAATGTCGTCTTCCCTCCACTTATAATATTTAATTAATAGTCCACTTATCTTAATCCAACCCTTCGACTTTCCTACAAACATAACGTATAATTAATAGTCCACTCACTTTAATCCAACCCTTCGTCTTTCCTACAAACGTAATGTTTAATTAATGGTTCACTTACTTTAATCCTAATCTAAACTATCCGTCGCAACGCACGGGTTACTACACTAGTGATTAATTAATTATATATGTGTGTTCAGGACTGGGGCGTGGATTAATTCTCAAACAAGTCGGCAGAACCTCCGATCATGTGAAATTAAGGGCATGTTTGGAGGTCGAAATAAAATATTTAACGATAACTTTTCGGTATAAAAATTTAATTTCTAGTGTAATTTTAAAAGAAGAGTTTGATTTTTATTTTATTTTTTTTTTGAGAGAAAGGTATAGTTTTCCTGCTTTCGTTTATTATATTTAAAAATAAACTTAGCTGGAATGTGAATCAATTAGGATTTGAACTTGGGTCTCGGACTTGGTGGTTGATACCCGAGACGCAAGTTCGAATCATAGTTAATTCACATTTCTAGCTAAATTTATTTCTAAATGAAATAAACGAAGCGGGAAAAACTTTAAAAACCCTCTTTGTGGTTTGAGTAATGCTAGCTAGGTGTACACTCCAAAAGGGGTGTACATCTTACAACCCATCTATCCTTAAATTGGAATTTGCTCACCAGTCACATGATGTGATTGGTGAATTACACCCCAGATGTACATACTTTTTAGATGTACTATTAGCATTTTTCCTGTAGTTTAAAGTGTATCAATTTAGTACCCTGTGTTTTCATTTTTTATTTTTTATTATCAATTTTACCATTTTTTTTTTCTTAAATGAGTGACAAAATTAAAATAAAGAATACTAAAATAAATATTCGATAAACCTACGTAGGTATCTGAAGTTCGTTGTATATAATTTAACGAAATATTAACGAGAAACCTGGCGAAGAGATAAAAATGAAACCACAATGCACTAAATTAATACACTTTAAACCACGGACTACTAAAGTGAGAAAGCCTGAAACCACATAAAAAGGATACCACAGAAAAAGGACAGGGGAAGGAAATACCCACCTTGATGGATGCTGATCAGCCGGCAATTAATTAAAATCTGAAAGCAGCCCGCCAAATTTTAAGTGCTTTCACATGTAAAGTCTTCCAAACTATGCACTCTTTTTCTTTTCTGTGATTTGTCATAAAAATAAGCATTAATCTTTGACATCTACTGCATGACAAACCCAATTAAGTAATTGTTTGAACATCTCTCTTCCCTCATTCTATCTCGATCAATTTGCCTGAATGGGGGTGTCAAAGTAGTGGAAGGTACTAGAGCTGTTTAATTGGAGGATTATATATGGCTCCAACTTTCGTAGCCGAATCAGTGACGTCGGCGATCATCGAGAATCTCGTTAACACTTGCTCGTCCTACCTCCAGGCATGCCAGGCGGCCGGCGGCTTGCATGACGAGCTCGAACGGCTGCAGTACGCCCTCCCGCAGGTCCAGGCAATCTTGACTGGGGGTGCGGCGGTCATGGTACAAAACAAAGCACTGGAAACGTGGCTGTGGCAGCTCAGAGATGCCGTGGAGAACGCAGAGGACGCGCTCGACGAGCTCGACTACTACGAGCTGGAGAAGGCTATACAAGATCGAGACGGCAAGGTGCGTGGCATCCTCTCTAAATGCAAGAGCAAGTTTGATTGTTTCGTTAATTGTATCTTTAGCGACGACACACTGACGAGGTTGAGGGAGGCCGTCAAGGGGTTGGATCGGGTCGTTGCCGGTATGGGGCCACTCCTTCAACTTGGTACTGGGTTATATGGCCCTAGCGTTAAGCGTCGGAAGATCGAGGAAGTCCAGAATGCTCGCGAGACTAGCTCCTTGTTAACCGAAAGTGAGGTGCTCGGACGGGACGGGGAGAGGGACTTGATAGTCGAATGGTTGATCAAACCGAGAGATGCCGACGTCTCCGCTTTCTCAATTGTTGGTATGGGTGGGCTCGGGAAGACTACTCTTGCTCAACTAGTCTATCGCGATGAAAGAGTGCAAGAGTATTTCGACCCGATAATGTGGGTTTGCGTTTCTCAAAACTTTGATGCAGCAGCGATAACAAAAAAGATGTTGGAAGGTGCGAGTAGTGATAGTCTTGGCGACAAGAGTCTAAATGCACTCCATTATATTCTTAAACGAAACTTACATCGAAGAGGTTTTTGCTCATGCTAGATGATGTTTGGAACGATGATACAATGACGGAGTGGGAGAAATTGGTTGCTCATTTGAAATTCGGACAGAGAGGAAGCAAGATCCTGTTGACAACTCGGATGGGTTCAGTTGCAGATATGGCTGCAAAAGTGATGAAATGCAAACGGGAATCATTAAATCTAAATGAGTTGGGGAGAGCGACTATATGTCGCTTTTCAATAAGCATGCATTCCTCGGTGTGAACCCGATGATTATAAAAACTTGCAACCGATTGGCGAACATATAGCGAAGAAACTCGGAGGATGCCCATTGGCAATAAAGGTCATGGGAGGAATGCTGAACTCCTGCATGGACTATGAATATTGGAAGAAAATCTTGGAAGAAGAAGACATCATGAAATTACACTAAGGTTTGACTAGCTTGGTTAACTTGCATTTATTAGATGTTCCTTCTGATGTGATAAAAAACATTCCTTATGTTAGCAAATTACCCTTCATCTGCAAATTAAGAGATTTTTTTGTCCAAGAGAAGAGCGGTTACAAAATCGGCGAACTAAAGAACCTAAGAGACCTTCGTCATTTGTGCATTAGAGAACTTGAAAATGTGAGGAGTTCTGAAGAAGCTAAGGAGGCCAAGTTGAACAAGAAAGAATATCTCAAATCATTGTCATTGCAATGGTCGAGAGACTGCTCCAGATCAGGTGCAGAGGCCAATGAGCAGCTCCTTGATAACCTCTATCCGCATATCAATCTAAAGAGATTGTGTATTAGAGAATACAAAGGTGTCAAATCGCCGTGTTGGATGACGGATACGTCGACTCTCATGAACTTGACATTTATCGAATTGATTAATTGCAAAGGATGGGATCATCTCCCGCCTCTCGGGCACCTATCTTCCCTCAATTGTCTTTACCTGTGTGGACTGCATGCGGTAAAGCAAATCGGTTGTTCGTTCTACGGGAGAAGAGGCGCGCGTGCCTTTCCATCGTTAAAGCAGATATTCTTACTGGACATGCCGAACTTGGAGGAGTGGATTGGAATAGATGATGAGTGCATGTTTCCCCAACTTCATTCCATGGAAATCCGTCAATGCCCTAGCTTGAGGGGAGTGCCTGCTCTGCCTCTTGGTCTGAATAAATTGCACATTTCTGATGTCGGATTGACCGCTCTTCCGGTGATAAATCAAGATTGCGGAACCAACAACGTAAGTGCTCTGTTTTACAAACTTCAAATTAATTACCTCACTGAAGTTTAGCTTGTTTTCACTTTGCTATTCCGTAGTTCGAAAAGCTACACTTTGCCCTCCTGTAATTTAGCGCATTTCTCACTTTTCCATCCTATGGTTTTTTGGTCTTTAATTTTTTAGCGAAATAAAAATTTAACCACATGAGAGCAAAGTGAAACTTTTAAAACCATAGGATCCATGGCAAGGTGAAAATGAGGTAAAACTACACAAGGGTATATAATTTGAAGTTTACCTTTACTATATATTAAAACACTAGTTCATATTTGTCTAGCTGTGATTGCCCAGGCTTAAAATCTTTCACATATTTTCAGCAAGAACATTTTCAAGCCCTTGAAAGCTTAATTATCGAACAATGTGAGAAGCTCGAATATGTTCCGCCAGAGTTTTTGGAAAATTCAAGGCCGTAAAATTCCTGCGTATAGAAAAGTGTCCAAAGTTGACGAAATGTGGGATCTCAGACATCCGAGTACTGCCGTCCGTACTCGGTATGCTCACTATTGGGTCATGCGGCAATCTTGAGGTGCATTTGCTGCGGTCAGCGGATTTAAGCTCTCTTACATGGTTGGAATTGCTCGATTGTCCAAGCATAGCATCCCTTGCCCCAGCACAAGTGTGTGCACGGTGGACATTGCTCACGCATTTAAAAATAAAGAACTGCAAAGAATTGTCATCATTTGGCGGATTACAAGCTCTCACATCCCTCTGGCATTTAGAAATTGAAGGGTGCGACAAGCTAACTGAAGTTGCCCTGCTGCAGCCTACATTTCCGAACAATGCCGGCCAAAGAATGCAGTGGATGACTGCCTTTTGAAGCCTGGCTTTCTATCAATTGACCACCACGCGCTCCTGCTCATGGAGCCGCTGAGAAGTCTGTCCTCCATTAGCTGGCTGATTTTCTCTGATACTTCGCAACTCATCACCTTACCGGAGGAATGGCTGCTGCAAAATCACGCTGCACTGAAATTTTTGAGCATAACGAATGCGGTCTCCCTTCAGTCCCTACCCCAGAGCATGACAGAACTACGTTCCCTAGCGAGTTTCGGTGTAAATAATGCCAATCTCATCCAGTCACTTCCAGATCTCCCTAATTCGCTACGCACTCTCTGCATCACCGAGTGTCACCCCGTGTTGAAGGAGCGATGCGAAGAGAATATAGGCCTTGATTGGCCCAAGATAGCGAACATCCCTAATGTGAGGATTCATTAGCATTTGCAGATCGTGACGACGATGATGATGCATATTGTACGTAAGTTTCGCTTTACCACCCTTCGTCGATCTCTCCCACACTACCCTCTAGCTGTAATTAACACAATTCACTTTGGTCTTAATGAGCTACATCTCTCATTCGATCTTAATTAACAAGGTTATTTCATTTGTTTCAGTATCACTTTAGTTTGTTTTTAATTAGTATATCCTCAAAAGAATTTGTACTCTTATAACCATATAGCAATGTAATGAGCATAGCATATGCAGTATATCAATTGCTTTTTAAAGTTAAACATCACTAATTGTCCAATAATTTCGCTTTGTTTTTTGGTGCAGGGAATGTAGTAATGGTGCAACATTCTTATATATATTTCTCTCAATCCTTTCAAGAATATAACAAGAGTAAAGTTTTGCTGCATATGTTCTATTTTGGTAGTGCAGGAACATGTAAGGATTCGGACTCTGTATTGGTGCAACACTCCCATGCATTCATGGTCATGGCCCTATAAGAATTTAGATCTATAACGACAAATTTTTAACGACGGGCGCAATAAACGGTCGCTAAAAACACTCAAATTATAATAACTTTTAATATTCCTATTTGGTAACAAATATTTAACGAAGAAAAAGACTATTTCTTGCTGCATCCTTGTGTTCTTTAGTTTTGTTGGTGCAGGATCAGGATAATATTTTAGAAAAATTAATATTTTATATGTAATAAATATATATATATTACGGCCATGGCTATTATACTATTATGAGTATTGGAGCTCTCGTACTCATAAGTTGTTTTCGATGATGGAACTTCCAAATCGACGATCTATTCCGTTAAATATGATATAGAGTATTTGAAACTTCTAGAAAATAAATTTCGTAAATTTTTGAAATCATAATAAAGTTCATCAAGCGGGCATAAAATGAACGGTCAAAATCGAACGACGTCCTAAAAAAGCATGATCGGATCCTTCAATTCAAGATCGGGGTTATTGATCTTTATCTAGGTAGTGAATAAAATTTTCTATCAAAAATTCAACAAATTCCAATTCTTTTACACCGTTAAACTAGCAAGTATTTCATACCGGCCATTAAAAAGTGTTAAATTTATGACCTCTTGAACGTAAGGTAAATGATGTCGAAAAATTATAAAATTTGATTTCTAGAAATTTTAAATGCTGTAAATAACGTTTAACGGTATGTATCGTCGATTTAGAAGCTCTATCATCGAAAACAACTTATGAGTACGAGGGCAATCGTACTCATAATAGCATAGTAGCCGGACCCATATATTACTATATTAATAACACTATATATATATTATTAGCGGTGCACATGCATATTGTGTTCCTGCCGTAATTTTTTTGAAAGATGGTTAGTCTCTGTGTTCGAATCGTGTCATGTCCTATTTTTTGTGTCCCTGTCCGTGACGGATTCTTTTTAATAATTGTATTCAACATTTACTTCTCGCAGCTGATTTTAAATCATTTTTATAGGACCGCACCGATGAAGTTGAAGTGGGTGGAAATTATGAGACAGTGTCGTGAGACTCAAACTCGTAACATTCTATTTTAATATCGTCACGTTAAATAATATGAAACAATTGTTATGCTCTGAAAACCTAAGTTATTATAAGAGAATTGTGTTATGTTAGGCTCAAGGCTTTTTGATGTGTGTATTTGATTTAAATAATAAAAATATTAAGGGCATGTTTGGAAGTTGAAATAAAATATTTAATGATAACTTATTCGGCAGAAGAATTTTCTAATATAATTTCAAGAAAAGAGTTTGATTTTTGCTCTTAATTAGATAAAAATAATAATAATTATATTTAATGTGTCAATTACGACAAAGGAGGGTGAAAAAAATAATAATAAAATAATATACTAGATAAAAAGAATTATATTTAATTATGCGCGCTATTAATTATTTTTTATTCAGTTGACATATTTAAAATATGATAAAATTGATTAATCAAGTATTAATTTTTTTTAGTTTATAATTTTATTGTTGTATTATTATAATTTATGTATTAAAATATAATTTAATTATTTTAAATTAAATTTTAATTATAAAAAAAATATAATTATACTATTTTTATTTATTAAATTATTTATTATTTATATATAAATTATAATTTTACATCGTACACTTCCTACCAAATAAACAGCAGAACTAGTGAAACTTCACTTTCATAACTACGAAACAAACAGCGAAAAAGAAGTAGTTTTTATCCAACTCCACCTCAATCCAAGGTCCTTTCAACGTAAAGTTCAGCTTTCGAAACAAACACGCCCTAAGACATGATACTACCTCCCTACTAAATAAATGGATTGGATTTAAAAATAAAAAAAAAAAAAATGGTGAGGATGGCCCCTAACATGGCACAGTTTATTGCATTGCTTGCAAAGTTTTGGAATTCGTGTCGTTCGCATGATAGACTACGAATGGATCATTAGCGCTAACAACTAATTCCTAAATCTCGAGTTAGAAATATATAATTAATTCACGTAAGGCGTACAGACACGATATGTTCATAGGTATTGATTGTGATTCGGTCCAACCAGCCTCTTACTACTTCGAACATGATTGGATCTAATCCGATCTCCCGCCACAGAAAAAGTTGCTGGCCGCTTTAGGCCGACAAGTTTTATTTAAATTTTTGTCCAATTTGTAAATGTGATGTGAATTACACGCGCACTATAACCAGTATCTATAAAAATATTTAGCTCATCAGCAGTACTATCTTAGAAGATCTCTTTTTTTGCTCTTTGTTGGATGCGTGATTTGCTATGATACCACTTATTACCGGTATTTGTACTGATACCAATCGATTATACAACCCAAGATTTAAAATAGAACAAAATAATATATAGAAGAGATATCGGAGAAAAAAGAACATAACTAAAAGAGCTTTTGCATGTCCAAAAAAAAAATAACCAAATGACTAGAAAATAGCTTGTTTTCATGTCCAAAAAAGAGCTTTTGCATTTAGCCCCCCTAAAAAATATAATTGCAAAAACCTTTTACAAAATTATAATTGTAGGAATATATATGACCCTCTCCTTCTCTTCACAAGCACCATGAGTTGTGATGTTTAAGTTAAACACATGTAATTCATTTTCTATTTTCTAGAGCATGGTAATTGAATTGTTGTAATCTTTTTGACTATGTATTGGAAAAATTCTAAGGGTTATTGTGACTTAGAAAAGTGCATAAAATAACTCAATTATAATAAAGTAAAATGAACGACTATATTCAACTTAAATTTCTAATGACTCTCTCTGTCCACCATGGCGTTCGCATGAACAAGAAGAGAGTAATTGTGAGGAAAGTAATTTATTCTAGAGAAAATATATATAAATATAATATTATAAAACGACTTATAAGTACGATGACGATCGTATTCGTAATAGTATAGTAGTCGGACCCAGGGACGAAGCTAGCACTCGATTATAAGGGGGGCCAAAATATATGCAAATCAAAATTTTAGCAAATAAACAAGATTTATCTAGCCAATTTTTTGATGAAAAAATATATTGACTAAATAATTAGTGTAAAAAAGTATTATCCTTTTTTATTTATACTTACTTAACTTCTAATTATTTTATTTAGATTATTTCACTCAAATAACTTTTAAATTTATTAAATATAATAATAATTCAGTAAATATTTTAATTTATTATTTTTTACTGAATATGATTGTGACAATAAATGACTATTAGTTGACAGAGCTATTAACTTTAATATAACCTTTAATTTAATTAAATAAAAATTTATCTAAAATAATTAGAAATTATAAAGGTACTAAATGAAAAAAAACTCAGAGTTGAGAGAACAATATATTAGCCCCAAATTTTCTTTTAAAAAATAGATTACTCATCATACTTTTAAAATTAAATCAAAATATATATTTTAAATTTTTTATATATACAGGACTTCTATGCAAATTATGAAAACTTAGGGGGGCCCATGGCCCCCCTCAGCCCCATAATAGCTCCGCCCCTGGTCGGACCCTATATGTATATATACATAAAAGTACAGTACCTTTAGCCTAATAAATATACGGAGAAGAAAAAGTCTAGGCAGACAACTTTTTAAAGTTGTACATCCTACACCCGTATCATCCAACAGCTATTATTAGATCACTAGCACAGTGACTATTAACTTCATTTCTCTTTTTACTCTCCTTTTAATTTCGTCTGAAAGCTAAACCCTACTGCACATCTCTCTCTCTCTCTCTCTCTCTCTCTCTCTCTCCCCGCACAGGGGTGACGGGCTAAAAAATGAGAGTGAGGTTAACATCATCTTTTATTTTTTCAAAATATGAGAGTTTAGGAGCCTATTTTAAATTGTCCTGTACTTGAGGATTCTCCGTACAATTTTACTTCAACGGTGAAACGTCCATGATGCACGTGACTAAAAACTGTTGATAAGTAAAACATACGTCTTCAAAAGCGCATTGACCTAATCTATACATATAATAAAAGTTGAGTTCCACGAAAGCCTCCCCATGTTTTGCCAGGGCTTCGGTGGGACCCATTCTTATTTTTTCAGCGCAGGCGGGGACGAGCGCAGCGCACAGGCGCGAATCACGCGCATGTGACAGCACAGGCGGGCGCCGGCGCGGGCGCATGTCTAAAGAGAGGGATCCTTTTTTCTTTTTTTCCGTTTTTTCCTGGTAACTTTATCTCCAAGAAACTGCACCTCCTCTACTCTCTTTCTAATTAATTTCTTATTATAAATAATTTAGTCATTGACTCCTCCAAGACAAGATACTACCCCCCCCCTAAGTAAATGGCTGGGATTAAAAAAAAAAAAAAAAAAAAAAGAAAAGTTGGTGAGGATGGCCCCACACATGGCACAATTTATTGCATTGCTTGCAAAGTTTTGGAATTCGGGCCGTTCGCATGATAGACTAAAAATTAGGGTTGGCAATCCAGCTCGCTGTTCGCGAGCCCAATCCCGCGTTCATTTCGAAACGAAACGAGACGGCCATTGTTTAAGAAATCCAGCTTCTAACACGGGTACCGAATTTTTCAAAATTGCTTAATAAACAAGCCCAACACCTAGCTGGTCACCACAAGGTTTCGCTTCGATAATGTAAAATTTCGAATACATATATTTTATATTTATATAATTTATTTAATTTATATTTTTATATATAAATAAATAATTATATATAATATTTTTTTATTTAATTTTTAGTAAAATAAAAATATAAATGCAAGTTCAAATATAAAAAGACCCATTTGTATATACAATTTTAACTATTAGATCAAAATTTAATAGATAAGATTTTATAAATTTATTTTTTAATATATTTAATGTAATTTTTATTTTCGTTTATTAAACAAGTTTAACACGAGTAATTTTTTCGCTCGATACTTTAATGAGTCACTGTTCTATTTCATAACGAGCAATTACCGCTCGTGTTCGGCTCGTTTACACCCCTACTAAGAATGGATCATTAACACTAACAATGAATTCCTAAATCTCGAGCTGATAGAAATGTAAAATCAATTCACATAACGGGTGCAGACATGGTATGTTCACCGGTCTTGATTGTAATTCGACCCGACAAATCTCTCACTACTTCGGACATGATTCGATCTAACCCGATCCCCCGCCACAGAAAAGATTACTGGCCCCTTAGGCCGACAAGTTTTATTGTAATTTTCGTTCAATTTGTAAATGCGATGTGAATTGCACGCGCACTATAACCAAAGATCTATAAAAATATTTAGCTCATCAGTAGTATTTAAGAAGATCCTTTTTTGCGCTTCAAATATTGCTGACGAGTCAGCAGTGTTTAAACATCCAATCAAATAGTCTTTAAAAACTTAAGCGGTTCGGATATCGATATTTTTAGTATTTTGGATCCGACCCGTTAAGACAGATTTATAAGAATATTCTTGTATCCGTGTTCTCTGTGTTAAATGCGGATGCAGCAACGGAAAGAGTCCATAACTGTTATCAATCACTATGCAACACTTTAATTAACTCTGGGGCCCACACTTTACAAAAAGATCCCTTGCATTTTAGTCTATGTCTCATTACTCCTCGTATTAATATTTTACAAGGAGTAATGAATTTTAACGAGTTTCCAGAAACAACATATAAAAGTTGAACTTTATAAGAATATATTATTCGCTATATTTGTAGGACCTGTATGAAATTAATCCTAATTTTTAACACAAGGAGTGAATTGAGAGAATCGTTAAAGTACAAGGGGGGTTTTGTAATTTAGCCCAGAAAGATTTGACTCGCAACTTTTTTTTGTGAACAGAGAGAGACCTGCAAGCAACAGCCATGGTGATGCAATCAAAAATAAATTAGAATACCTTGGGACACTTTTTTTTGAATTTTTTTTTTTTTAAATGTATAAAACATATCTGAACTATAAATTATTTTGATTCAACTATCTAATTTTTTAAAATTTTGATTATAGTATCTAATCTTTTCAATTTATTTGATTTAAACGATTTGATGATACTTCGAATGTAAGATTTAAGTTAATTGCTTATCTTAATAAATTTATAATGAATATTGTATTAAGTACACAAATTTAACCTAGAAATATGCATTCACAATTTGAAGTTAAAAAATCACTAATTAGCTAAAATTAAATATAAAAAAAGATTAGAGAGTAAAATTAAAATTTTTAACAATTAGATAGTCGGATCCACAAAGATGATATATCATTGTGGTATGTTTTATATATTTTTACCAAAAAAAAAAAAAATACACAAATATTTTGATGGTTAGCTCTTTTTGCTACGTCCCAATAATTCCACATTAAATAATATAGAAGAGTGGTGTACCTTGTATATAGTTAACAATTTAGTACTTAAAAACAAACTTGAGTTTAAATATTAGGCTAAAAATATAGATAACCTTTCTGTAAATATTCTTTTTTTTTTTTCTGATTTTGAGAAACCTATATTTTGCTTAGGTATAATTTTAGAAATATTTTTAGAGGTTACTGTCGCATCGTTGGCACTAACCATTAATCCCAAAAACTCGAGCGGTTAAAAATATACAGCTAATTCACTTAAAACGTACAAATACAGCACCCACGGATTTCAATTGTGACTTGATTTAATCAACCTCGCGCCACTTCGAATATGACTCAGTCCATCCAGTTTCACTCCATTTCTAATATGACTCGGCCCGACATAACCTCTCACCACATGATATCGACCCATTTAAGCCAACAGTTACGACGTTAATAAAGAAGGCAAAATGATCAAATTGCTCTCACTTGAATATTT